>JBAMHV010000026.1:8846214-8861885 GCA_037177535.1 Pseudomugil gertrudae | reverse complement strand
GTTTGAAGCCTGAAATGTGGCGAAAGGTTGCAAGGTTCAAGGGGGCCGAATACTTTCGCAAGGCACTGTATATATATTAGGGTTGTGAATAATAAACCGATGCAACCGGATATTTGGTTCAGTAAGTGAGAGATGCGGTTGCATCGGTAGCAGCCTCTATAACCTGTTCGAATCCACCATGAATTCCTAGATAAATCGGTTAGAGAGTTATGGGTCGGGTATCGTGAGACTTGTAACCGGTAGGCGCCATCACGTCACACCGACATGCGCATGTCACCATCTTCATAAAATAGTCTTAAAGTGCTGTTTTGTCTAGAGGCACAGAAATGAAATTATTTAAGAGGAATGCTAACAAATAGGAAGGAGGAAAAACAGTTTTCTCATAGATTTCTGTATAACGGTCTTTAAAAAAAACAAAACCGTGTTCCTGTCTGCAGCAGATCTGGGTTTATAAATACAAACCAATGCTCTTCAGATGAAGCATCGTTGAGATATCAAACATTTGTTCAGGTGATATCTTAACTTTGTTCAGGAAAACCACCCAGGTGACACTAAAGAGACAACAGCAGGGGGAGACCAAGAGAGGCAAACAAGTCTTTTAAATGAGCTACTTATGTGTCTCTGCAGCAGGTGGGAAATCCTTTTGTCGTTTCTAGACGTCTCTCGTCATAAACAATGAAAAGCAGACAGGAAAAGGAAAAGGGGGTGCAGGGGAAGACTGCATTGTAAAAGAGACGCTACAGAAGCAAATAGTCTTGTTACGTATAAGTTCAGCTCTCATACAAAACAAACACCTGCCCTCACCCCCAGTCCTCAAGCAGCGAAGGCCGCCTGCAAAACCATACGCCATAACAAAAGCGTGAAGGACGAGGAGGTTTACTCCTTTCTCTCTCTGCTCCACTCTCCCTCGCTGTCTGCTTCTTGAAAATATGGGCTTCATCAGCCCCCCTGTAGAGCTCATTCATTCACATGGCAGGACGCGCACACACACACACACACACACACAAAATAGATTTCTTTTTTTTATACGCTAATTAGTACTCAGACCGCCTGCCCAATTATTACCAGCCGTGCTCTAATTAGGACTTATTTAAAATGTGCATCAGTTAGACTTTAACATGACCGCCTGAGCGAGGAAGCTGGACCTGTTCACACCTCCTGAACCAGAGCGCTCAGAGGCATCAGCAGTTGGAGTTCAGCTCTAAAGGAATACAGCTCACCTGCTGCAGAGCACTAATTATCTTCCTCATGCTGCCGTTCTTCTTAGCACTGACAGCCACGTTTACACTGACAGATTTCAGAGTAATGTTTCCTGGAAAACATATGAATCTGGTCACACTACAGATCCAAATTTCTTTTCTAAATGGAGAGTGCTGAGTTATGCTGATTGTAATGATTTGCAATGCCACTGGATAAAACCAGTATCAATACAGATCCCATACTTTGTATAAAAACCCCTTTTCCTGTTTTTTAGTGAACGTATTGCAACTCCATCCAAATAAAAGCAACAATAGCTGCACATGTGTGTCAATATCTTTAAAATATCCAGTTAACCATCAGCCAAAATAACTGCAAATGATGCATGCCATAATCCATCCATCCATATATATATTGTGGTGAAATTACAAGCCTTGGGTTGGTTTTCTGTTATATTACTGATAATGCTCAGTGTGATTAAAAGCACATAAACCATAAAAGAACAACATTTTTCCTTAAAGGGAATCCTCTTTTATGTTTCTTCTTCAGTAGAAATGTTTCCACTAAGAGGAAAGCTCATTCACAACTGACTGAATGCAAATATGTTAATACCAAAGAAGTAGTTTAGATTAAGCAAACCCAACATCATGCTACTGATATTGTATGGTAAACAGTTACGGAGCAACAAGTGAGGGCATGTCGTACAGTGGAATATAATGTAATATACAGGGAAGCGCTTTGAATGACCTTGTACATAAGATGTACTAAATAAATAAACTTACCTTGGATTTTATGAATGTTCATCCTCTAGTTTATACTCTCCTGAACAAAGTGTGGCAGCCTAAATACAGCATCTATATTTACTTGTAGCAATAGTCAACATTTATCCAGCTTGGAGTTGTGCCATTATGATGCATTATCACAACAAACTTCACATTAAAGAGAAAGCTGCTGCTAAACTAAAGTTTAACAGATGAGGAGAGTAATGCTCATCCAGCAGCATTTATCAGGGATATGTGGTGACTGGTGTTAATGGAATTTACAGGATGTACAGAAATAGGGTGAAAAAAATCAGTTTATCTTAAATATAGTTTTCTGGTGTTTGCATTAAATAAATATGAGATTCAGGCTAATCTGAATGCATTTGTTAGTAAAGAAAAAAACTTATGTAGTCTATTGTGAATAAAAGTGAGTCAGATGCATCAAATATTAATTGTTCAGATATAATTAAATGACGAGGATGGAAGATATTTAATTACAATTAGTTTAGGTTTTTAACAGCCCCCAGGTGACTGTAGCTCAGGTGAGTACCTACACCATTGAGCTCATAGCGAGTTTAAATAACAGACCTCCACTTGCTCTGCTAACTGATAAAATACTCTTTGATATTTCCAATAATATATCTGTGGCTTCAGTATTGATAGAAAAGGTGTTTGGATACAATCGTGTCTTATTTGTTTATTTGATTACCTTTATTATTACTATGTAGGAATATCTACTGTGTTCATTTTGTACATGGAAGAGTGAACTTCAGTATTATTGACTGTTTAAGCTAACAGTAAGGATAACCTGGAAGCAATCTAACAAACTTATCCTGTTTTTTCTGCTGTGCTGAAAAGCTGCCGAGCTGTGGCATTACACTGCTAAAAGAAAATCTGACTTTGAGAGAAATGAAGGGGAGAAAAATCTCTCTATGATGCCGACATGTATTTTCCATTGATGAATTCCTTTAATAGCATAACTGTCATTATTGATGGTTCTGTTGTTTGTCTACGAAGACACAATGCGCTTCATTTCACTATGGCTTTTGTGCTCCAGACATTCCCTGGAGGGCTGGTAGGTAATCGTTCACTGGCATTTGTTCAGTTTCCAGCTGTCTCATAGATTAATCAAATACTTTTGTTTAATCATGTCACATTAACAGCTTAATATGCATTAAACGTCTTTCCCATAGAAGCACTGTACATCCCACATGACCAGCATTCAATTCAGAATGAACTCTTCACCATTACTTATTTTATCATCTCAATAAGGGACATTTGTATTATTGTAATATTAATAATTATCTGTCTGCAAACCAGAGGACATAAATTGGCTCTACTGGGTGTTTAGCAGAGTCAAGCTCATAAATAGTGTTTAAATACAAATGGTGTTTGATTTTACCCAGGCATGTCCTTGCAAAAGCAGAAGAGGAACATGTGTGTACAGTAAAAATAAAATTGCCCAAAAGGCAGAAAAAGCTATTCTAATTTCTTGGCTTGTAAAAACAATACAGAAAATTTAAACATTTACATTTAAGTATTTGTCTTCAAGCAGATTTTGCTTTATGAAAAAAAACACATGACATTTTCACTGATGATGATGAGGCTGTGCAATTACTCCTTTATTATTTTCCAGCTAACTTAGCCTGGGACAGTGGGTGGAAGTCATAATTACAGCAGTGACTGGGTAAGGTTGCTGTGTTATATTCCATGACATGCAGGGTCGTATGAAGTGCATCTGATAGTTATAAACTCTCCTACCTTCCTCCCTCCTTTCTGCCTTCCTCAAAGCAGTAATCTGTCTGTCAGTGTGTTGCCGGTGGTTCTCTGTGGGCGGCTGTCTGTTTGAGGCTGTTTTAATTAATTTTCAATCAGAGCAAAGTAAATTCATTAAGCACTCACAGCTCTGTTTGAAGACAAGCACACAGTCGCATGCATTTTCTGTTTGCCCATGCTCCAATTAACATGAGCGGAATATGCACTGTCAGAGGCGAATGAGCAAAGACTTTGTGGATTCAATTGTAACAGAGAAAGTCCAACAAATCAGACCTTTAATTCTGATTAAAGTTCAGATAAATATTTTAAATACTTCTTGCACCAATGCATTAAAACTGTAGTTTGATTATTTATTTATGACACAATCAACAATAAGAAAATAAACGAGCCATTCACAGCAGGCCTCCTGCACAGTTTTCCTGCCACAGCGGTCTCTTGTCTTACATCCTGTCACAGAAAAATGATCGCAATGAGTCCATGCAAGTCAACAAATTTTAAAAGGCCAAGTCTGTTTTGTTTTTTGGCTGGATTTTCATGACGGAATGACGAGGGGAATATTTTGGTCAGCTGCAGCTTAAAGGCCTTACATGCAATATCAGCTTCCACCACACAAAGGATGGCAAAAATGATGGGTAATAGCCCCTCTACCTCTTTTAGTATTTTACAGGACATCACCATGAGTTTTAATAACTATGCACCATATTTACAAACCAATATACCTGAAAAGTATCAGTAAACAATGTTCAGTGAAATAAAACTATTCAGATACAACCTTTATCACAGCGACTGTAATTACAGTAACGTGTTTCTGACAAGCTGATGAAGTTTAACTCCATTAAAGGTTAAACTTTTCATTTCCTAAAGATAATGGGTGCCTATATCAAGTCCTGTTCCCTTCTGCAGCCATGAGAAGCACATCATCTCATAAATATTTCTGAAATGATGCAATTAGAAACTATTTTAGCAGGAAGCTAAACACACAGGCAGCTGCTAACCAGCAGGTTGAATTTCCCCGTGCCTCTCCTAGGACACTTGAACACTTAGTAGGTAGTGTTATTACAGAGTCTAGATCAAAAGTCTGATCACTGTACGAAATACTGATTCAGTAAAATACAATTATGTTTACAGAAATATCACAATATATCAATATTGAAAAGAACTGTATTGATTTTTTTTAATAAGCAGGGGCCTCATTTATAAAGCTTGCTTATGCAAAAAAAAACGGGCCTGAAAAAGGCGTAAGTACTTCACTAAGCAAAGTTTGGGATTTATAAAAATAAACGTGATGTAGAAAAGTGCGTACCACTGCGCCAACTTTGGACCTTGCGTAGTTACATTGTGGAGGGAAAACTGGCGCAGAGGAGGTGCACGTTGATGTGATCCACGCTCATATGTGTTCTTCTTCGCCTCCACCTTTAGATCTGATCATGTTATTTTTTTTTTTTTGTTTTTCTGGGACAGACGTCTTCACCACACTAACATTTACTGCTGCAGCAACAAGCACTCGTGATTGTTACCCGCAAACAGGATCTCCTGACGTGTGTCCATCTTATCAATAAGTAATGTTTACATGCCCTCTCAGTGACCATAATTCACAGCAAAATGCCAAAGACACTCGTTGATTCATATGCCGACATATGTATGAACTGCTTTGCATTGACCGTGTATGGTAGGGGCGGGATGTGAACCAAATTCTCCTGCACAACCTTTTCATCAAAGTTGTGATTTATAAGAGGAAATTGCATGAATCTGTGCGTAAGCAGAGTTTTATAAATGGAAACTTTTTCATTTTTGGCGTAAGTACATTTCTAGTAGAGATTCTACACAAAGTTTTATATCTTTACTGATAAGGCAGTTTCTGCTTTCTTTATTCATCTTGTAAATAAAGAGGGCTTTTATTTGTTCTCCAGTAAGTTTGTTTAAAATATAGAGCAGCTTTAGGTGGAAAAGAAAAATCTGAATTTATCACTTTATTCATAGTATCACAATATATCTCATTACATTGTATGGATACCCCTGTATTTAATACATAGTATATAGCCAGATTCTTAATACACAGCCCCAGTAAACAGTTCTACATGTTTACAGATGGAAACTGCCCTTTTACAACCTATATTACCTTTAACTCATTCACTGCCTGTCATTTGCACTATAACACGTTCTGTATACGGAGGCTGGCCACATTCGTCAAAACATAACCAAAATGGGCTTTCCAGGTGCACATGCGCTGCACACCCAGTACTTTGTGGATGCGCTCTGAGTGCGCACCCTGAAGACGCCCCAACGCGAATGCTCTATAACATTTTGCAGTCATGAAAGTTGCTCAAAACACCAGTAGCACCCAGTTCTCTGCTATAGCTGGCAGCCAATGAGTTCATAAACTGATGCAATCTGTTGGTTTCACTCAGCTAGGCTATTGATTATG
The DNA here is from genome assembly GCA_037177535.1 of Pseudomugil gertrudae. Lineage (NCBI taxonomy): Eukaryota > Metazoa > Chordata > Actinopteri > Atheriniformes > Pseudomugilidae > Pseudomugil > Pseudomugil gertrudae. The sequence goes on along the minus strand of JBAMHV010000026.1, from coordinate 8,855,726 downwards.
AATTGGCTCAAATTAATGGGTCTGTAAAGTGCCCTGTGATGAGTGGTATACAAATAAAAACTGAATTGAATTAATGTAGACCGATGTACTTTACACTCCTACTGATAATGAGAACCGTCCACTCCCTCAATACTGTGGCTCGTTTGAAAACTTTGAGCTTTGCTATGAAAGAATCACCTTAAAATATTGTTTTATATTAGACCATTTTTGCGAGAGACTAGCCATGCAGAATCAGCGTTTTAGTCAAGATTTCCAGCAGTTCATACAAAAGATATTCCTGCAGTTTTCAGGCTTGTATTATAAGGAAATGTCCAAACAACAATTCTGTGGCCAAATCTGTGAAGAGAGACCAAATGAGAAGCAGGGACATGACAGATCCCGAGGGCACATATGGAGAGAAGCTCTGGCACCCAAAAATCCAGCAGCACACACCAACGAAAAGACTTAACTCCTAAAACAGCTTCACACATCTACTTAAACCCTGGCACTAAAAACACGTTGAACTAAACATTTTAGTATGTGATGAACACCAGTGTGTGGATCCGTTCACAGAGATGGATGCAGAGTGTGGGAGGAAGGTTGGTTTGGTTTTAAGGAGGATTTATCAGGCCTAATCTCTCAACAAACCAAGCAGATCAATCACCTCTTAACGCATAGATACACACACACTCACTGGTATGTATATTTAGCTCTGTTAGCGCTCTTCCCCTAGCCTTGTCCTTGTTAAGAGAAGTAGCACGGTGGAAAACAATGTTGTCAAGCAAAAAAAAAGAGGAAGAAAGAAGACGAGAGATAGTCAAAGAAAGGAATGACTGAGAAAGCAAGCCTAGAAGAGAGAGAGAAGAGGAGGAGAGTCTTCTTAGAGGACTAAAAGGATTAGCCCTCTCATCTCTCTTGGATCACAGTGTTTCCTGGGCTATGTTTGATCAGTGACAGTATGTGTGTGTGTGACAGAGAGAGAGTGTGAGATGTTTGCTCTGATACTAACGCTGCCTCATCCTGATCCTATTACACGCCAATAAACAGCAGCTACCAACATGGGGATTACCGAGTGTGTGTGAGTGTGTGTGGAGATGTGCATACTTATGGGTTTTTTGGCTGGACCTTTTATAATCCTTGAGAACGACAGTGTTTAAGTTACACACATAAAACACACATTCTGGGGTTTGCATTTCTATCTGCATCAGGCCAGAGTAACCAAGATACTGTAAATAAAATTAATACGGATTCCTGCAGTGACTGTAGGAATCTGAAAATGGACACGTTTTCTTTAAATGTACAAAAAAGAGCCAAATTAGTACAAAAAAATCTAATAAATGTCTATAAAAGTGTTTAGTCCTTCTGGTTTGTTTCTCTTTTTGCATGTAATTGAATATATATATTAGACATGAATTAAAAAAAATGTCCATTTTAAGCTTTACCTTTCTGTCCAAATACAATGACTTCTGGCCCCCCTTAAAAAAGTTTAAACACTATAATTTAAAACAAATTAGATTTTTTTCAACCTTTAAAGATGATGAAACTCAATACTGAGCACTGAAGGCGGCTTTAAAGCAGCATTTTAAAACTTTCCTACATTAAAACTCATTTTGATAATCATTATGTACATTCCTGCATCATACATTCGTCTTTTTTCATCCTGGAGCATTCACTTACAGCTGTGTTGTGCTTTACATCACCACATCACATGACAGCAACTGGATATCAATGCACTGGTTGTTTTTAACATGCATCACGAGACAACATTACGGGAAGAAGTGATGAAACTGTAGATAAAGTGACAGAGCATGAGATAAGATGATTTAAATTCAGGCTAAGACAACACAGGATGCAGGACGGATGCTGAATTAGGGGCCGTCCTCACACAGCCGAATGGCAGTAAAACTGCTAGAGATGGCCTCCATGAAACGAAGACGTCTGAAACTAGTTACCAAGGTGGATGTTTGATATTACCGTCTGTGTTACATCAGAACGAACATGCGGCCAATCAGACAAACCTGGCTTGTTTACAGCTTTGCACCAACAGAGCATTGCACTGGTGCACCAGCAACAGCAAGCAGGCATGGAGTACAACGTACATCAGATGTTGCATGAATGTTACATGAACTTCCTGCAACATGCAGCGAACCTTTATCTGCACATATTGGTTTAACCATCGTAGCTCCCCACGCAGCCATCTAGTATGTACCACAGCAGTTTAATGTGGATGATGAAGCCTAGTTCCTCCTACTTTTCACCACCTTTATAAAGTGTGAACTCTGGCCAGTTCTGCTTATGCCGCCTGGCTTTGGAGTCAACACTTAATATTTCAGCAAACTATTCACTGAATCTTCTGCTGGTTTTGTGTAGCAGCAACAATATCACACTAATTCTGCCTTCTCCTAAATAAGAAACACCAGAAACGGTTGGATAAGGGCCCTTTCCAGCGTCTGAACAAAAGCTCTTACAAGTGGAAGTAATTGAAAAAATTGCAACTCGCCATTGGACTATGATGAGAACAATAGGCTCCTCCAACGTGCTGACATTTGATTGTCAAGTAACACCGAGTGAATCGTCATCATGTTATCCATTTTTGAGAATCTCGACTTTGTTGTACCGTGCTCTTCAATATTGCTCAATAACAAAAAAATCTAAACAAAAGCAGCAAAAGCACTCTGCAGAAGTGATGTGAAGCTGTAGGTTCTCACTGAATTTAGCTTTTTTCCCACCTCTAACATCGAGTTCATAAAGCATCATATCACAGAGCGATGAGCCATCCGCTTATATGTGATTCAGAATATTATAATTAATAAGCATCATTATAAACAAAACTGAATCCCTACTTTTTATAATTTAACAAGAAAGCCAATGTGGCAAGACTTTAAACCCTTTGGGGTAATAATTTTCTAAGTCTTCAAACTAATCGTCTATAGTCATGCTCCCTCCCTCTGCTCTTTCCTTTTTTCTTCCCCTTTGCACTATCCCTCCTTTCCTCCCTCCCCCATCCACCCTCTATCCCTCCCATCACCTTTCTTTCTTACAGAAAATCTAAAAGGCTGACATGCAAATGGGGCTTATTAAATCCTATTAGGCCGTCTGTCACCAGCCAGCAGAGAGAGGGGGGAAAGAGAGAGAAGGAGCAGGAGACATTACAATTAGAGGAAGGAAGAAACGGAGTGGTAATATTAGAAAAAGGAGATGAGAAATTTAAAAAAAGGATGCTTTTACAACAAGCAGCAAAATGTTCAGTTCTTCCCATTATGGGATGCACTGTTTTACCTCTCCATAAAACCCATGATTTTCATCCTGTGATGGTAAAAAATGTGCAGTAATTTACTTGAACTACAGATATCCTACAGCAAAATATATTAAGGGTTGGTAGTCTATTAAGAGGACAGATACAAAAGGGACAAAACATGAAGCAGCTCTGCAGCAGAGTTTTTTAATGTGTCTCAGGTATTGTGCACCTTCACACCGCTCTCTGTGGTGAAATCAAAAAGAGTGGGTATTGCATGTCTTTGTGTGTGTATCATTTGAAAGAAAGACTTCCAGCCTTTTCAGACTCAAATCAAGCTCCTCAGCTCACAGTTTATACATGACAGCAGCAATGGAGTCTTCTCTTCTCACATGTAAATGTGGAAAGAAAAAAAGCTCATCTGATAAAAATGTTTCACTAAATGAAAGGGAGAAAAATTACTGAGTTAAAACTATATGTATGTAGTGTAACATCTGATAAAGGACCTATAATCCCACATTAGATGTAAAGAAAGGGATTTCTAGATAATTACATTTAAATCTGTTGAAAATACAAGTTGGGTTTCACATTTCTTCTCACTTAAGAACACCAAAATAACTTGCATGAGATACCCACATCCAGTTATTGTCCACGTGATCCATTGCTCCCTAAACTAGACTGACTGGCAGATAACCAGCAGCAATCTGTATGTGTTTAAATCATGTTAGAAAGTTTTTTGTGTTCGCTAGGCCCACTTGCCACTTACGACTCAAATCCGAGAAGTGATACCTAACAGAGCTGCACAACATATTGTTTGATGTTACGCCTGCTACTCATTGCTCACACCTGGACGCTCATCTTCTCCTGCTGGCCGACCTACCATTGGCTGACACCGCCACACCTCCGTTTTGCCCCCCCCCCGGAACCAATCAGGACTCCGCCCGTCATTTCCACCCGGAAATAAAAGCCTGCCGTCTCCCTTCCTTCAGGGAAGCAACTGTTAACAGCCAGTCTGCTTCCCAGCTCGTAATTTAGCGCTGTTTAGATTTAGTAGTTTGTGACTTGGAGAGTGTTTGTTAGAGTAGCATAGCTATATTCGGTGTGAGCGTTTTGTTAGTTTTGCTGGGCTAGTTTAGAGTGTTGGTATTGTTTAGTTTATTGGAGCTGCTTTGTTTGTGTGCTAATCTGTCTTTTGTTTTATTTCTTAGTTTCGCCCGGTGGGGTTGTTTTCATTTTTTTTAAGCAGCTTCGCTACACCCAGCTTTTGTTTTGGTGGTCTTATTTTGATTTTTAGTACTTGAACAATAAACATTTGACTATTTTTTCTTTAACATCTGGTCCACGCCACTTTTTTGTTACACCCTTTTCATACCCCAACCTGGGTCGTAACATTTGAGCATCAACGTTGCAATGTATGCAATAGTCTGCAATGTCAGAGTCCACATTGTAGGAAGTCCGTCCATTTCTGTCTACAACTACTGTTGTCGTAAACAAAACATGAAATGAAATATAAACGCAATACATGCAAGCAAAGACTCTCAAATCCAGAAAACCATAACATTGTAACATTTGCAAAGAGTATCACTGCATGTTCACTGTGAAAATGGCAGGCATGCAGCGCAACTTAAAACATTGTTCAAATCGACTGTAAACTCAAATCATAATATATAATCACAGGGTTGGAAAAAAGTCATTTTTTCCTAATATCATGCGGCCATACCTATCCCAACATGCATGTCTTTGGACAGTGGGAGCTGGGTACTCTGGAGAACCCGTGTATGCAGACCAGATTGAGAACCTGCACATACAATGGCCACAGTTCAAACCTCCTCCTGAGGCTCGAACCAACAACCTTTCTGCTGTGAGGACCCAGTACTAACCACTTCCAATTGTTCTTTTTCTAGTATGGGAGAGAAATGTCCAGTATTCATATTCCTGCAGTAAATATTAAAGGCAACATTGGAACCTTTTCTAGAGAGAATATGTAATAAAACTATGAGTCTTCTTAAATCTACTCAAACATCCCGCTCCAAAACTGCTTTTGTACCAGTACCAGCTAATTAGCACTGTTGAGCGCAATGTTGATCTAAACCATAACACCTGAACAGCTTTGGGCACACAAACGCACACACACACACACACAAACACACACAGTATCTCTGTATCTAAAATATTTTGATAACTAATTCAGAAATGAATTAAACTAAAACCATTAAATCCATCAGTGTTAGCCACACCAAAGCATCCGTATTAACATGCAAATTTTTGTGGGCAATACAAATATGCTATATATTTCAAATTGCTCTTCTCCTTGTTCTTCCACTCATCCCTCACTTCCCCACCTTCCATTACTGCTCCTATGATTTCCTTTTCCAACAGAGTCGCAGAGAGGAGGAAGAGCGCCTTTTCTCCTGCCTGTCAATTATCCCCTGTCCGTCTCTCTGTCCAGTTTAATTGGCGTTTGGGAGACGCTAGCTTTGTCCCAGTGGGCTCGGCCAGGACAATGGAGGCCCAAATAGCTGACCAGCACTCGGCTCAGCCCATATTGAATTGGAAATCTTCCATCTTCTCTTTAGCATAACAAAGAGGTTGCAGGGTTTTTAGACAAAGGGTCTGTTTTAATGGAGAAAATCAATCTCTAGGAGGAAGCGGCAGCATTGTTTCCCATCAGCTGTACAGGTGTGTCTCGCCCGTGGCGGCCTTAATCAGAGGTGGCAGGGGAGAGATCTGGAAGCTACATCTCTCTCACTGTGGAGAATGCTAGCAGTTGGAGGAGAGGAAAAGGACAAGATGAAATGTTTAAATATGTTTGTGTGTAAAATACAAAGTCCGTTGGTTCTGGCAGAGAAATAAATATGTTAAAAGGGTGATGATGAGTGTGGCTACCGCTCTTGAAGAGCCAGCGTCAAAGCAAAGGTTGGTGCATAAGCAAATGAAGATCCTGTACGGTCAGGAAACCCATTATTCACTATGGTGTGTGCCATGGATAAAGGACTGAGTGGAAGACATCAACAGAGTGATGCATTCACAGACTGGCCATTGAGTTTTTCAGCTCATCTAAGATTTCAGTTCATGCATGTTGTATGAAATACAGAGTAAACATCGCAGTTGTGGTGGTCATGTGGAATCACTCGATCCTTTAAGTTTTACAAATTGGAAGTTATTTTGAAAGACCTAATTTTGCACTTTCAAGATGTTAAGTTTCCTCACATCAGAGGTCCACAATCGGTCCTCAAAGGCCACTGTCCTGCAGGTTCTCAATGCACCCATGCTTCAACCTATGAACTTATGCCTATGAAATTCTGCACAATGACTCATTCATTTGTATCAGGTGTGTTTGAGCAAAGATACATTGAAAACCTGCAGAACTAAGACCCCTGAGGACAGGACTTTCCATAATCACTGAAGGCATGTGCAGTACTGTTTTTTGGAATCGGAAGATGAGGGCAATGAGTCATTACAGCCAATAGCAGCAGCAGTATTAATCTATTGTAGCCATCTTATGTTAAGATAAAAGCTTCATGACACTAATTTGCCAGTCTCTCTTTTATATTTTCTGTTTTTCACAGAATAATTTCAACTTCCATCTCTGAACTTTGTTTTACTATCTAACATTTTTGATGCTCCATCTCACAGTCTCGCAGGTCAAACAGGGGAAGCTGCACTGCAGAGCAAATCTGGATAAATTAACTGTTTAAAGGATTAGGACTGGACTTAAACAACAACGTAGACATGACTTGTGAAAAGACTGTCTTTAGACAGGTGTTGTGTACAAAAATATTGAGGGCAAATATGCTGCGTTTACAGTATTTCGTCTCCCATTCTCCACTAAAACTGGCAGAGTGCTGGAGTCAAATGGAGTACATTCAAAAAGGAATAGTCTCATGAAAAGATGGATAAAAAAAAAAAAACAAACAGCTTAGCTACTTCCCTGTTTTCTCTTGATGGAGCCAAAAACATCCCTGATGCCAGAAGAGAAGATTTAGAGGAAGACAGATTGGGTTGCTGAGACTGATGTCTGACTACAATGTTGAGAAGGTACAAGTGATCAGTGGATGGCCTGCAGCTAAGACGATACTGTGGATTATCGCTGCAGAGAGCTAACCATCCTCCTGCTTTTATATGTTGATACCTATTTTTATCTCTTGGATTGTGAATAAGTCAGTATATCAAGGCACATTTGGTTGGATGACACAGTGGATCAGCAGGACAGTTTAAGTACATACAGCCATTTTCCACTGGAGCAAATAATTCTCCACATGTAGGGGCTGTCTTTCTTTGATTAAATTAAGAAAAAACTCTGAAGTTTTGCGCTCACTCTGATGTAGTTTGAGGAAATTTGATCTCTGGTTGGAGTTTAGAAAACAATCTGCTTAAATGATACAGATTATGGTGGGTGGAGTGCAGAACTTCACAGGCTGTTGGAGCCATTTAATTTAATGTGTGTTGGAGCAGACCCATGTTGAAAACCTGCAGGACAATGACCCGAGGTCTGGATTCGGTGATTCCTGAACTAGAGTAATTACCTGTACAGGACCTCTAAACAGCAACAATAAAAAAAATTACATTGAACATTTCTAAAGTTTGTTACATTCAGTGCAATCACTGAAAAGTTGTGTTTTTTCTTCTTTTGCACAATGATTTTAACAATGGAGTCCCACCTTTTTCATTAAAGTCTAATATGAAGGCAATGATTTCATTGTGTGACCAATGTTTCCGCAGGAGCCAATAATCTGCCACAGCTAAGTGACAGTCTCTTTCCATCGGCTTCAAGTTTCCTGTCAGTGTCTCTTAGCCGGTCTGCCGGTGCAGTTAAGGAGTAGTCTGTCAGGTCTGGGTGTTTTGATAAGGTGAGTGTTTGTGTTTATCTGTGCACTCCCAGCTCTGTGCATTACCATGAGAATGGTTTAAGCCCTCTGCTAATCCTCTGTGTCTCTGTTGTAATAAATGTCTTCATTTACACGCACTGCAGTGGAGAGGGAACAAGAATACACAGCAACAGCAAACATTGCCGTCCCGAGGATGTTACCTTGCTCTGACCCAAAACTGTGACATGCCTCGGACTAAGATACACCGCTCCCAAAATGTTAGCAGTTGCATTCAGAAAGTGCTGTGGCATCGTGCGTGAAGTGCACATTTTCATGTTCTGAGGACTACAGGCCGAGAAGGAGGTGTGGCATCTTTAAATCAGGGCTACTGATCCATCCTAGACCTGACATTAGTTATAATTTCTGGGAACATCTGACTCTCAGAAGCCACTCCCGCTAGCAATATTGTATCGTCCACCTGGACCTTACAGTTTCTGACAGACTTCTCAGACCTCTTATAAGACTTGGTGTTAAATACAGATAAAGTCCTTGCACTGGGTGACTAACATTTATGTTGATGATGAAAACGACAGTTTAAACATTGCTATTAACTCTATATACATCATACTCTTAATCTTGTTCTGACATATGGCATTGATAGTGAAGAACAGTATTTCCTCATAACCCTGTTCTGTCTGATCATTTCTTAACATTTAAGTTTTCTTTATGGGACTACACAATGGCTGAGAAGAAATTCATTATAGCAGATGTTTGACTGACAGTGCTGTTACCAAATTTAAGAAATCAATTTCATCAGTATTTCCTACAACATGTGTCGGAGAACATCCATCTGAGCTTTACTACCACACTGGTTGATGAACTTGATGATGTTCATCAGGCCTAGATGAGAAAGTTTAATAGTATATAGGAAAGACCTGTGTAAGGCCAGAATGGTATTATTCATCATTGATAGAGATTTCCTCACATATAAAGAACTTCATGACCAAGCTCCATTATATATGAAAGACCTCATAGATTCATATGTTCCACACAGAGTACTTCGCTCTCAGACTGCAGGTCTACTTGTGGTTCCCAGAGTCTCTAAGAAAACGATGGGAGGGAGAGCCTTCAGCTATCAGGCTCCTCTCTCCTGGAACCAGCTCCCAGTGTGGGTACGGGAGGCAGACACCCTCCCTGGGTGTTAAAATTAAGTTTAACACCTTCCTTTTTAACAAATCTTATAGTTAGGGATAGTCTAGCCATCCATTAGTTATGCAGTCATGTGGATGTCCCATAATGCTCTGAGCACTTCCTTTTACTTTCTCTGCTCCCTATCTTTTATGTATTAATCTATATGACAGTATTGACATCAACCCTTTTCCTTGAGAGCCGCAGTCCTGAAAGTCTTGTGACTTACCCTGCTGCATCACACCTGACTCAGATCAACGGGTAATTAGCAGAGTTTGATGTCAAGTTTACTCATTAAGTCT
>JBAMHV010000026.1:8820395-8845755 GCA_037177535.1 Pseudomugil gertrudae | reverse complement strand
AGTTTACTCATTAAGTCTGAGGTGTGTCAGCTGTGTTGTGGCAGGGAAACTCCTAACACCTGCAGGATTGTGGCTCTCAAGGACCAGGATTGGCCACCCCTGACCTATTTCTTCTCTTTCTGCAGGTCTTGCTGGATAAAAGCTGCAGTGAATGTTAATTCGTCTTTCCTGTCCTCTCCACCTCAGTCAGTTGAGACCGATGGCTGCTCTCCCTGAGCCGAGTTCTGCTGGAGGTTTTGTCTTCCTGTTAGAAGGGAGTTTTCCTTCCCACTGTCGCCTCGTGCTTGCTCAGGCTGGGGATTGGACTGCAGATTTGATGCAATCTTTTAGTTTTCTATATCTAGGCTATTTTTGATGGATTGGCTCAATATGATATCTGTGAAGTGCCCTGAAATGACATTGTCGTGAAGTGGTGCTATATAAATAAAGTTGAATTGAACTGAAGTTGAAAACAGAACATTACGCTGTAAGAACTTCCCAATATTAAATGCTAATAAAATGGTAAATATCCCATAAAACAGTTGTTACTTTTTTCTTTTACATTTTGTTAAAAGGGACAAATAAAGACCTCATATTCTAAAAATATGACTTTTCTTACATTTTTTCATGGATGGGGTCTCAAAGGGTTGGAGTAGAGTGAACAAGGCAAAGGAATAATTAAATCAGATTTAAAATGGGAATAAAGCAGTCACTTCCTAATAAAGTTTAATTTACTAATTTTCATCTAAAATTAGGTGTTTATGTGGTCATTTATCATCTCTTTAAAGTGAATAGAATAAATTCTATTCAGAATTAAAGATGAATTAAAAACCTCATGTAAACAATAAGACCAAAAACAAAAGTTATGCAATCATTTATGTGCAATCGTTACTTCAGAGACCGTTTCTAATGTACTCTAAACCAAAAGCAGTGAGTCCATATGGCAGAGTGTCAAATTAAATCAGTTTGGATGTTGGGGAGTTATCACGGATAACCAGCATGGATGGCATTTCCATCATTTTGGGAAAGACCATACTGGACATGAAATTATTAAGAATAAAATATCATAGTTCTGCTTCAGTTTAGTTTAATTTACAGAGGTGACAATGTGTGTGAGTTTTGCATAATGTGAGAACAGAAAAACTGAAAACAAGGGTTTGATTCAAATGATGATGATAGATTACAGAGTGAGAGAGAAGTATCTCAGAGCACGTAGTTCATGCTTTGGTCTTTATATGTATATTTTGCTATTATTACTGTAATGGGTTATTTGAGTCACAACAGGTTGCAGAACAGCTAAGATATTTATTCAGATGAGGTTTTTTAAGTGCAGTGCAGCAAACACTGATTTGCTCTTTCAGTAAGCCAGGCTTCACCACACCTCCTCCCCCAGGGCTCCCCTGGGACTTCTCCCATCACCCAGAGTTTTCCCCACACAAAGCCGTCTTTTAAAAAGCCTTTAGCGAGGCCATTCACTCAGTCAGCAATTGCAGAGATGAGGGATGGGTTTAGGGTAAAGGTTGCAGCGTTGTGTGTACACGAGGCTTGTGTGTATGTTCAGGGCTGGGCGATAAAACAATATCAAAATCAGATGGGGATTAAATTTACATCAATCTCAGAGAAAAGCGTGACACATTTTCAGTCATTCCTTTTAAAGACAGAGCTGTGTGTCCATCAGCACGCAACAGTACACTAGTTGCTGTAATGCACCTTGAAGCTGTTGCTATCCTCCCAAAAAAAGGAAAGCTGTCGGCAGTCTGAGGTCCCAGACGCACACGGGGATGAGATTAAATTATTTTGACACAATAGTTTAGATGTTTTAGCCGCACAGAAACGAGTCCAGAACTGCTCCTCTAAATGGTTCTGAAACTAAATATCCACACAAACCTTTTTCATTTCATGGGTACAGCTTGAATAAATGATTTTTTTAAACAATCTGTTGAAATAATTACCCCAGAGCATCAATCAATTATCAAAATAAAATAAAGCAAAATAAAGATTTATCACCATGACGCAGGAAAAAGTCATGGACAAAAGTGAGTAAAGTAAATGTTGGACATTCACTTTAAAAGAAGTTATTTCTCCAGACCATGCGATGGAAGGGTGACCTTCCAACCCCCCTCCTTCAGATCAGATTTTAGCATCTAATCTAAGCCAGGAATCAATACTTATACAAACCTTTGAGTTTATAGAAGACTGATCTCCCACCTCAGCTAAACTTGCCCCAATTATAAACTAAACTAGTTACCATAGAAAGTAAATAGTGCCTGTTTTATTAAATGATAAACTGATAGCTTCACAGGAACTTTAAATTAAACTGGATGTTATTTAGAATAAAAGTGGATATTAGATACGACTAATAAAACAGAAACTGAATAAAAGGAACAGTAGAATAGCGTTGTTTCATCTCCTTTGTGAGCAGAGGGTAAAAGTACTCCTGCTCTTCCAACTTCCAACCAGTGTGGAGAAAGATTTCATCTCTTGGAATAATGTACACCTAAAGTTCTCGCTTTATATCACAGTAACAGAAAAGTAATGAAAATACTTCCTCTGCATTTTCTGAACTCACGTTGCGTCGCATCTTTTGATTTTTGTGTGTGTGTTTTAATAAACCATTATGTTTTAATCTCATTCGATCATTCTTACGGTTAATCACCTCCTTAGCCCCCAATAAAACAAACACTGCTTCAGTGTGCTTCATATTACAACACAATTAATTCATCTGTTACAGTAACAGCATGTTACAGACACAATTAGCAAGATTACCTGTCACTGAAAAAACAATGTCATTAATAATCTTTTATATTCTAAAGCTGCCATCATACTTTTAGGTGCGACATAGAAACTATGAAGTGACACACATGCGCAGAGGGTAAGAAACACTAACACTGCTTAGTATTTAAGGATGTAAGGATGCTGCATGTCTGTTTATTAAATTAGAAGTACTTGCATACTCAGAACAATAAAATTATGCTCGGCTGATTAATCAAATAAGGAAATTAAGAAAAATGAAAGCACAAATGTTGATAATAGCCTTCTGTGCAAAAATGAATGTTTCTTTTCCACAGACACTGCAGAGATCATCTGTGCACTGGTCCAGTTTTAACAACCCGCACCAGGCCAAACCCAACATCCCCCATGAAAACCTGATGTCTATCCTGCATCCTGACCCGTACAGGACAGCACAGGTTTGTGTCCTTTCTGTGACTGAGGCTGCAGAGAAGAATCTAAATTTCTAACTTTCCACAGGAGTAAATGTTTGCTCTGCTGTGCAGACTGAGCTTCACGCAGTACACAACATACATCATTGTGGGTGTGTATGTTTACACAGTGAAGACCAGCTGCCAGCATTATGGAGAGGAAAGGTTTGTACACAGAGAGTGAACTTGTTTCTCAAACAAAAGGTCAAGCAAAGCAAATTATAACACTGTCAACTGTTTAAGTCAGTTTAAGAATCACTTCATACAATCAGTACTTCACTGTATATTTACAATTTGTCTTGTAGAATAAATTAAATAATTGCAGTTTAATTAACTTAATGAGCCAACGTACCTCTGAGATATAGTCTAAACGATGTTAGTCGTATCTCCGCTCCAATGAAACCCAAGCTGCACCCATCTGCAAGTTAATGGATGTTTCGCCATCTTAATCAGGTAAAATAAAAGGAAAAAATAAAAAGAAAAATAAAAGGAAAGATAAAGTGAATGTGATGTTATCAGACCCTGCTTCAGCTGGTTACACCCCACTGAGCATCACACACACAGCTGGTCCACAAAATGTTTGACAGGCTGGAAAACACAGAAAAGCTGTCACGCTTTTATTTGAAATGTAAAAAAAGCATCTGTTAATGTCTAGCTAACATTTATGTAAATTACTGATCATCGTGGTTTTGATGGATGGTTAACCTGCCCTTTTTAATCCAGATCAATACAAGTTTAATGTTTTATGAATGTTAGAAATTAAATAAGGACCATAAAAAAAATTGTAAAAAAGATTTGCGTCCTGACTGAACTCTCATATAAATACAGTCTGCAAAGTGGATTTTACACCATAATTTATACACACAACATTTTCCAGTTATTATATAAAGAACTGGGGAGCAGACTTCCTCCACCAACACGTCTCATTGTGTTTTGCTTCATAAGTCTTGTGACTGTCAACCTGCTTCTCACTTTGCAGCTCCTTCCTGTTTGTTAAATCATCTGTGTAGTTTTAACATAGTAGTTGAGGCATTATTTGGTGTTGATTATAATTAAAGTTAAATACCAGTGCTCATCAGAGTGTATTTATTGACTGTGCGGTTTCCACATATAAAAATTTTTATTTGTGATTTTGAGACTAAGATGTAAGAGAAAAAAGGACATGCTGGAGAGATTGCATCTCATGACCGGGCCAGGAACGCGTCGGTATATCCCCCCATTGAGCTGGTGAATATGGCTGGGGAGAGGGAAGTCTGGGCTACCCTCCTTATGCTGCTGCCCTCACGACCCAACATCAGATAAGCGGTAGAGAATGGATGGATATTCTGACATCTAAAATAGATCATTTGCCACTTGTGTTTCTGCACATATTGAAGAAATTATCAAATATATCAGCCTAAAACCCCAACAATCACCTCCTCTTCCATCATCACTCAAACTTTCATTTTTAAAAACGTGACTTTATATTTAATGATTAAAACCATATAAAGACTCTCCAACACTTCCGAGCCAGCACCACTCAAACAAAGTACACTTATTCCCATAAACACAAACCTAATTTTTTTTTCTTTAGTGTTTGTCACTCCTGCCAAGCACACATGAGTAAGAAATGCTAATTAATTAGTCTTAAATGCATAATCAGTGTAATGTCTTAGTTTCTTCTTTGGATAATTTAAATCCAATATTGTCTGTTACTAATATGATATTGTTATCAAGGTGTTTAGCTTTTCATAGCAGCAGAATTATTCAGCGTGCAGCTACATGTATAGATTAATTAAAAACAAAAAATGGCATCCTACTTAGGATTAAAGCATTTCTAGTTAAAAGGTTTTCTCACCAGCAGTCAGCTGAAGGAGATTAAACCTCTGATAAATATATTAAGTGCTACTTAAATCTAGCTACTCACTTATTATTCATCTATGTACTTTTCTTTATGTAACCTTTGTCGTTCATTTAGAAATGTAATGAATCATTAATAACTAATAGCAGCAGCTTATTGAATACTTTCACACATGTGTTATTGATCAAAGGCAAGTATAGAAAATACATATTCTCAGTGATTTATTGTCTCACAACCCGTTTTTGTGGCAAACGTGTCATTTTAGCAAACAAAAACTGCAGCTATTCAAACCAAAGAGCTAAGTACATGAAGCCTCAATGCGAGGATCAACCACAACTGTAAACACAACCCTTCTCCCAGCATCCTTTGCTAACACTCAAGGCCAGGACACAGGAGCAAGAGCGAGACACGGAGTAAAGCAAAGTGACAGAACAGAAGACGTCTGAAAACCATTGTTAGCCTTTGCATTTTCCTCTGTTTGAAGAAGATGAAGGGACCTATGGGGAGGAAGGTGAGATGGCAAACCTCTTCACCACCTTTGATGCTCAAACTGTAGCAGAAGATCAGAGAAGAGACACAAAGAACAGGGATGCAGAAGAGCAACACTATATTGCAAAGAGAAGGAAGGAAAGTCGAGGGGAGCCAGAGAGCAAGTGTTCAACAGAGATGGAGATCCACAGGAACAATAACTTCATGCCCAAGACACATTTCCTTCCCTTTGTAAAGTGCACTGCCATTGTGATAGGTCAAAGCAGAGAATTTAGTTTTGTGTCATGCCTTATGCTCACAAATACACGATAGACACACAGCAGTGAGGATGTCTGCTGATATGTGTGTGGGGATGTCTGTGTTTACCACAATAAGTAGATTGTCTAGCCAAGATGCATCTCTGTCAGCCAAATGGAAAATTACACTCTGGCATTGCTCTCCGTTTCTCTCTCACACACACACACATCTGTATTCTGCTGTGAAGATCATCGCTCAATCACTGACCCCAAAATAACTTTGATCCCAACCTTTACTGAACATCCAGTGTCGAGAGGAGAGAACAGGCTGGTTTGTTATGTGGATGAGACTTCAGGTTTATGCCAGTTTGTATTTGATGCCAAAACTCTGCACATGATCAACCAAAGCAAGTCCAGTGCTGATTCAGCAGGACAGCTGCAAAAGCCATACATCATTACTTTAAATATATCTTCAAGCAAATGCTTGATCCTCCTTCTAGTGTATTGTGGTTTTCATGAAGGTGAAACATGTGCATTTTAGCACAAGTTTGTAGTTGTGATGTGAAAACTTGTAGAATACGATGTGAGAACCTGCACACAAAAGTCTCACATGTGAGATGAATTTTAAGTTGAGACTATGTAGTAAAAGACTTCCTTTTTTAAGAGTTCAAACTAAAGACATTAAAAGTTTTTTTCATTATGAATTTAATAAAACTGTTTTGTATGAAAGTCTATGGTTAGCTCCAATATTTACAGCTGGAATCAAAGGTTTTATATGTCTGATTGCCCACACTATTCCCGTTTCCCTTTATAGTGCTTACGACATTTCATAATGGTGTCCTAATGCCCAGAGAGAGAATAGTAGTGCTAAGTTGTGACTAGTCACTAGACCGGTTATTATAGATACGGGATGGAGATTAAAATGGCAGAAAATGATGTGAACATTATAGCAGGTTCACAAAGAAAACTATAGACCACCATTTTTCTTTGTTATTGAGTAGATATGATGCAAAGAAATAAAAAAAAACATGTTTACATTAATTTGGATTTGCTTTAGAACACTCTTTAAGTGTGTTGCTGTTGCCATAGTGGCAGCTGGTAAACAAAATGTTAAGGTAGTAAACTTCGTGTCCAAATCGCCAACAGAATTTGTCCACTTTATAGAGTTGCCCTGTGAACAAGGGGTTAGGGAATAGTGTGGACATTAGGACACAGACATAAACTGCTGGCTCGAGTGCACGATTGAAACTGAGAGTATTATTTCTAATCTTAAACTTTGAGGGACGTGAACCTGTTGATCTTTTTCCACCAATGAAAAAAAAACAGATATACTAAAGAAATCCTGCACATTCTGCAGAAAAGTGGATGATAAATGCAAAATATAAAGTTTTTAATCATAATACCACGGTATAACAGGGCTGGACGAAAATTTTATAACAGATCTCTTGATTTATTGTTTAATCTTTTAATATTTTAGTACTTTATGTTTATTACTTTATTCAGTCATTTCTGTCAGAAAGTGCTTTTATAAATAAAGTTGTCTTAAATTAATCACTAGACGAGGGGTGTGATAGAAAAAACTATTTTTCCATAATACCCTGGGTGTGAGAACAAAAAGTGCTCCCACCCAAAGTAAAAAAACAGGCACCTGGTCAAATCAACTCTACGTATACAGAAACAGCAAAAGCCCAAAAAGATTTTGATTATCTCTGTGAAGACGACGAGCAGAGTAACTAAAGGAATTAAAACAACTTTGTCTTTACCTCAGCAATTATCTGTTCAGTTACAAATTAACTTGAATGGTTTGCAGAAAAAAATGCAAACCTAAAAATCATCTGAGCTTCTTCAATACTCAAACTAAACTGACTACGGAAAGCCTGAATGGACAAAAGACACTATCACTGCAAAAACTCTCACCAGAGCTGCTTTTTATTGATTTTCCAGCAATGGAACAATAACATCCCTGTTTTACATGTTCACGTTCAATATTAGGACATTAAGATGGATTTATTATATAATTAGAAATAAGCTCATTATCTGACTGTTTATTGATTGAGATGGTATCAAGTAAACTGAGGATGCAGCACATCCTGATGCATCATGATGGATCACATCAAAGACGATAATCAAAGTAGAATTTAATAGTGAGATGTGAAGATGCACAACTTTATCATGTAAATGTATTAAATAGCTGCACTGAAATTATATATTTTTAAATATCGCTCAGCCGTAACATAAATAATATTTCAGCTCAGCCAGAATTTCATACTAGCATGTGCCTTAATGGGCTGACACCTTTAATACAGTGGAATGGCAACTAAAGGGTTTAACTGGATTATTTCCTGCTTCACAAGAACATTCTGGACAAAGACAACCTCACAAGTTCTATTCTGTCAAGGAATGTGTCCTGTTATTACCTTAAAACTGACTTATCTGTGAGCAGTAACTGACTTTTACTACTTCATTTAGTTCATAACAATATCTCTCTCACACACACACACACACACCTACACACACACACACACGCACGTGGTTTGCAGCGGGTTCAGAGATGGATGGACAAATATTGAGCTGTGACAGAGTAAACAAAGCCCTGGTAACCAGATGGCTGGACTGGCACACACTCACACACACACACACGCACACACACACTACTGCTATCAAATCTCAATTGCTGATGGTTTGAAAAGAAAATAGAAACGCTGTAGCGACAGAATCTGAAGCTTGTCCCCCCAGCTGAAAAATCCTCACCTCATTTATCATCTCTACTTAACTGGAGTACTTTCCTTCATCTCCACTTTCATCTTTGTTCTCCTTTGCATATCTTTCTGTAATCGGATTTATTTGTGCTCTTTCAAATCAAATGCTCTCAAGTTAAACGCCATCTTTACACTGTGCGAGTGAGGAGATGTTACGATTGGCTCACGCTCTCTGAGCATGTTGTTCATGAACTTGTTGCATCACTCTAAGAAAATGCACGTTAAACCCTGGAAGTCCACAGACAACACACAGAACAGGAATTGTGTATAAAAATTAAAATACCAGGCAACTTTCCAGCTTTATGACCAAAAGAGGACTCAAGAGATCCATCAGGAGACAGATGTGTGTAGCACAGCTTCATTTCAGAACCGGACAGTTCATTCACAGCCGACCGGCTCAGCTTCAGCACCATGGTCAGCATCCTGCCCCTGGAAACCTTATAACTGAGTTTATCATACAAACTGATGCATCTAACCTGTATTTTTTAAAAAAAAAAAGGTGGATTATGAGAATGAGACCAGAGCAGACTCTCTTTAAGGAGCCGTGTGCCCGCTTATTTTGTGGAGCAAAAGCCGTTTTACAGTTGTAAGAAGTAGATTTCACAATTATTCAAGGCTGAGCTCAACTGCTTGGAAAGAAAAGCTGTGCAGCAAAGTACCATACACACAAAGATGTTCACACAAGCTATTCAGGAGACACACACACACACACAAGTACACACCTGTCAGCCATTTATCTTCCATAGGGCAGTGCTCCAGCCCCATCTCTGCCATACAGACAGCAGGCTAATAGACCTATGATTACAGAGTGCGTAACCCCCCTGTTCACCATGATCAGTCTGCTCTGCTTTCTCACACCTTTACCACCTCCCCTCCTCTCCCCTCTCTCTTTTCACATTCCTCCTATGAACTTGCATTTGAAGAGTCTAATCCGTTTTGCCCTAACCTATATTTGCCACAATGCTTAAGTCATATGTAAGTTGGGTTGACTTGTGAGTAACTACCATGCTCCATAAGGACTGAAAAATAACCTGGATAAGCACCTCTAAAGCTTCGATCTGATTAAATCAACTAGTTCCATCTTTCCAAAGCAGCTACTGCCAGAACATAGTCACACGAGCAGCATGTAATACCTGGTCAGTGACAAACGTGCACAGTATAATGGACAATGACAGCGTTTGATTGATGCGTTATCCACACAAAATAGCAAGGTGTGGATAACTAAGTGCAAAAACTATTAAGCACACCAATATGCTTTGTACCTACGATGGATGAAACGCACCTGCGTGCACATGCACACTCGCAATTACCATATGTTGTTGTGGCGTCTCTGTATTCAAGGCCTAACCCGTATAATGAGTGTCAAATTAGCAAGACAACAAATCAAACCATCCTTCATTTCCGAGGCCTCTCTTCTGCTCTACAGCTGTGGGTCTCTTTGTTGTCAGGGGAGTTTCTAATTAATATGATAAATAAGATGGCGGGTTCGACTCCCTGATGCTTTTTAATTGGAGGAGGCCTTGAATGGCACACAGGCTGAAGCAGAGATTAGCGGGCTTTTTGTGAGTGTTCTGTATGAGGAGGTGGGGGTAGGGGGTGGGGTTTTTTTTTTTTTTATCCTTGCAGTGATTTCCTGTTTCATTGTGATACCCCACTCACACACATGCATGCATAGACTGGGATTTGAGACACAGTTGAGTGGTTATTTGAGTAGCTGTATTAGCACATTTTCCCAGTGGTTTTGATAACAAACCCACTATATACTCAAACCCAGCAGTTTTAGATCATCTGCAAGTGCAATAACCTCACAAGAGGCAAACATTAGTACAAAATCAGTGTTGGGTTAAAAAAGGTGGCCATTTAAAATACAGGATTACTGCCGTGATACAGTAACTGGCTACACCACAGCTTAATTTGCTGAGATTACTTGTTATAGTGAACATTTAATGGGTCTGATGTGTTGAGTACCATCTTAAACAAGAACAAAATGGCGTAATTTTCCTCTCAGGGTCTCAAGAACAAGAAAAAAAGTTCTCACTTCTCGTGGAGTTTGTAACAAGCTTTAGGGATGTAGTCGGGGAACCTTGGAATCAATCCACCGATGTGCTGGTGTGCTCATCCTCCTGAGCTACAGCTAAAAACCGATATAATAAAAGCATGTATTGTAGATAAACAGCAGCACAGCAGGAGTCTGTGTGAGACTGGACTTCTGGCCCTGATCTTACACAACCTTCTTCTGGAGGACAGAGGAGTGAACTGGGTGGTTTGGGTCCTGTATAATCCCAGAGGCCCTGCTCATGCAGCAATTAACTTAAATGTCTTTAATGGGAGAGAAGATACACCCAGTTATCTTACCACCTGGTACAATAACTTCCTATCCTTCTGAACCACACAGAGGGACTGGGACAAAACACTCTCCACCCTGCATCTGTAGGATACTGGCACTGTCTGTGTTTGGTGGACTGGGAGAGGTGGTCTGTGATGTGTAGATTATGTACTTGTACCTCTAAAACCTTTTCCTAAAGGTTTGCATCACCAGATTATGTGTGTGCTTTGTTATAAAGTCACTTTACTTCAAAATATAAAGGCAGCTCCACCTAATCAATACAAGAATATAATTTGAGACTGTGTCCCAATATGCATCCTATGCCCTACATAGTGCCCTATATAGTGGACAAGCCAAGATTTTATAATGACTAAAGCAGAGATGTAAAAGATTTTGTCTTTTGTTTTCTGAATCAGAACAACGATCAATGTGTTTTGGGCATCATGGATAAGTTGAGGTGTGTTGTGGCAGGGAAACATCTAAAACCTGTAGGACTGCGTCCATCAAGGACCAGAGCTGGACACCCCTGCTCTGATAGCATCTCCTTCACCATGTCATAGGCAGCATTTAGTAGTATTTGTCCTGAGAGCGGCTGAGCTGTATTAGCTACCTGTTGTTGCCTTCGGGACTGTAGTTAAATCATAACCAGCAGTGCTGTGGAGCTCCGCTCCGCCTGCAGGAGCTCCTTCAAATCCCTGCTACTGGTAAACACTTATTACCCAGGTACAATATAAAAACTTCCACAACACCCTCCTGCTTGCTGGGTGAGCTGCAGAGGAAGCACGGAGCTAGCTGAACAGTTTTAGTAGCAGCACAACACCGGCTTATGTTCTGAATTAAACACTAATGAAATGTTTATTTTAGAATATAAAAACTAGAATGGCAGCACTAAGAAATACTCCAGCATATTACAAAGAACGTACCCAACATTGTATCATAGTCAAGGGATAAACTTTTACTTTTAATTCATTTTGCAAACATTTCAAAAGGTAGAAACTAATTTGACCATAAAATTTGTTTTGGGTGATTTCCAGCAGTTCCTGATCAGTCTATACGTTTCCATACGTGCACATCTTTCATGATAAGGCGTGCACCACCTACAGAGAACAGGAAGTACAGTAAACCGGTCGAATATCTGACAGCTTCGCCTCAAGCATCTACAGTACATATCCCCAGCCCACTTCTCTTCAACACACACATATTCTGAAACACACCACGCTGATCTCCTCATCCTCAGCTAATCCTGCTTCATCTAAATCAGAACAAACAGCCCAGAGGGAACAAACCACTGTTGTTTTACAGTCATCTAATCCTTCTCTCCATCATTCTCATCTTCCTCTTGTGTTTGACAAGGCTCCTCATCAGTGGAGATCAACAAAAAAAAACGGCCATCCAAACCGGTTTTAACTCCAGTTCTGATTCTGGTGTCGAGTGTCAACAACCAACAACTCAGAAAATCCAGTCTGGCTGGACAGTTAAAACAGTAACAGAAGTTACAGCATATATTCTGGAATAAATTCCTCTTCATGGTGCAAGTGAAGGGCAAAGAAGATGAGAGGAGGAAGAGCGAAAGATGGTAACAAGAATTAAAGAGACTGCTGGATGGCACAGGGAGTAGAGAGGTGAATGATGGAGGAGAGGGGAGAGGTCATAGACTGACTGGGAAGGTATAAGCAGCTTTAAGCTTGAGAAGAAAATGTGAGACATTAAATTTGAAATAAGTAGAGAGGAAGAAAGAAAATGACTATATAGAAAAAAATAAAAGAGCAAGAGAGAGACCATTATGAAGCAAATGAGGCAAAAGAA
Source organism: Pseudomugil gertrudae (assembly GCA_037177535.1). Classification (NCBI taxonomy): domain Eukaryota; kingdom Metazoa; phylum Chordata; class Actinopteri; order Atheriniformes; family Pseudomugilidae; genus Pseudomugil; species Pseudomugil gertrudae. The sequence continues at coordinate 8,833,120 of JBAMHV010000026.1, read as the reverse complement.
GCAACTTTGACTTGTAGTGGATTTTCACCATGATGTCTCCATGAGGATCCACTACTGTCCTCTGTCAGAAGGTGTGTTCATTTCATCTTTAAGGAATAAGTAAGTTAGCCTGAATCAACTTCTCTGACTATATTATACTGAGGAGCCTGGAACTTACTCAACTTGCAGAGGCATGGAGCGTTCCCTTACAGTTAAACGGCAATGATGTAATGTCCACAACGACTTTATACTATATACGTATAATTTATTTGCTATGATACAGAGGTATAAGTTCATACGGAGCTGAGGGGGGAAAACTTCCTGTCTTCCCCCTCACATACCAGATAAAGTTTTCAGACCCCCCTTTCCCTAAGCAACACACACACAGTTTATCCTCGTACACACACATCCTGATGTTTTCTGGAAAGCATGTGATCAGAGGTTCTTCTGGCTTCGTTCCCGGGACGCTCCAAAACCCATTTCCCTTTCCACAGAACAGCGTCTTTTCTCTAGCTGAGGCTGGACAAACTTCAGGTTCATCTGAGGCACAGTTGTGCCGAATCCCCCACAGAGTGACTCTTCTCATGACACTTAAATAGTTTGAAATTATTTTCATGTAACGTCCATCAGAAAAATCCTAAATCTTTCAATCATGCATTGTAACTATCTACTGTAACCAGCAGATTGATGGGGATGCTAACGTAACAGTTGGGCTAAAAACATTAGCAACATGAAACAACAGAGTGAAGGATGCTAGAAACCTAACAGGTACATCTTGCTGCATCTATGAGTTGTTCACCTTTGTTTTATGGGTCCGATACGAGCCGCTAAATGACGTCATCACATAATTTGCATAATTGACAATTTGCATGTAATGTAATGGAGGTTGTAGAAGACATAAATAATGTTGTGGAGAAAACAAAAGGTGGGTCAAAAACATCCTAATTATGTTTGATACTACAAATATCTCTTTTCTTTTGTTTTAATGGTTCATTTATATCTCTCTTTTTGCCATTGAAATAGGCTTTTACTTTGAAAACTAGATTTAGAATAACTTTTACCCCCATTGCATAAATCAACTTTGTTCTTCGTTGTTAAATGCTATAATATTACATTTACCCAAAGCACTGTTTTCATGTTTTGTTTTTATCTTGGAGTTTAGCATAAAAATATATTTTACAATACAGGCAGTGTGTCCTTGCATCGTCTCCAATAAACAGCTTAAACCAACTTTTTAACTCAGGGTTTGATTCCCACCCCATACAGTTCAGACTGAGACGGGAATCGACCAATCAGAGGCGCCGCATTCTCTTTCTGCTTGTTCAATGTGACATAAATAAATAAAGGGGTTTGGGGAAAATGTGATATTAATTCATGCCCTTGTGGACACATAAAAACCATTTAACCTGAAATGTGCATAATGGAGCCAGTTTAAGCTTAAAAGTAGCAACAGATAGAAGGACTACTAGAAAACACAGCGAGCTGAAAAATTATTTTATGAAGAATAATTCTGCTCCCACTTTTGGAATCAAATCTACGTCCTTGCTCTGACAGACAGCAGATGTTTACATTCTTATTGCCGTACCATTTTCTACACGACGTGGGCTCTCCATGTTGTGTCGGAGAGTAATATCTCCCAAAACAAACTCAGGGGCTGTTACGAGTTCATGACCGTCCGACCCTGCGCTGGAAGTCAGCGGAGAAGAGGAGCAGCTGGATAGTCCGTTCGGGGAGCGCATCCATCGGGGAAAAAAATCTCAATACCAAATACAGATGGATGGAAATTTTTGATAAAAAAAATTAAGTATTCTACGTCCTTGAACAGGTGTACATAATTCTAATAAATATTCATGTCATTTTTTCCCATTTGCTGCTATATAAAACTCTGATTGTAAAACAGTAACCCTGTTGTGTAATAATTAACCTAAAAAAAAGTGACTTCCAGCTGTTCCAGACACAAAGTGGAGCTGGTGTAACATTGCAAATGCTATTCAGCCTGACAGACCATCATGCCAAAGTTAGTTCCCGCAGCCTCATTTCACCCTGAATCTACATTTGTCCACATGGGGACACGTGCACTGCGTAGTGCGCACAAGCCTCGAGACAATGAGAACACCCCAAAAACAGAGGAGATATTTGGGAAGGAGACATAACCAGAAAATAAAAGTACAGAAGAAGAGATGTTAAGAAAAGAGCAAGACATTAGAGGAGATGAGAAAAAAAAAGGACGAGGATGAAACACACACACACACACACACACTTTTCCACAGCAGCATTTAAAGCTGTAATGACAGGCCAGAGAGGGATAAGAGACTCTGAGTGGAGAGGCCACTATAGCTGCTCTCCTCTCTCTGCTAACAACTGTAATTATCCAAACTCCACACTCACTACTATTGATCTCTCCCTCTGCTCCTGCCCCTCCTCCCCCAGCCACAGTGTGTGTGTGTGTGTGTGTGTGTGTGCGCACATTCATCTCTCTCTTTCTGACAGGGTGACACAGAACGCGTCCCTCTCAGCACAAGAGTTGTTCACACCTGCAGCTGTAAATGTGGAGAGCAGCGACGAGGACCTGGACAAATACATGACAGCAGCAAAACACAAATATTGGTGCAGCTTCGATGCTCACCACAGAGTGTGTGTGAAAGTGTGAAAGTGTGTGTGCCCTCGTGTCTTCCCACACCTGGTTTGGATAATGTCGCTACAGCTTTGCAATGATGAGGCTGCATGCAATTTTTTGTGATAATTTCTACCAAATGCACAGATAAAAGGTGAGACAGGTGCTGAATATTTGATCTTTTGATGCCAATTCTAAGATCTTCACATTAAAGTATGTTAACGACTCAGAGTTTAATCTCTTTTAAAGACTTGAGTCTTCAGATCTTTCCTCTTATATAAGGAGCATTAATAAGGTATTTTGTTCGGTCATCATGGTGATTGATCTGTTGGATTGCGAGCTTGGACGATGCATGATCTGATACATATAAGCTACTTTCTATGTTCTACAAGCACAAAACAAAGTCCCAAAATGAAGCTATCCGAGTAATTCATTTAAATCTCTGCAATTCTACATCATGTTGATCCAAATCTTCTCATTGCATTTCCCTTATCAATAAAAACATAGTTAGCCAGCAGGAGTGTGACCTGTGTGACTGAAATATCATTCAGTGCATGGCACAGGTGAGGACAGTGTGTCTTTAGGGAAAATCCTAAGTTGAACTTATTAGTTTTATTTAGTTTTCTGCTGTAAAATAATAACTTTGAAATCGATCCAGTCTGAGCTGGCTTTCATCAATCACTTTTAAAGTTCTCATTTGTATTTCTTCCCCACTTTTTGTTATATCATCGGCCATGATGCTGCCCCATTCTGCTATAGAATATAACTCATCTGCAGTTGCTACATTGCACTTGTATTAGCTGTATAAGCAGCATTTACGCAGACAGGACCAAGTTCTGTTGCTTCTGGGATGCATTCAGCGATTATGACACACTGACTCGGGTCTAAATGAATGAAAGAATATGAAGGTTTTTTACATTCATTCTCAGTGTTAATGCAGAGTATATAGCTAGATTTCATACCAGAAAGATATATATATATATAGAGAGAGAGAGGGAGAATACTATTAGTGTGAATAAAATGGCTATCAAAATAATATGTTTACCTTACAAAACTTAATTTTTTTGCATTCAATAAAGACAAATCTAACTCTATAGCTGCATCGCCTTTAGAAACTTGTCCTGCCAACTAGCTGAGAGATAAAGATGTCAGACAATCTTTGCTTCTGATAGTATACAAGTGACAAAGTGTAAAAACATCTTAGTGGTAGTGGCCGAAAGATAAATATAATTATTTTTATAATCACTTAAGGTGAGACATAAAAAGGAAATAAAGCTGAGGAGCTTATGTTAATGTAATAACCTTTTTAAATGTTTTCATAGAAGCTAAATTTGAAAATTTTGTTTATTTAATTGGCCTTTAAAAACATTAAATTTAGCTTTTGATTTTCTCCTAAGCACATTGTTTACATATTGAAACATGCTCTGTTGCTCCTGCAAAAATGGTAAAAACAAAGCTTTAATGTTAGTGTTTAATGAGGAATGACAACACCACTAGTAAGTCATTAACTAAAAAGATAAAGATGAACAAAATGTGTTTCCTACTGTCAAAAAGAACTGAAGAAGAAAAAAAAACAGAAAAATGGAAAATGTCAGGGCTTTAAGTGTTGAAACTAATCAGGCGAGCTGTCATTATAAAGGCAAGGTTAATAGCAGCTGACAGAATCACCTTCAGCAGACACCGAGATAAGAAAAGGTCTTTTATTAGTACTGCTTGAGCAGGCACACAAAAACAGACACACATATACAGATACACAGACACTCCATGCACTCAGAATCAATGTAGGAGATCCGGGAGCCGTGCATCTCGTGTTGTGGCCATATGTGGACTGTCAGATAGCGGCATTCAGCAGGAGGAAGGATTTACAAGTCGCGCTGTGGTCTCGACACCCACACAAAACCCCTCTTTTGTTCCCCCATCACCTGGTTCAGATTTATGACGTCCAATTACAAACTGGGATGCTAACAATATTCCCCATTAAGCTATCAAATGCTTTAGTGGTTGTTCCTTCAAAGGGTTATCTGGCCTTTCAGCAGGGGCGTAACCAATTTATGGCCCCCCAAGAAGGTCTGAACAAAGACCTCCCTGGTTCTACTTTTTGTTTTACTGCACTGCTCCTCAAGACAGGTAATTAACAAGGAAGGAGTTTGTGGTTAATTTGCGAGATAATTATCTAAATTAAACTGCCTTGCGTCACATGGAGGGGGGGGGGAGCTCTATCGTGCTCTCGTACTTGCCTGCATGCATGCAATCTCTATCATTTGATGAGGGTGGTCAGGGTATTGTGCTGCTGTAGAAACAAAACCAGTAATGACATGTTCTCCTTTCTTTCCTTTTGTTTTCCTCTGCTTTGTTTGCTTTTCTTTGTTTTCAGTTGGAGAAAAAGTAAATGAAAAGGGTAAAAGGAGCAAAACAGAGATACTGAGAATGATGGGGAAATTATGGAAGGAGCAGGTTTAGTTGCACACTTTACCACATGGTGCCATTAAACACACACATATCATCAGATCTGCTCCAAGTGTTTTTTTTTATCACGTAGCACTGAAAAGGTTTCACTCTCAGGTGATCAGGAGGGAAAAACCAAATGCGTTCTGCAGGATTAGCACCTCACCATGACTCAGAGGTGATTTCTGGAAGCAGACTCCCACTAACATGTAGCACCTGGTTATAATCTTATTAAAAAGCCTTTTTTGCACCATGAAAAGTTACAAATCTCCCGTCATTTATCTTCCCTATGTTTCCACACATAATGTCACCATTATCAGCTCATTATCAATCTTGTGGAATTACATTAAAAAGCTTATTTTTATGCACGAAAAGGGCTGTTTAAAATATTTTAAACTAATTTGCAAATTAAGTTTGTACAGATGGTGAGGAAAGTTAAAGTACATTTTAGCAGGTCTGATAGCATATTAGTGGGGTTTGAAACTGAATTAAGCGGCTTTGTAAAAGTTTTTTAAGCAGTATGTCATCCCAAACACCAAAAACTACCAATGAGAAGATAAAAGTTCTCCGTCTACTTGAATCAAACTTTCATTCTCCTGCAGAAAACTCTTTTTGGGGGACGGTAGCCGCTGTAAAAATTCATTAGATTTGACCATTTCCAATGTTTTTCCAATCTGATACATCATTTGCATAAAAATGCTTGGATGGAAACTCAGCTCGTGCGCCTGTCTTCCTCTCTCCATCCTCATCCATCCCTCCTCTCTTGCTCCCTCTCTCTGTACTCTATAAAAGGAGGGATGATCGCTCCCTGTCACATCTGTTGGCAAGTTGCCATCAAGCCTTGACAGGAAAATAACACTCTTCAGGGAAAATAATACTCATTCTGCCGCCGGCACTCCCAGACGCATGCCTCGCCGCGCATGCGTGTGTGTGTGTGTGCGTGCTCGCATTTAAAAGCCCTCGCTGTTGCTGTCAACCTGAGTACAAAGGATCACTTTATATGATTAGTATGCATCTCTGAAAAACATACTGAACAAAAAGCCCGGCCCCGAATGCCGCTCCACGCCAATTAATGGATTAAGAAATTATTTTGAGGCAAGGCTTGTTGTGAGACAGCTATGATATGTGGCTGGAGAGGTATTTCTGTTGTGCTTATTGTCAGCTATAAGACCTGAATGCATTTTGATCATACAGCAGCGACATACGCGACACGACACTTTTCTTTATAGAATAAGAGCTAAAAACACATATTCCTCTGCTCCATTTAAAGCAATGAAAAGGACAATACCCTCTGAGGAGGCCGATACAAAACACCCAGTGGCAGCCATGTCTTTCCAGAGGAAATACTAGAGCAATTTACTGAGTGGAATCTAACCAACAACCTTTAAGATCACTTGATTCAGTGCAGTTGAGAACACAAAAAAGCCTCTGTCACAGCATTTAACCCAAACCTGGCAGCACCTTGACCTTTGAACCTTCTCCTCACAGCAGAGCCCTGCGTCCTGTGCAAAGAGCTGCATTTATAGATTTTACAGCTGGAATTGACTTTTCCACAATAATGACACATGACTTCTGTCTCCTTTTAGATGCTTATAGTGCATTCATGTATTTAAACATGTTGGTTTATTGATGGACAATAAGATTTACTGTCTGTTCTGTAGATGTTGACTGGTAGCAGGTTTAGGACTAAAGGAAGTGGATGAAGGTTTAAAGCTGTGACCAGAAATTGTTTTTGGACTGAGCGAGTCTATAAGGAATTTAAAAAATCAATAAAAAATTATCTTTATACGTCACAATGCTGCAACCAGCAACTAAAAATCTAGAGTTATACATCAAAATTACTTATGACCCCAAATCTATAAATGTTCTGATAGAAACTTTGTAAAAATGGTTGAAAGATTTTAAAAAACAGCCATCCTTATTTATTCATACCCTCCCATTACAGAAGGAAAAACAGCCTTTACTGAAATAAGCTTAAAATAAAAAACACATTTTAAAGTTTCCTAAGTTTTATTATATTTTTTATTATTTTGTGAACTAAATTAAAATAAAAAATGTTTTGTATAACTTAATTACAATTAAGCTAATTTCTTTATTTATTACTTTTTTCAGTCTCCAGTTATTTCAGTGACTTTTGCAAAGTTAGCCATTTCTTTAGTAAGGGTATAGATTAATTAGATACCTGCATGTGATCAGAAGATAATAAAATAATGTTATAATAATAATGAAGTATAATTTTGTGACTCTTCCATAGAGAAAAATCTACCATAACCTGAATAATACATGTTTATCAAAGCCACAATAGGACCTCATCCTGTCTCTAAAGGCAGAATAACAGGTTTAAATATGCAACACATAAAACAATGCAGCTGCAAAAGTCTTTAGTTTTAAGCTTTAAAAAAAAGATATGTTTATTCATTATAACAAGGAGATTTCAGTAGTTTGAATGAAAGATAATGGAACTTATCTGAGGTGTCGGTGTCTCTCTGCTGCTGTGAAATTGGCTAAATGATCCAGCTGCAGCCATAAAGCAAAACTGAGCCGCTGAGTTCTTGATCTTTGCATTTGAGTCTGTGCAGCATGTGTAGTTATTCAACAATGTAAGGCCACAAAAACAAAAAAAAGCAACTGATCTTAAAAAAACAAGAATCAAACCTCAAGAAAAGTCTTTGTGAAGGGGTGTTTAAGAATAATCCACGTCTTTCTTGATACTTCATTGCAGAGTAAGACCCTCTCAAATCTCTATGTGAACCATGCAGCTTCTAACTTTAGCATCAATGCTTTGGTTTGAGAGTAAAATACATTTACAGACACAATAAAAGTGATAAACAGATGAATAATGACCATACAAAGCAAGTTTAATCTAAACGAACAACAAGAAACTAGCCATCCGTAAAGCCCAGCACATTTACTGGTGGAACTAAAAATACATTTGTTCATGTAATTATAAAGACTTTCTAATGGTGTAAATGCATGATGTAAAATGTGGTCATAAAGAGCCTGCTGATTGGTGGTTTATCCATTATAGGCCCTGAGGAGACCTTAATTCTCAAAAACATGGAAAATGGCAGTCCATTTCACTCTGCTAATGCAAACAACATAGCCCCTCTAAAATCAATGTAATTGGCCAAACCATTTAGTCCGACTGAATGTCTTGTGTAAGCTCGTAGTGAAGTGATGAAGGCAGCGTAGTTCCTCTGTAGTGAGGGAAGTGTATTTATCTGTATGATGCCAGGGTATTAACTCTAAACAGGTCATTGTTTATAGTAAAAATCCACCTTTAAATAGTTACATTTTTGTCTAAAGACTCATTTTACACATCCTTTTATACACTGTAAAATGTAATTAGTTGGCTTTATGTAGCCAACTAGTTACATTTTCAACAGATGATTTCAAATAGACTTTACAAAAGTAAGTGATGGAGTTACAGTTGTTGCTTTGCAGGATGGAGCTTCCACTGTGCTGCAGCTTCCTGGGTAACTGGACTTAAACACTAAGATGCTCTTCTGGTGAGAAGAACATGTTTTTCTCTACTGAAACTCTGGTGATAGGTGGATTATTGGAGATACCAGATCAATAGGAAGACGAGAGCATTTTTATTATTTTAAATGTTCTCAAAAAACAAAGCCTTTTTGTCTCATTTGTAATTTCAACCATTACTAATCTATCAAAATAAAAGCTTTTTAGGTTTCATACATTGAATCAGGTTTTAATTTTTCCAATATAAGTAAACAACATTGTGGAAAATTCGATGCCCCCACTGTCACCACTCCACATTTACATATCTTAATTTTACACATTTAACTAAAGCATTTTTAAAAGTTTTCCTTTAATTACTTATATAACTCATTACTAGGGTTTTTATATTGGCTTTTTGCCAATATCTGATATAAGGTTTTGTACAACTCCGATGCAGATATCAGCTGATACCAATATAATTAGACCCCCCTCCCCGTCATTTCCAGTTATCAAGACATATTTTATGTTTTGCTGAAAAAAATATCTGCAGAAACTTAAATAATTCCACACACCTCTACTTCCAAGCTATTCATGTTGCAAGTTATGACGCAGTTTGATGATGTCACAGCCACATAACCTATTGTGAGTTGTGTCAAACATAAAATATCTGGAATACTATGCATGACATCCCATATTTTTTACATTTTTAATTAGATGAGACGTGGCTTAAGAGCATAATATAATATGTACATGTTGTGGTAAAGCTCAGTTTAAACATTTTTTAAAAATTAATGATATTAATTTCCGATATTACATTTTAGCTCATTGACTGATTGCAGTAGCAGAGTGCAGCCAGCGTTTTGTAGCATGTTGTTTATCTTTAAAGTTGAGTTTCAGGTACTGGAAATGTGGACAGCAACTGATATCTGCGTCATGGTGTCGTCATGGTGCTCATTTCACAATGTGGTGGGTGCACTGGGAGCACACAGAGTGGATTTTGGGGATGTTTTGAACCAAATCAGCTTCCCATATAAAAACAATAAAACCCCAAAACACTGGATATTTCAGCAGTAGCATTCGGTATGCATCTTTGGATTCAGAGAGACATCAAAAGATGAGGTAACACAATGAATGCAGTCACAGCTCAGTATGAAATATGAAATACATTAATGTTACAACCAGTCCAGTTTGTTTTGCCTGGCAACAGTGATGCTCTCACTGCATTCAGATTCTGAACATTAGATCCGGCTGCCAGCTCCAATATTTTTTTACCTATCCACGTTAACTTTAGGAAGTCTGGAAAGCAAAACACCTGATGAAATCAGATTTTTGTTTCAAATCCATATTTAGAAAGTATTTCAACTGTGATTCTGTTTTTTTAACCAGTGCATGTCAAGAGGAGCCCTCTGGCCACCCAAATGGGTTTGCTGAGTGCCTTTTGCATCACTTGTGACAAGCACTGATGGCATTAAATACATACGCCAGCAGGGCTGCAAAATCCCTCAGAGTGGAGAAAAGGAAGCAAAGACTCCCGACACCAGCTTTATTTTTAACGCCAAAGAAAAAGAAACACTACAAAATGTGTCAAAAACCTTGTTTTCAGGAGGCCCGAGTGAAAAGCCGAGATGTAGAAGTTTTAGACATGTTAGAGAAAAGGTCTTAAATCTATTAAACTTCATTATAAAAATTATTTCACACTGACCTTCGGTCCATAAAATATGAGTTTTGTAGCTTTGTCTAATCTGTGGCAGGTTTTTGTTAGGGTTTAAACATTTTACTTAAAAATTATGTTTTTTTTTAGACAATTCATTTTTAAAGGAAATTTCCTCACTTGCTGTTTTCAGTTCTATTGAAAATTAAATATCAAATTATCTTATTATAGAATAACAAAATATTAAAATACAAATAAATTGCTTTCTTTCAGGGAACTAAAACCATGTTTGGATCTATATTAATGCATATATTTAACATTTAAAGCTGTATTGTTGCTGCATTATTGCAGCTGCTGCATGCTGGAGGCTGTCAGCTCACATGTTACCACGTGAAGATATAAAACATGCAGAAAGACAGATACACATAGCAGCATTTTTTATGGTGATGCAGTTGGAAGGCTCCGTCATTCTGCTGGTTTCTGCTTTTTCTGCCAGTTTGGAATCTTTGCATCATATAAGTTATTTTTATGGACATAAAATATACAACTTTGGCTTTGGAAGCAACTTTAACTTTTATTTAATATGGTTAAAGATAACCTGAACTATATTTTCTCCTCACCTGTTGCTTCAACATCTTTGTGCTATATTCATACAAACTTTGTTTTCTAACAAATGTTTCCAGGCAAAATAAAAAATTAAGGACTGGGATTACAGCCACCACCAACTCTCACTGACCAGCCACATTAAGCATACGCCTATTAGCCATTTATTTTAGAGAAAAATACTTCAAGCCTTGAAAACCAGTAATGAGATTTTAAAATTTCTATTATAAAACAGTTAAATAATAATACAAAAGTACAATTAACGTCCAACAAACTTTTCTACCGGATGCTAATTAAGTTTTCCTCCCAGTCACCCCCGGATTGAGTGCCATTAAAAGTAAACTGTTTATTATATTTATGAGTATTTCTGTGCTAGCATTCAGAGATAAAGAGAAAAGAGTTATTGATTGGTAGAAAAGGTAGAGAGGGAAGAGTGGGGGAATTTAGGGGTGAGGGTACTAGTTTGTGTGCACTTATAAGTGTGGACCTGTAGCACCTATCCTGTTTTTAATGTAGAATACAGCAATAATATTCAGATGATACACTGCAGGCATATCTCATGCATACTTGTGTATAACTTAAATACATATACAACTTATTATAAAAACATCTGAGTTAAATCTATGCATGAGTAAAAGAGATGTAGTATCATACTGTACTTTGACAGTATTTAAATTCTACGTTAATAACCCAAAATACAGATAATATAGTAATGGTATAATTAAAGAAATGATTATTTAAAACATCTTCTGGTGTTGTTTAGCTCAGACGTCCTCCAGTTTTTAGTCTTTCGGATAGTTAACCTTCATCTCTGTGAGAAGCACACAACACATGTAGACACACAGGAAAACTGAATGATCAACAGGTTGAGTCTGCTGACATGATCGCTTGTTTGGTTTAAGAGAAGCTCAATGACCAGTAAGAAAAAAGTAGCCACATTTCCATTAAATTATACTGTTTTTTTTTCCACATAAACATTTCATTTTAATTTATTGTAAGATTAAAAATAAAAATGTGACGTTAACATTATTTTCACACTGAAAAGCATTTCAGCCCGTTAAAAACACGCAAACATTTCCATCTAAAAAGGTGATGTGAGTGAAACCGAAGCGTGTTTTAAAATAATTTAGCATCTTGAATATTTATTTTTCAACTAAAAGATCTTAAACTACAAGAATTAGTACTAGTTTATATGGCCTTGTTTACATTTTAAAAGACCTATAGAAGCATATTTAAAATGTGATGAGGTCTTTTCTGCCCATAACGCAACATAACAGAGATGCAGCATGTCAACGGAGCAACTCGTGAAGCTTTTGATTCCCATCATCTCCTGTCACAGACATTATTATATGTTGCAGCTGCTTCCGACAGCCTGTTAGCAGAGCAAGCTGTGAGTGGCATTTTAGTGGGTTTAGTCACTGACTTTTGGCATGTATAAGAGGAAATAAAGCTGTTTGCAAGAACACAGTTATACAAATGGGGGACGATGTTTTGTGACTTAGTGGTTGGGATATACATGGTTTTACAGTGATTATTAGGCTCCCTCTAGTGGAGCTTTTCTACACTTCTCACAGCTTCTTTTTTTGTCCGTGTGTGTAATTGTTCCTCTCTTCTACATGCATGAACTGTGCATATCATCCTCATATTCAACACAAGGTTTGAAGACCAGAGGGTGTTAGATTCTGCAGTCAGAAACCCAAAAACACACATCATTTCAGGTGTTTTTCTGTGCAGAGAAACCTAGCTGGAGGCCTGCTGCTCATGTGCTTCGTGTTATTCCTTTTTGGCAACGCTGAGATGAACCAGCTGAAATCGTTCCACAGGAACTCTGACTTTTTATTATAAATTATACATTTCTGAGAAAAAGTACACAAACATGTCAGTCAAGTGTTTATGCAGTGTTATGGAAATTTCATATACATGCTTCTCATATTTAATTAGTTCATATGTGAGTTTCATCCTCTGACATATTCA
>JBAMHV010000026.1:8798148-8820295 GCA_037177535.1 Pseudomugil gertrudae | reverse complement strand
ATTGCAATTTCTTTACTTTGTACATTTTTCTTTGTTTCAATAAACCTCTAATCATTTTCACTTTTACAACCAGACTCCTCATTCTTGACAGAAGTTTTTGCCTCAACAGCAGCTAAAGTTTGCTTACAATAATAAAAATCACAAATTCCTCCTGCAAAAGATTTCTACATTTGATTTGGTGGTTTATAAAAGTCTTAGTGGTCTTGGGCCTGACCTGCTATGAGATTATCAGCCCTCACAGACTCTGAGGTCCTCTGTTACCGATCTTTTAGTAGTTCCTGAGGTCAGAACTGGATCTTATGTGGAAGCCTTGTTCCAACATTATGCCAGGATACTCAGAGCTGCAGAGACGAGTGATGTTTTCAGGACCTGCCTTTTTAGCATGTAGCTGAATTTAGTTTGTTTACATTTTATAGACCTTTATTTAAACATAAGTCTATTATTTTTATCAATGTTATTATTTTGATCTGTTCCTGTAAGTGTATTTTATACTTTATACTTTTAGCTCCAGTCATTTGCTCATAGGAACCTTCACTCTGGTAGTTTTGTTTGGTCTGTGGGGTCGTTGCCACGGTGACTGCCTGGTCTGGGTGGGTCTGCCATTGCATCGCTGTGACCGTGTTGTGATGTTCTGTAAGGCTATGGGTGTTCCGGTGTGAACTTCTTGCTACCTCACAGCAGCTTTGAGCCAGATGTTTTTATTCTATTGACACTTTTATACCTAAGTTTAGTTAAGAGACAGTAATGAGGGATGGGGGTTTATGGAAAATGGGATGGGTGTGCTCTTTGTGTGTACGTGTGTTTGTGTGATTGTGCATTTTTAAATTGCTGTGACATACTGTTTTGTGAATACTTTCTAACTGTATAAATTGCTTTTATAAAGTAAAGCACGTTGTGTTGCCTTGTGCATGAAAAGGGCTGTAAAAATGGGGGGGATCCAGAATTCTTGTCATTTGCTGTTCTTTTACAATTTTTACTTAATAATAGCCAAGAGCAAGGAGCCAATGGCTTAATCACAGGTCCAGACATATCTTTCAGCAATTAGCTTGACTTTTTAATCCCTTTCCAAATGTTGTTGATCTGCTGTAGATATGGGTTTTTAGGCCTGACACTTCTATTACTCACCACGTTATGAGGAAATGCAGCCAATCAGAGAGTTGCATTTTCATTTGTTGTAATCTTTTGCATTTATGTAAATGGAACTCAAAGAAATGTGTATAAACATGTGTTTTTATGACAGAAAGCTATTAAAGGATCTCACAATACAATTAAAAAGTTTAGTTTTTTTTGTTAATTAGCCCATTATGTGTAGACAACAAAGGTTCATCATTCACAGCCTTGTTTAGACCTGAATGGTTCTCATGTGAAGTCCTTTAAATAAAATTCATCCATCCATTTTCCACCGCTAATCCGAGGTCGGGTCACGGGGGGCAGTAGCCTAAGGAGGGAAGCCCAGACTTCCAAATGTCAAGTGCAAAAAGAAACACTGAAAACCTGGAGAACAACTGCTAAAGACGACTTCAAAAGTATGACTGCTCAGGAGCTAAACATTTTTTAAAAAACAGGGTGGCTGATAATGCTGTATGGTAATGTGCACAGAATTAGGTATTAAACCATTTTAAATCTTTGATAGCCTTGGTAGTTAACCCTTTCTTTGGTGGTGGCTTTTCATTATAAATGAAGAAACAAATCGAATCAGTGAATGACTTATACTAGGTCTTATAGGGGCCATCATGCACATGAAGGACCACCAACTAGCTTTTAAGTGGTGCAACCAACACTGGTTTCTGCCTTAGACTTAGACTATGCTTCCATCTAGTGGTTTCTGCAGGAATTACAGCATGAATGTTGTAAAAATGTGTTTAACACTTAATACTTTCAACATTGTAAGCATGGGTTTAAAATACACTTTGGGAATTATAAACAGGAGATTAATCTCCATCCATCCATCCATTTTCTACCGCTTTTCCCTGAACGGGATCGCGGGGGGGCTGGAGCCAATCCCAGCTCACAACAGGCGAGATGAAGGGTACACCCTGGACAGGTCGCCAGTCCATCACAGGGCCAACACAGGAGATTAATCTCTTTATCATTTATTCTATTTATTTTTAATTATCATTAACAGAAGCTAGGCAGCATGAAGATAAATGTGCAAGATATTTTTTTAAAAAACATGTAGACCAGCAAACTAAAGTCACAAAAAGCACAAAGAAGCAGAAATGGACTGACTTTAGCCTGGTTTAACAGCTTCAGCACCATTTTGCCAGCTGGTGATTCCTATTTATTTTAAAACACCTGAAACCTAAAACATTGCTAAGTTTGACTGGAGACAAACTTCTCAGAACATGACTCGTCCTCCTTTCTGGTGTTTCAGATTGAACACATCGTCTCTAACCTCTCCGATGACAAACTGCTTCAGAAAGTTCAGTCCTAAGAACAAACAACTGCATCTTAACCATGTCCACCGCAGCAACGCATCAGTCATGACTCATGATCACAAACATGCCCTGAACTCTTCACAGTAACACAAAGCAGCGTGACTGAAGTTTGAGCAACTTACAGATGGTCTTTTAGTCAGACACGATGAAATGTTTCCAACAAGTTTCTCTTGACTCAGAATATAAATTCTTTCTACATGGTTCTGTCTCAGACTCCTGTAAACAAACAGTTTTTACTATAGATTTTAAACAAGCTATTTAAAATAGATGTATTATTGCTACATATTCCACTTATTTATTGCAACATCAGTACTTATTACACATGTCCAAAGTCAAACTGTAAGCAACATAGCATTAGGTTTGGCTCATGGCCATTCCAACATGGCCGACGTCACTGCTGCACTTTTTTTAGGATGCTTTTTACCCATCAGTCAGCTTTTTTCGTCCTGCTCAAACTGGTTGAAGGGAATGTTTTTCAGATTGACATAAGATGCTTTAACCTCCCAAACTGAAGTTTGGCCATAAAAAGGCTACTTCCACATTCAGAGCAGCAAACTGAAAGAAGCTGAGACTAATTCAAGATTTCCTAACCTAATCTTGACTGTTTCTTGACCATTCTCCAGAGGATAAAACTGGGTTATATAATTAATCATTTTTGTGTTACCTGTAACATAAACAACTGTTTGTGTTTTGGGATTGATAAATTAACATTAAATTAGCTCCTGTATATCAGTCCATGTATGTATGAAGGATGTATGGACAGTGTTTTATATACTGTAAAAGTTCAAGTTGTTCTGTTCAACTTCATCAATAAAACCTACTTCACTCAGTGTCGACTCCTACTGTATTCAGTCATATACAGGTAAACCTCTGACATCCATAACATCCAGCCATAACATGCACCATCTTCTTGCACCAGGACCTCATAAAAGATGATAAGAAAACCAGGAAATGAGACGATTTAAATAAGGATGAATTCATTTGACCCAATGAAACATTGTCATTAGGAAGATAAAGCATGCATTTACAGCATCAGTTTGGAAAAGTTTTGTTTTTAACCAGATAACCGAGTAGAAAGTGAAGCACTTGGGGAAAAAAGTTCTCACATGAATATAAACACATAAGCCACACTTTCACAAGCAAGTATACTGTAATCCAAAGAAAAATGTCCGTTTTCTGAGAGCGCTTCAGTGATCTGCCGTTTACTAAATTATTTCACTCTTTTCCACCAACAAGTAGGAGCTTTGTAGCCCAGCGTGTAAAAACCTATTCAAAATGATGAATTACCAAATAACCAGAGAGGTCACTAGATACAGTCTGAATGTGCACAAGTCATAAAGCAATCAGTTAAAATGCCGTAGTAACACCACCAAGGTTAAACCTTAACCATACAGTCTATAGAGAGTTTGTGCAGCACATCTCCTGGAGTGAATAATAAATACATAAAAATCTACTGAAACAACAACAATGAAAAGAATGAGTACACATGTTAAACAGCTACTTTATCTGATATTTTTCTCTTTTTTTTCTTGCTGTTTTTTAACCTTGTTTGCACCAAAATGCACTCACAACTACAGCAGCGTTATAACAATAATAATATGCAAATACTGGCTTTTATCACACATTTCATTGCATTTTACTGAAACAGAAGCGTTGCATCACTTGCTTTTAGCATTGGAGCATTTATGATTCTTCCTTTACATCAGACATGCCTGAGAACTGACCTAAAGAAAGTGGCATTCCTGCTGAATGAGGAAAATAAAAGCAAAATAAAAGGACATTTTTAAAAAGCTGCACTTGCAAAACATCAATTGAAAATCTCAGAGGAAAAGTTGTTGAGTTATTAACCAGACCTTACAGCCGCTGTCACATCTACTTCATACAGCTCCCATATTGGTTATATATCCAGTAAATATGAGATAAATACTCCAACAGGTTAGATTACACTTGAGTTTAGTGTAGTTCTGCTGAACTTACAGCCCTGAAATCCCCAGAATTCCCCATGACCTGCCTCGTCTCTGCTCAGCTGAACTCTGGAGTCGTCCCATCTGATTTGCTTAACTCACGCATCTTCTTCACATCCTCCAATCTGCCGGGATTCAGAATCCAGGCTGGAAAATGGCAAATCCAAAATCCAATCATACAATAGCTGACCAACACTGCCTGCTATGGAGTTCATCTCTTCCGAGTGGAAAGTCAAAAAGCTGTGGTACAAACGGAGGAATTACTGCAGAAAGTGAGAAGAAAGAAGTTAAGCATCCTCCCATCTCATAGCCAGGAGGGTGAATGGAAAGTCTGCCTCTCTGCCTCCTTTTATACTCCCTGTCTCTCATCCCCTGCTACCTCACTTTGGCTTTTACCCTGGCTTCAATGTATGCGTGTGTGTGTGTGTGTAAAGAGAGAGACCTCTTTCAGAGCAGCAGGAATATATTATAACCCAAACAAAAGGAGCCGGCTTATTGTTTATGAATTACCAGCCTTCCAAAGGCAACAAAGGCCCCTATTTTCATAGAAAACTCCATTTTCATTTCAGCTCCATTTGATTACCAGAGCAAAGAAAATAAAAAGGCCTCTCCGGTCGCCACGTCCCAAAGGGATTCATTCCTTCTTCTTTCTCTCATTCAGCTCCACTGAAAAGGTTTCTTTATTGCTTTCTTTTCAGGCGCGACATCACATGGGCTTTTAGGAGTAAACCGTGGACAAAAAAAATTAATGCTTGGCTATTTTGTACGATAACAGAGCCTGGAGAGAGAGAGAGAGGAGACCTGTGTTGTCTCTGTCATCTTTCTTTTCCTTTTCTGCTGCTCCTTTTTGCAACTGGAGAAGTAAATTGCAGGGGCTGGAAATGAATGGCAAGGCTTTGGAGGGAAAGACAGGAAGGAAGGAGAAGGAGACAATACAACAATGCGAGTCAAATAGAAATAATCAGTAGCTATTGAACACAGTGAAGAGACAAAAGAAGCATAAAGCCTGAGAGAGGTTTGAGTGCATGTCTGCTGTGGGAGTGGCCCATCATAAAACAGATACCTGTTGGATCCATGGCCTGAGACAATGCAACCCCCTTTGATACGCTGTCATTTCCTTCACAATGGGGCTGTCAGTGGCACACATGAGACACAAGCAGGAATGTTTCACAGACAAACTCAGATCTGACTGAAGATGAGGAAGATACCTGCTAATCATCTCAATTTAATATGGTGCATGTGATTTACCATCTAATCATCAACATGATGAATGTGCAGCTGGCGATGACGGCTCTATAGGTAACTACTTTAATAATGTGTACATGTGCAGTCCTGCATGTGTTACGACTTCCCTGCTGCACACCTAACACATCAGACTTAATTAGCAGGCTTGTGCAGAGCTTAACATCAAACAAAGTTTGCTAATTAGCCAGGTGAGTCAGGTGTGCTGCAGCAGGGACAGTCCCAACTGATACCATCTTCTTTTATGTACTTTTTAAGGCAGTCTCTCTATAATATACTAATAAAATGTTTTAATATATACTTTTCTACCATTGCTCTAAGATTTTGTTACATGCTGCAACTTTAATAAGCAACAAACACACTAAACTCTTAACTTGATCCAAGATACAGCAGCATATCATGCTGCAATATAAGCAAACTGATTAGTGAAGGCATGAGATGTTTGTCCTCTTTGTGATCTCATCAAATTTACTTCTGATCTATAATGATCCATATATAGCTGCACTGCATCCACATGACAGAAGTGGTCAAATTAAATCTGACTAATACTAATTACTAATCAATGCAAAGCCAAATTCAGTTAGCGATGCATGCAGGACTATGCATACACAATAGTTTAACACCAGATTGGAGGTTTCTGCTTCATTTCTTAATGATGCTTCCTATTAAACATAAACATTGAATTCAGTTTTTAGCAAAAGCACCTCAACTTTATTTATAAAGCCCTTTAAAACAACTGTTGTTGCAACAAAGTGCTGTACATAATAAACTAAAACAATAAAATGAACAATAAACAAGCAAGACAACAAGCAGCCAGCAAGGTCAACTTATGTGTGCTGTGTTCAGCATAATGAATGCAGTTTAAAATGTCTATAATGTCATTTAGATGCAAGTAAAAGACATTTATTTAAAGAAATAACTGATAACATTTAATAGCACCAGGAAAAAGTTCTACTTCTACTAATGTCATTTATTAGTTTTATTTTATATACATTTAAACACACACAGACATAAAAGTAATTAGTAGTATTTCAGGAAAAAAGTGCTAATTTATTTTTATATTATTTTATTTTACATAAATTCTCCAGTGTATTAGTTTTCCTTATGTGAACAGTGGGGGTCGGGACATAACATGTACCATGTGTGCTCATGTATGCTTATGAATATGTGAGAAAGGTAAATTTATGGGATATTTAATGGAAAAGGATGGAAAAAGCACTTTAAGTTGCATTAGATGCATGATAAAGTGCTTTATAAATAAAGTTAGCATGTTAGCACTGCATGTTTTAAAGTCATTTCATCAGTGTAAATAGATACATGACAGGTGGATGAGATTAACCAACGTCTATCCAGGTGACATGAGCAATCGGGCTCCAAGCCCAATCCAGAAAACTCCGATTTGAAAAGAAAAAGCAGCATCATGTCAGCACACGTTTGTTAACTTGAGGATGCTCTTTCATCTCTTACTTTACCTCAGTTTTTTTTGGTCTCCTGAATGAATATTTGGCTCAAGACAAAAGCTGAACTAATCAATTATTCCTCTTGCAGGGCTTAGGTGCTGTTGTGAAAAGCGTTGACATTTGAGCTTTCCAGAAGACATCTGCAAATTTATATGCCTTCCATTGTGTGAGGCAGCCCGCCTGTATCAAAGGCTGTAAAAGGCCTTGTCAATTTCGTAGGGACAACTCCACAAAGACTCCTTTCTTCTCTGTTGTTATGGGAATAATGCTTTTCACTGGTGTCCTGCCAAAACCCCTTGGCAATCTGGCCATGTGATGTTATTGATTGCATTGATAACAGACATCTACCATGGAAACCATCAAACTGATGCATTGTGAAACATCACACATGCATATTTGGTGACTAAATGCAAAATAACCTTATCAATCAAGGCTTTGCACAGAGAAACCTGTGTACAGTAGATTATTCTTCTACATTTTATTGCTGCCAAAAACATTAGTTATCACAGCCAATGATTACACACCATCTACTGTAAAGAAGGAGAAATAAGAGACTTTTTGATGCACGTTCAGAACAGATTTGCATAGCTGGTGTTACCATTTAACAGTTCTATGTGATTTGTATGCAACCACATCAGAGGTTTTCATCATATTCTTGTTATTTACTATCTCTGTACAGGAAATCCTGCAGGTTTTAGTTGTTTCCCTGATCCAACACACTTGATTCAAATAAAATGACTCTCCTCAACAGCTTGTTGGGTTTTGCTAAATCATGTAGACCCATCAATCTGATTTAGATGTGCCGCTGCAGAACAGTGGTCCTCGAGGACCAACGTTAAACACCCCTAATCTAGATAGATTAACTAAAAACCAGGGTTATATTCACTTCTGTCAATTAAAAAAGTGTATTAATTGCATCTTCAGTAAGAGAATTATGCAGATCAGAATGGCTGGAAGGACAAAGAAACTTTTGGGGGCACAAGTAATTCTCCTAATTAAAAATAAATGCAATTTTATACAAAGATGTAGTATAAGCAGAACACAATGTACTCAGACTGCTCTAGGCAACATCTAATGGAATGTATTTATAATATCCTATATGATGGGTAATAGGGCATATTTTTTAAAATGCTGCATAAATGAAGATGGCATGGTATTGTAAAGCTCCCAGCTGCCTTGTATTACTTTTTTAACCATCTCCCATCAACTCAGTGTCTCAAAAAAGATGATTTTAACAAAGTTGCTTCATTTACACCACAACTTACTTAACCTTACCTGCTGATAATTTACCTGAACCCAACATTGGCCTTACTCTTAATCTAATTTCTGCATTTTAACGGACAGAAAAACTGGAAAGACAACAAAAACACTAAGAAAAACAGTGTATTTAACTTACATTTACCGTTGAAGTCCAATTTCTCCCGTCTTTGCAGCTTCAATCCAATTCAAACAGCTGCATTAGAAAAAACGTCATCATTGAGGTTAGCTGTCTGTCAGAAGATTACATTGATATTTATTGTTCTTTGAACTGTGTATAGAGTGTGAACTAACCTTATGACTTCTTAAAAAGTTTATTTTCCTACGATGTACTCGTGTAGCTCTACGCACCAACGTTTGAAGCAAAAACCAGCATTAATCACAGGATGTAAAGTTTCACCTGCGCGTTTCTCGTGAGGCTGCAGTACTCTTTTTCACCACTGTAACTGGGTAGCATTAAATACCTTCATAATGAAGGGGGGCGCTGTTTCACTCGTTTGACGAAAGTCTACAAACCAGATGGAACAAAATCCTATTTAACAAACACTAAATCTGTGTACTTCTGTTATATGAAATAATTGTCTATGTTTGATTTTTTTTGTCTAAATTATTTTTCTCAAAGCAAAAGATATTTCCATTTTTATCTCTCCTCTTCTTCTCTTCTTGTTTTGATTATCACTTAATGTTTATGCATTATAAATGATAAAGGTTATCAATCATATGCTCCTTGGAGTGTATCTTAATCACTACATATAAAATAAATCTAAGCCAAATCCCAATTTTGTTGAGGCAAAGCAGACACCATTCTGTGTTCGCATGAATCAAAGATGCCACATTCTCTGAAATGACGACAAATACCATCCAGCTGGCAACCAGCACTCAGTACGTCCTCTTCTCTGGACAGCAGCACTTCAGATGATTGCAGAAATGGTGCAGTTACCCATAAATGGCTGATGGGAACTATATGTGCTCACCTCGTTTGTTGCAATGGCTTTATGAAACAGCTGGATATCCACACATCTCCTTTTTGTAATGTGCCAGTAGTTTTATTTTCTTTTATTAAAAAACTACAAAATAAAGGAAATCCTTCAGTAGCAGCCTCTGCTTGCAATACACAGTTAAACACATGGAATACTAGCAGTCACATCAAACTTATTTCAGTATGAGGCTGCAGCTAAAATGACCATTTTACTCCTGTTTAAACTACACACTCCAGGGTAACTGCATCTGCAATGCACTTCTCACATCTAACATATTAGTGGCAGCAGCTTTGAATAAGTGAATCTCTCATTGTGCAGCTTGCAAAAAGGTGGCGCAGCGTAGGCCAAACCTCCATTATGATAACAATAACAAATACACTGCAGTCACTTCTTGTGCTGAGACATTTCCACCTGCCTTCCAGCCTAAAGAAAGCCTCTTCTACAACACAAAGCTCTCAGTTTGTAGTTTTTCACTCCGTACCAGCTGACAAACCTCAATAAAAGGGCTTCAACCATCCTTGTGGCGCGTCTCTGAGAATGAAGGTGTCCAAAGTCTAAATACTTCCTAAAATACTAGCAGGATGTCCCCTTACAGAACATCCCATTGCCATTAGAAACTATTTGCAGGATTGTAGGAGTCACATTGCATAAATCTGCATAAATCTGAGGAGGTTTCTGAGGAGATGGTCATTTGAGTGAGTTTGAGCTGAAGGTGTGTAATGAAGGTCTTCGAGGACACACCGGCCGCTTCTATACATGGTTGTCATACATTTCTACAAAGCAGCTTCTCAGTAGGAATCACAAACGCATGCAGCAAACTGAACAGTGACAGGAAATGCAACATTTTATTCAGATAGACGATGAGTGAAATAAATATGGAGGGATGATTCTGATCACAGTTACTGCTGCGATCATCTTCATCGCTCTAACATCAGAAGACAGAAAACATTTACAGGCAGTCAGTTTTAGTTAAATACATAAGTTAAAGCCAATGACCAGCATATTGGTTACATAAATGTGATTGTAGTTTATATACAGTTTAGGTAATAAAGCTTTAACAGAAGAACGTGTTTTCATGTCCTCTGTATAAATCAACCAGGTTATGTAGAAATAAGCTTTATAAATTAAAGTAAAAAGACACTGAAATATAAAAATTAAGAAAACATTTTGCAGTAAGCTGCACATTGACGTTATAAAAAAGGAATATCCCAGTACAGTATTGCTTTGACTTTGGCTTAGATGGAAAGACAGAAAGAGACATTTCTTCCTGGACGACCAGTTTGGCTGTGGGAAGTCTTTTTTATTTTTCCACAACTTAGTGTTAGTTCAGAGCAGTTCTGTTTGGAGGAACATTTAAGTGTGTGATTAAACAAACCAGCACTCCCTGAATCTCAGTGTGGAGTTTTGGCGTTTGCTTCAACACACCTGATTAAAATAAAATGGCTCCAACGACCTATCAAGGACTAGGTTCAGACTGCAGACAAATGAGGACCAAATCTAATTTTTTTGTCCTAAAATGACTCAGGTGAGATTCTCTCATTTCACCTGACGAACAGGCTGAGTTGCATGTAATCAGGTGCTACAGGTGAAAGGTTAAATCAACAGGAATATGGGAATACCTCCATTGCTTAACCAACTTCAGCAGCCGCCATTGTGGGCACGTTTGTTGTTGATCTTCTACACATGCAGATCTCTTTAGGGCTGTAACTACTCTGGTAATGTGAACAGCCACACAAATCAGATTCTGAACCAAGTCGTGCACAAGGACTCAATTTAAATCAGGTGTGTTGGAGCAGGGACACATCTATAACTTGCAGAACGACTGCGAAGTTCCCCACCACTGCCAGTTTACCTTTAAACCTGGGCTGCATGTTAGTGTGACGAGTAGCGCTGCAGCTTCACAGTGAGAAGGTCGCTGGTTCGAGTCTCGGCTCACACAGTGACCTTCCTGTGTGGGGTTTGCATGTTCTCCTTGTGTTAGCGTGGGTTCCTCCAACTTTCTCAGATACATCCAAAGACATGCGCGCAAGTTAATTGCTCACTTTAATTTGTCCCTGTGAGTGAGTGTGAGTGGTTAACAACCTGTCCAGGTGTACCCTGCTAATAACTGGGATAGGCTGCAGCCCCACCAGCAGTATAGAGGATGGATGGATGGAACATTGAACGTTAAAAAGGCAGTAATTGCTTTGGCATGCTGGTTGGTCACACTTTGTGACATGGGTTTAGTCCCGCAATGGGTAAAGTGAAAGATACCAGTCCTGCAGGTTTAGTTATTTCCTCCCGAGCACACGAGTCAGAACAGGTCAACGTAACTGAGCTTGAACTTAACAAGTCCTTAAAGGTATATTTGAGCAGGAAAACATGCTGGATCTGAGGACCGGAGTTGCTTCCTTCTTAAGTGTTTCTCATTCACTTAGATATAAAACATTATCTGTAAAGTGTTATAATATCAAGACAGGAAATACACATATTTTCATCAAGTAACATGTGCATCATCATATTAAACTACTCACAGCAACCAACACGTTGTAAGTGAGAAATGTTTTGAGTTTAACACATTATGTTTGTATTTTATTTTGAAAAATAATAAATAATCTTACCTTCAAGCTGAGGCAATAAATAACAGACGGAAAAAAGCGGTTTCCCTGATTGGCCTTTTTAATGACCACCGATATTTAACAGAGCTTAAGTGCATCAGTTTATGTCATGTTTAGCAGAGTTATATACTTTTTATGAACTCATAAATGTAAAAGCAACAGCTGACGTATTAGAGCAGAAGCACATATCTATTAATAAAACCTCCACAGGTTTAATTTCAAGTTATAAAAGATGTTCCTGCTTTATTAATTTAATCTGCTTTAAGCAGATTTGCTCAAGAGGCAGTGCAGCAGCCCCAATGCTGGATACTCTGATCTCTGCAAGGCCATGTAGTATCAAATTTTATGTACTTTTAAATATTGCGTTTATTATGAAATATTAAATGAATGTTAATCTGGATTTGGAAACATAAATTATTCTTTATATCCTGAGAATCCTTGACAAAACAAAGTAATGAGTGGATACACTTTAATTAAACTGAATAGGATTATCTCACCTTTCTGTTAATCCAATCGGATCTTCCCGTGCATTTTTGGTTTAATCTTCCAAACATTTGAACGACGCACAGGGAAAACTGTCTGAGAGCAACTTCAAAACGTCTCTGCACCGTTTTGTTTTGTTGCTGAGCTGCGTTATGTTTCAGGTCTTCAAAAACCTTTGATTAGACTGCATCTCACGAGGATGAGTATCAGTGCTGGTTCATATAGGTTTCATTTAACTTGTGAATCCCTTTAAAGTGGTGTCTTTAGGATTTACTATTAAAACTGCATTAATAAATCTTACTGGTTTACTGCTTTAGTGTCTCCTGGAAATGCACAGGTCATGTGTGCATGCATCGGAACGGTAAATAAAATCTGCAAAGTTGCTGAATTTCATACAAAAAATAGAACAAGTGATGAAGGTATTCATGAAGAAAGGAGAAGTAATTGTTCTGGACATACGGAGCTAATTTGGAAAGAGGAAAAATAGCAGTATGGCAGATGTCTTGATGCCTACCAGCTCGCGTGGCTTCACAGCTTATTATATCTGTTGGGATGGCTTCGCTGATGGCTGGCAGGCATTTCTTCCTGGTCCATGTTTTGGCACACGAGTCGCTGTCCGGGTTTAACTAAGTAGAATGGATGGATGGTGGAAAAGTGGCATGAACTACTTGCATCTTCTGTCCACATGGCTTGAATGTTTTTTATTTTAGTGTCATTTGTTCATGTAAAAGTCAGAAGTGGTCCCTGGTTTGGATACACCTTGATTTCAGAGGTTAGTCTCATCCCAGGTCGGGTCATTCATGTTCTTCAGAACTCTCCTGACAATCCTCTCCAGCTCTTTTCTCGCTCGCTGCTCCTCCTCCAGGGTCCTCTTGATCCGCTTGTTGTCCTGAATAAGAGTGGAAAGACGAGAGATGAATAAGTCAAAGGAAAAAGTACTGCACACGGCTAATATGTCGTCACCATCGTTAAATTGTGCTGAGTTAAATATCCTTCATTATGTTTGGGTACAGTTATGTTTTTCAGGGGCAATGCTGCGGCTGGCTGACAGCTATATCAGTCTTCACATACCTGACAAAATGAGTTACTAAATCTGTACCATTTCAGTGCACTTCCAGTTTAATGGATTACTAGAATCCTGCAACCTGCTTTTATTTGCTAAAGTAACTGTTTGATCCCTGTTATGGAAACTTCCTATTTTACCTTTAATACTTATATCAATATTTTACCTTCATAATTATATTAGTCCCATATGTTTAAAGGTAAAGGGATCCTTAAGCCATCCTGAGGTCAGATATGTGCTAAGTATCTGCTTAACAGAACTGCTCATCTCTACATGTGATCCATGTGATCTTTCATTCAGACACTGAACTATCAGCGTGCCCTTCGGGTCACAAAGACATAGTCCTAAAGCATAATGATAGGCATAGTTTATTAAGGAGGTTTGAACCTGCTATACATGGACTGCACCAGGAGAATGACAGCTTTTATATTATGGAACCTTCCCTTCAGGTTTCTGCCTGAACAGTTTTTCTGACATCTTTACACGCTTACTTAAATAAACTTTATTTACCTTTTCTTCATCCAGACACCCCATCCTCCAGTCTTTCCTGTTCCCCTTAAATTAGTGTGACACCAGTGTCACCAGGATCACAGATGTAAAGCGTTGCTGACCCAGACAAACAGCCGGAACAAATCCTACTAAAACCACTTAAAGTTCATGTAGTTTTTTACTTTCAGAAGTTCCTCACACCTTTCAACTTAAAACAGAGATGCAACTCTCATCTTCAATCAGCAGAACGTCATGTAATCATCCGATGCCATCTTACTGATGCAACAGCTTTTCTTATTCATATAAAGACATCAGCCTCCATCCTGGAGAATGTCTAAATACCCCTGAAAATAATCACTCTGAGGGATTTTTAATCTATTTTTGAACCTATGAAAAAGATATTTAACAGAAAAACTGATGACAGCAAGAAGATTTTGGTTTGTAATAGAAGGAAAAAAAACAGAAACTTGCCTGTTTCAGTTCCTGGACTTCATCTTTGAGGCTATACACAGTGTCCACCAGACTTCTACATGAACAAAACAACTCTTCTTTACTTTAACAGTTCATTTTAAAAACAGGTAATCCACCATTTATGGTCATCAAATTGCATATTCCTCATTTACACAGCTTAAACAGCTGTTTGTATTTTGCCTTGCACAAATCTTCTTCATTAGCGAAGCAAAGCTTATTTGTGACAATGTTTACACATATAAAGCACATCTCACCTTTCCTCCACCACAGTCTGACCGTTGCTCCGAGTTTCCTCAACAATAATCTTTTCCTCTTCTGGAAACAACATTTGAACATCCTTCCTGTTGGATCCTGCAAAATAAAAAAGTTAAACCTTTAATCAGAGATGAAAACAAAGAAGCGTAGTTTGCATTTGGGAAACCTAAACTCACAGAAAACTTTGCCTTAAAAGGTCTTGAATGCTTTACAAAGTTAAAGCAACAAACCTTTATGCTCCCAGATGTGTATTTATGTTGGTCTGGATCAGAGGTGTATAATCCAGGGGCCAGAAAGTAAAAGTCCTGCCATGTTTTTGGATCTACCTGTACATTCAGAACAGGTGTTTTCCCTTACAGGCTTATTTACCTGCCAGATGAACTGTGTTCATTAAATTCAGCTGGGTTGGTGACGAGTTGGAACAGCTGCAGGACAGGATTTCTACTTTCTGGACCAGGAACCTCTGGTCAGGATTAGAAAAGTCTGACATTTTTCAGCCATGAGTCAGGTGTGTTTACTATCCAACGTGTATTGTTGGGTCTTATTTTCTGTTTTTCCCACCACGCGTCAAATCAAATGCCAGAATCATTTCCTGGAAATGGCAGCAAGCACATCTCTTTCAGTGAGTAAAACAGGAAGTAAAAAACACAATGTATGCATCATTTAATACTAAACCAGGTCATTTTCATTGAGAAGAAATACTTCTTTATATTGAGAAGTGACAATGTCACCTACAAAGTAAATAAAATGATTTACCATCATCCTTTTGATTTGTGCTGATACAGGATTAACTAGCGATTGCGCCGGCTGTAGATTCACGCATTTAAAATGACTTTAAAGACACTTTAAAGTGCTTGAAAGTGAGCAAATGTCTGCTTTTCGGCTAGGATTTTTAATTCATTTTGAAAAGATAAAGATCAAAAACAAGTAAATATTTCTGATGTAATATTCTTTTAATTTAACATTACGCACGACATGCACATTAATTCTGAGATGCTTTATATCTCTGGACACATAAAACAATCGTAATCTTAATCGTAAAATGTTAGCCACAGTGTTTGAGGTGTGGGCAAGAAGTAGCGGCTTATAGTACCAAATTTACGGTAATTTGTGGTCTTGTTTCTCTGGCAAAAACATTTAAAAGGCATTGAACAAGATTTCTCAGAACATTTTTGGTGATACAACCAAACATTCAGCTTACTTGCATTGCTTGCAAACACCTACTTAGCCACTAAAACACTACCATATGCTTACTGAGGGTTCTGCAGAGTCATACCTGACATAAAGGATTGACAACAAACAAAAAAGCAGGCATAGAAATACAACACAACATGTGAAAGATTTGAACTGACATCTACACACACACATCTATCACTAATAGCTGCCTACATATCAATAGGTTGCAACACCAATAGCTTACGAGAAAACGAAGCAGTTCTGTGACTATGGGAACTCCAGATACTGTCATAATCCGAGTCTTCTGACTGGTCAGAACATGGCAGGTTGCCAGGCATACCAGCCACAGTGAGCCCGGTGTCGGCCAGCACGTGGTTGTGCATGAGGTCGGTTCCTTGCCAGGCTTTACAGTGCATTGTAATAACCAGTAATTTGATGTTGGGGAGGGATAAACGCAAACAATGTTGGATAAAAAGGGAAGGTGTTTGATAAACCATACAGAGGGTGTGAGGAGATCACACACAAAACATAAATAAATAAATAACAACGCAAGGATAAATAAAAAATGTGTAGAAGTAGAGGGTAATAACAACAAGGATGATGGTGAATAAAGGAATATGATGATAATTTAAGGTTGAGGAAAGCACACGAATGGCAGTAAGACAAAAAAGAGAGGAGAGAGAAAAATTGTTAGTGAAAAAAGCAGAAAAGAAACGATTTGCAACAAACGGTAGCTGTGTGAGTTCAGGTCACTGTGGCCGTCTTTCGACCAAGCTGGTTCCAGTGCTGGTTCGGAGCCAGAGCCAGACTAAGCACAGGCTCCTGGCTCTCAAAACTGGTTCAATCCAGGCACTAACTGTGCTGGGCCAGCTACCTGGCCAAAACAACATGGACCTACATCTTAATAAAAGCAAAGAAATGGACTCTAAGAATAATACATCTGAGGAGGAGACTAGTGGTCCTTGGCTTTATGGTCACCTGCAGAGATTTAAATTAAATGGGGCAAATCAGACAAAACCTGTGTTCAAGCAGCCACAGTGAGAGACAGGTGATGCTGTAGCAACTAACGGAGCATCAACCAGCTGATCAACAAATGATAAAAGCTTAAAGATTTCATGGATCAGAAGAGGAAGCTGAAATGCAGCAGCAACGAGCGACCCAAAAGCAACCCGCATTTTTCTGATCCCAAATTCTGATCATGGTAACCGGCTGGTGAACTAAAAAACCGGCACCACGGTTCAGTTAATCCTCCTGCTCATGGTGGACAATCATAACTCCAACACCACGAAGTCTGGTAGGTCATGCTGTTATAGTGTTACTCATATGCAATGATGACATAGTGAAGCAGAACCGAGGAGGCTCTTTCAGTTGAAAACAAACCGGTTATTCGGTGAGTACCTGAGTTGAACCAGCTTGGCTCTAGCACGAGCACTGAACCAGGTGGAAAGACCCCATGAGTGACCCAAGTGTACCGATGTGCTTATTGCTGTGTTCAAACTCACTTGAGTTGAGAGTCTGTCGCGTCTTGGCACTGGTACAATAAGCCTCGATCACTTTTAGTATCTGAGCGTCCTCCTCCAAAGCTGCAGTACCTGAACACCAGCAGGAGTATACGAGTAGATGAAGGGAAGTCATTTAACTCAAAGCAGAGACTGACCCAGACTTTCATCCACACACATTTATAACTACATTTATTACAGTTGTCTATAAGAATAAATAAAGGTAAATGTAACTAGCCTTACAGTTAAAACTAGATGTGACAGCCAGTGTTGATGGGAGTAGCATCACTAACAGTGTTACTGTTACAACAGGGACTATAGTGGAGAGGAGGCGGAGTGATACAGCAGAATACATTCAATGTCTGAATGGAATTAAAGTTCCTGTGTTAAGAAAAAAACAGCATCATATAGAAAAACAACCACATGCCCTATTTAATCATGACACATCCACAAAACATCCTGCTACACTTCAAGTTAGTGCACAGCTGTGCACACACAAACACACACAAGGGAACAGGAGATGCATGCAGCATTAAGTCTTTTAAACTGGTCCCTCGCTCAGATATAAGACAAGGACATTATGAGAAATGTTCATGATGAGTAGAAATAAAGAGTTTCATGGTGGCTCATTAATCTCTTTGAGACGGCGACACATTCAAGCAGCCTGAGATCCATTTAGATGGTTTTTATTCTAGTAAATTATCATTTCATTTATTAAATCAGATGAAATATTCTGTTTCATTATGAGTAAATGAAACTGCATATGAGTAATTGATGACTGATGGCTGAGAATATTTTATCTAATGCTTTAGAACACAAACTCATCCTATTATGACATGTTTTTCCTTTTATTTATAATACTTTCTAACATTCATATTACATTAAACTTTATCCTTTTTGATAGAAATAGTTTAAATGTAAAGCATTAAGGACCTAACACAAAGGGTTCAAATAAAAAGATAATTTTATTTATGGAGTGCAAATCTCTGCACAGTTTTTAAAACCCTTACTGGGAAATTTTAAAGTTGCAAGATTATTTTTATTTTTAAAAAATAGTTTTTTCTGCATCTAATTGCTTAGATGTGCTGATACACATGAGAAAAGCCATACACTGTCATAAAAGGCAGAAACAAAGAGGAATAATGTATTATTATTTATTATTATTAGTTATTTCTTTCTTTTAAAGTGTATAAAATGTTCACAGGATGCAGGTATTTTGTGTCCTCTGCTTATTTATCTCAATCAAAATTGGCTAAAATGGCAGTTTCTCCTCTTTGAGCAGCATGTAACAATCCCATACCTGCATCCGCTCTATTCACACAGATGACCAGAGATTAATCAAATTAGCACAATTAACAGCCTCTGCTCTTTTGTTGGCAACAATGTTGAGGACTCTGTGAGTAAAGTACAAAGAAAACATGGAAAATAGTTAAATAAAAGACCAGATTTGACCACAAATGGACATTTCAAAGCTGTGTTGCAGGCTGCATGTATGACAACAAAACACGCCGTGTATATCTGAACTGAAAATGCTTCTTTCACCACTGACTGCAAAAACAGAACAGAGGTAAGATGTTTAATTTCATTCAATAACATATTTCTCTTTGTTGACCAACAGTAAGTCAGATGGTTTGGCTAACCCAGTCACTTATTCTGAAGATGTTCTTCACACCATGATGGAGACTGATGGTTGCTTCCTTTAACTTCACTAGATGTATGACATTTTTACACACTGATGCTTTAAAGCACATCCCAGCTAACTTCTTTTTGCAATAAGGCTTTTCCCCTCTTTGTATCGGGCTGTACTCACTCTTTCTAACTGTGAAATCTTCCTCTGAAGGTTTCCTCTCAGGTTTTCTCTTAGGCAGCAGCTTCTTCATGTTCTTGGGACTCTTATTTATGTCCTTTAAAATAGCAGATGCAGAAAAACAAAAGGAATAAAATCTCTTTTTCAGCTTGATAAAAACATGAAAACAAAAATATTTTGCCTCAACAAAATAAAAGGGATGTGTAGAGTTTTAGGTTTAACCCTTGTTTAAGGAGGTGAGTGTTCAGCACCTCTTTGAAGCAGAGGGCTGCAGATGGCCGGAGAGGAGGCGCAGGGCGAAGGCAACTCTGGCTCCAGGGTTTGGGCGTGCTTGGTGGCTCCAGGGGTCCCCACATAGGTCCGATCCCACATGAAGAAGCATGAGGCAGAGTGTGGTAACTGTTTCCACTGCTCCCCCCACGAGATTCAGAGAGTCTGGATGGAGTGATGGGCTGGGGGGGCAGCTGAGAAGAGGAGAAAACAAAAGGGCAGTGAGACTGATGAAGGTCAACCAACAGGTTAATAAAAATATTCTATTATAACTTACTGTATTGAAGATGGGCTGAGGCTTGTGCGAGTGTGTGTGCACAGGCGGTGTGGTGTGTGTGTGTTTGGTGAGAAGGTCCAGCCAGTCCTGCAAGTCGCGTTGAGTGTTACAGGCTACCTGTATCCGTTCACATTGACCGCCTGCACAAAACGATATAAGAATGATTCACACAAAGGTTTACGTGTCTTCATTCACCACACACGTGCTGACTGCTACAGTCTGAGAAACCTATAGGTGTTTAGGGTAGAGGAGATAGGATTAGAGGATTGTGAAGGTTCACCGGATATCTCAAAAGCGTTCCGCAACTTTTCTCCATCTTCTATTCTGGAGATGAGCATTCCTGTTAAAGGCATCCTCCCCTAAAGACAAACAAAAACACAGTGTTAGTGTACCCTATAGTTAGGGTAAACGGATTGCGTATTGCAAATACAACAACTGTAGATAAACCTGGTAGATGAATCCACTCATTCTCAGGCTGGCAGAGAGAATGAGCAGCGTGTGAGGGAAGAGGACTAGGTAGCGTTGATTTGACTCCTGAAATATAAAAACATATTTAATACACAAACATAAATCCTGTGGCTTGTGACTTAATTAAGACTCATTTATGATGAAGAAGGTAGTTTGTAATTACCTGGCCATTCTGTGTGTGAACCGTGACCTGGGACATGTGGAGAACTGGGCCAAGAGTTTTGATGTCATCTCCCTCCCAGTTTCTGATTGGTTCTGTTAAAATCTGCAGCTCCAGGGCTTTCTTCTTTCTCACCTCCTGACACTGAGCCTAAAAACAAACAAAAGACTCCTTGTAGACTTTATATTTCACACAATATATTAATCTGATACATGAGTGCGTATCTTACTGCAAGGGCTTTAAAGGCTGCAATTACAGCATGGAGATCAGCTCTGTCAGAGTGCTGCTCCTATAAAACATGAACATAATAAACATTAAGGGATCAAATCTTTCTCTCCTGTCATTTGCCTTAATAATTTAGTTATTTAAAACTGATCTGAATAGGTTGATGCTCACTTCCATATGTCTGTCCAGTTCTTTCAGCAGTGCAGGGTATCTGTCCAGTCTGGTGAAGGGTTTACTAAGACTAGTTCTCAGTGCCAAGATCCCCTGACTCGATGCCCCTTTTGACTCCATGTACTCACCCAACTCCTCACTAAACAAGGTACACAGAGTAAGCATGGGTTTTGCTTTGTGATGCAATTACATGCACGCTGCGTTTTCCAGGCTATACCTGTGTTGACTGAGAACGTTAACAGCAGATGGATGATTGGAGCAGTACGCCACATAGATGATCTTCATCTGGGGCATCAGGTTTAGGAAAAAACCTCCAATCCTCTGCTGATTCTCAGGGAGTCTGTATAAATGACAATTTAAATACAACATTAAACGTGTAATAATAATCAAAGCATAAATATTGAACACCTTGAGTGTCTAATAAGTCATAATGGTAATAAAACCACTTAATTCAAGAGCCAACAGGTTTGTAATCAGACAATTATTTACTTCCATCTAATGGTCATTAATAAAACACACCGAGTCAGTTCGATGATTAACGTTGAATCTCTTGCTGCAAGACTGTGTTTGACCACTAGAGGTCTCTGTTGCTATAACAATCGCCATGTAACATGTTCAGATTTATAAATGTATGAGTTTATTTAGGTTTATTAGGTGAATGGTATTTATAACAGCATACCCTTTAACCCAAACCCCCCAAAACACATTAAAAAGACATTAAAGTGAATGTATGCTATTCTGAATGGTATACCAAACAGGTTTAATGTCAAGCTCAGCACAAGTCTGCTAATTAAGTCTGACTATTTCAGCTATGCTGTGACAGGGCAACTCCTAACACTTGCAGGATTGCAGCTCTGAAGGACCGGGGTTGGTCACTCCTATGCTAGCATGTGTGGTTCATGTTTCATATATATCAGTAAACAAGACAAATATTTATTACAATGTAAACATAATAAATAAAAATAAATAATGAACAAAAATGTTAAATGACAGACAACTTCATGTTATTTTGGTTGTATCAGCTCACCTATTTTTACTATATTTACTTATTTATAGCAATAATTTGATCATACATTGGGTTGCTAAAAAGAAAAAGACAATGTTTAGCCAAGTATTGATGATAAAACATTACAGTCTTTAAACTCTGCATTTCAACATATTTGCTCCAAATAAAACACACACTGACTTGGTCTGTTCATCCAAAGACTGAACCAACATCTGCTGGAAGGTTGAGATCTCCTCCAGATTTCCCTGAATGTGGCTGATATCAATGCTGGTGAGTCTGCAGATAGAGAACAGAGAAAAGAAGTAAGCAGGGTGGCTGGATGGATGGATGGATGGATGGATGGATGGATGGATGGATGGATGGATGGATGGATGGATGGATGGATGGAT
>JBAMHV010000026.1:8777118-8798048 GCA_037177535.1 Pseudomugil gertrudae | reverse complement strand
ATGGATGGATGGATGGATGGATGGATGGATGGATGGATGGATGGATGGATGGATGGATGGATGGATGGATGGACAAATGGATGGATGGCTGGATGGATGGCTGGATGGATGGATGGATGGATGGATGGATGGATGGATGTGTGAATCTAAAGATTTCCTTATACAAGAAGCAGAAATATTAATCTCCTGAGATTCTTCTATATGTGTGATGCTTCATCTAATATATTCTGTATGAGTGTAATAAATGACAGATGAAGTATAAATAGATGATGACTAAAAGCAATACGGTGTGCAAGATGCTCCTTTAAAATAACTGCCGCACTGTCGATATATTAAACTCTGCTGAATAAGAAGAAAAAAAATAACTTCACCTGTCTGTGGGGTGAAGTGAACGAAGGTATGAACCCAAAAGACTCTGCAGCTCCCTCGAATACTCGCTCTCTGCTTCCAGGATGTTCTGCAGGACCTGATGAAAGACGTCACAGTTAGACATTTATAGTACCTGCTGTCAGTGAGGGGTAGAAATGAAGTAACTGTAAAAAAAAAAAGTGTGGATGATATATTATTTACTATTCCTCAAGAAATTTGATTAACATAAGGATCTACAGCAGAATTCATGTACAAGAGAGCTATTCAGGGTTATAATGGGAAGAAACAAAGCAAGGCAAGCATGTTAAGATGAGTTAATAAAGACCAAGCTTTCAGTGGGAAATGCAGTTTGTAAAAAGCTAATGGTGAGATTTAGTGGACCATTAGAGAGCTGTAACATTGGACTGGCCAGTTAAGACATCACAAGCTAATTAATCTCTCAAATAGAATGAAGGTTTTAATATTAGGCAAGAAAGACAGGGGATCAAGTCTCCTCCCGGGTCTGGTGGAAGTTGTGCTTAGAAGCAATACAATCATGCAATATGTTTTCTATTTTTTAATGAAAATATCTGTATACGAGGACAGAGATGGCAAATATTCACAAACAAGCAAAACCACCCAAGGCCTGGATTATACAAGCTTCTATCATAACGCTGAGGTCTTTTTATTCTAAGAGGAAAAACTCTTGTTTCTATCTTTTGTGTCTGGGAACATCTTTGACTTCAGGCAGTACCTGAGTGCATATGTTCATCTGTCTGCATATAGAAGAAACTCTGATGCCCCCAACTGAAGATGGACTGTCTAGAGAGGCTGTGACATCTTGTTGCATTATTAAACCCCTCACAAACACTCACACCAGAAGGAGCCGACCCCAGAGCAAGGCTGCCCCAGAAACCACTGGCATGGAATAAATAACCTACATTACATTTGCTGCACACTGGCACACAGACGTGACACATGCAGGGGTGCCATGCAGGATCCACAAACGGCCGCATGCTTAAACAGGCACAGACACGGGATCATTAATTAAATGTGTGCATGAAAAATAATCGATTGTGACGGTTCACAAAAGCAGGCACACATGTGACAATCATCCATTATATCCCGGTCACTGGAAGTTTTACCTTTCTTAAAGCTAAATGTAATTCTAAATGTTTTACATATGAAGCCTAAATTGCATTGTGAGAACCTGTAGATGCATTTCTCTGTCCCGGAGAAAGAATTTAATATATAAAACACTTATTAAAACATAAGTTTCATAAGACCAGGGTGCTCACCACGTTGTAGTACGTCTTACTGATGATGGTGTTGTCGAAGCCTTTTGGAGGACTTTTCAGCGTCCCAGACTTTGGTTTGTCTCCTGTTTTGTCTATAAATAGAGAAATTGTAGATTTACTAGCTGAGAAATATAGAGAAGCGTCTCATCAACAAAAAATATACACAAAGAATGTTTTATATCGTGGCTTTGCTGTTTTCTAAATTAAGAGCTGTTTTTAAAAGGCAATCACAGAGTATTACTAACTAACAGATCTGATGACACACATAGGAATTATCAATACATTTGATGGTCTGTCTTGTCTCTGAAGAACAATACGAAATCCTATCAAGTTGCATCCTTTCAACAAACAGACCAGAAAATGCCTTTTATCTGCATGAACATTTCCCAGCTGCAGGGCAACATCGTGCTCTTTGCAGTATGTGGGACAACCCCTGATTAAATGCTACAAATCACTGCCTCCAGAATGTCATGTCACTTTAGTGTGTAGCTATTACAGCACAGTATGGTCAATAATGGACGTATTGTCGTACATATCAGTTAAATCCTGGACTTTGCAGACTGTAAAGCCAGAACGATTTGCTGTAATGACTAGCTTAAATGTACTTTTTGAAGTCATTTGACTAAGCAGACCTAACTTAAATGTTATTTTAGCCATATTTGGATTTGTTTCCCTTTGTTTTTGTTTAAGTAAACAAAGGGAAACAGCAGCTCCTGTAGCTTCTTGTGATAAAAACAGATAAGGCTCTTCTTCAGGAGGAATATTTACGTGAGTAAAGCCAGATAACAGGCAAAGTTATTTAATTTAAAAACAAAAACAGTCCTCATAGCTCGGTTACCTCCAGTTGGACCTCATAGCCATTGTTTTCTGCTGTGAGCTTTAAGTCAGGAAGTTATTTTTTCATGCCGCAGCATCTTGTTTTCCTCATGAAGCTTCCTGACTTCTCTCCTCCGAAAGCAACACAACTAACCGGAGCGATCATACGAGCCACGAGGAAACAATTCTTACAAGCTAGCGGCTGTAGCTGCAGATCAATAGAGCTCGTAGAAAAAATTAACTGCATTTCATGACAGCAAAATAAATTCTCTTTCATAAATTCAGATATGTTAGAAATATCTGTGATATAGAGGATTAGAAAACACAACTAAGCTTGATCTATTCCACATTCTTGCTAATATAAAACCAAAGATACTTGTCAGGCATTAAATGCAGCTTTTCCTCTTTATTTGATCAAATCGAGCCAACTAAATTAAAACAAGACCAGAAATGAGGGAAACTTTCTGACCCATGTCGTCAAATTCAATTAAATCTGCACACAAGCTGCAGAAGACTTTAAAAATGGCTTATCAAGTTCTAAAGAAATCAGACTGCAACTAAAAGAGGTCACAATGTTATCCTCAGCCAAAGCAGGCTCGCAGGAAATCTGTTAGTAGAGTTTATCTGTCTTTGTAATTGGCCTCTGTTATTCCTTTGGAAACAATCATGCTTACTTTAAAAGGGGTCTTTTTTTATCTAGTATCTGTTTCAATGCATTTTAACCCAAAGCAAAGCAGAGAGAGCGCTACTGTTTTATAACCCAGAGCAGCATGTTTGATAAATGAGTGGATTTGGCTCAACAAGAGGAAATAAACAAAGCAATAGAGCAAGTTATACATGCAGGACATCCACCTAAAAAAGGTGCAAATTCTCCTTTCTGGACACTCAAACACTCATAAACAGGAACATTAAGGATGCACAGCTTCTGCGGCAGTGACGAGCAACACCCACCGCTTCCTTTCAGCTCCCGAACATAGTTACTGGGGAACCACCCAGTCTTGTCATTCAGAGAGCCTTCCCACCAGCCCCCCTCTTCCTGCCTGCTAACACTGATGATGTCACCCTTAGAGAAGGAGAGCTCGTCCTCGTTGGTCTGCTGAAAGGCAAAGCGTGCTTTGACCAGCAGCTGGACACACCCACTGCCCTCCGACATGTCCTGAGAGCCAGAAGAGCAAGAAGTGAAAACAGATGCATGTGCGTGCCCTCGCTTAAGTCGTGTAGCTTTGCCATCGCCGCGGTGACTCACCAGGCTGCGGTACTGAGGTTGCAGCAGTTTTGAGGAGCGACTCTGAAGGTTCAGAGAGTCGAACGACTTGATCCTCAGAGTTGAGGAATGCGGCACACACACCGTGTCTCCAGAAACCCCTAGATCTGAAAATAAATAAATAAATTAAAGCAATTCATACAGAATAACTACACACATTTCAACACAGTTATTTTCATTCTCAGACCAAATAACAGGATTTCAGTCATAAACACAAGACTCTTACCTTCTGTAGCTTTGTTAAGAGCAACCAGGGAGTTCAGCACTTTGGGGAAGTTCAGTCCCTGCAGCAAGTCATTGACCTCAAAAGGCTTAAAGGAAAGTAAGCCACGGAGAGATAAGAGATGTTTTTAGAACAACAATAATTACAAGCACAAGAGAGGCAAAGCAGAGAAATAATATCTGCATTCATCATCAATATTTAGAACATCACATCAAGAATATGTCTCTTCTGCAATGGCTCTGCATAAGTTTGCATCTCCACAGACTCGTGCACATTAAAGACATTTTAAACTGCCTTAAAATGCCTTAAAATACAGTGCAATAATAACATTGATAACTGATTTTAAGATCTCTTTAAAAGCTTTAAAATCACTTGTCACATTGTGAAGAATCAGCCTGTAAAAGGAGAAACACAGATTGTAGAGGGGCTTTCTATCCTTGCTCCAACTGCAGTCTGGAGCAGGATTACTAAAAGTCTGAGCTGCCCCCTGTAATCTCCCACTCGCACATGGCCAGAATCAAAATACCTCTGAAGCTCCTAATCTTGTGTATACCACACACACTGACCTTTATTCTCCAAAAGCACAAAGGTGAAGTATGAATGTCACTTTTTACTCAGCCCCACGTTCCACAATCTAGTCTTACTCTGAAGATTGCACTAAACTTGCAGGCTAATTGCTAATTGCAGATTCCAGTTCGCTCTCTGCATATGCACACAATTTAGGCCGATGCTGGAACTACCAGTGATGTTTATGAATAAACTAAATCAATACTGAAATCTGACGTGATGAACTACATAAACAATATCAGCACTTGCAGAAAAGTCTCATTCCTTGCTAACACAGAAAGCCGACAGAGAACAAGTTAAGTTTACTTTTAGCAAAATAAGCTGCCCTAAACAGTTTTTATATAATCAAATATAACATCAGGTATTTTTTATATAAAAGGTTATTTAAAAAAATGTCTAAAATAAATCAGCATGTGACCTAAGAGAAACTGTTTCTCCACATATTAAAAGTAATTATGTTCACCTCGAGCATGTCCCTGTGTTGAAATAGCCTCGCCTGCAGCAGTGAAAGATAGAAAGTAAATAAGGCATTATCAATACTAATGAATGTGATTGGTCAAAGTACTTACTGGATTATGGGGTGTGCCTGATTAAATGTTGCAGAGAAATGCACAAAATCAATATCCCCCCAACTAAACTTGTTGTTTTGTAGTACCAGACTGGTTTATTCATGTTTCGAACTTGTCCCACTCGTGCTGCCACTTGTCGTCCTCTATAATCTCCCTCTGCTGGGACACTCGGTCTGGCTTGTCCTCTGCCTGGCCCGATCACTGTCTGGGAGAATTACTACAGACTGCTGGTAACGGAGACCTTGACTTCAAGCGACATGGCTAACGTGCCTCTAATCAATCTGATTGGAAAATCCACTGGGTGCCTGGCAGACTGCATTACATCAGCCTTCTTCCTCATTTCATAGTTTTATGTTCTCCATTGCTCCTTTGAGCTGCAAGATGTTTTTAAAAAAACAATCCCTCTTGTCTCGATTCCTTTCCAAGTCCAGAGCAAAAACCTTATTATAGATCTCTCACAAGGACTCTGCTGTTGCATAATGTGCTCTTTTCTATTAAAAATCAATGGCTTTTTCCATGCCCAGATCAATACTGTGTGTTGGTGAGCAGAGTCATTTTGTACATTATTCACTAGATCTTTGTTCTCCCTCACTGTGAGGCAGGTCATAACCTAGCATGACCCACTTATATGCAAACACATGCACTGCATTACTATCAGAGAACCCACACAGTTTTATCTTATTAACTTCATATATGTCAAATAAAGGTTTCATATTTTTCATAGAGATTTCTTATCAGAGCATTTAAAGCATTACAGACCTTTTGAACCTATAACACATCAAATACATCACATGCTCCTTTAGAGGAAGATATTTGTGACCGCCAAGTCTCTGGTTTGCATTAATCACCCAATAAAAACTAAGTCTTAGCTAATTGTTCATCAGACTTCTGCCAAGTCAGATACAAAAACACTGTATCCAATCCATGTGGATCCCTGTCTCCTGTTTCCATAACTACGAATGAACCAGTCAGTAAGACAGTTATGCTACCCAGTAAACTCAAATACAGCATTTGGGAAAAGCAAAAGACAGAGATGGAAATAAACCCTCTTTGGCCTATTTCAAACCTCCTACCAGCACATTTCTTTACCATAACATCGTTCAAACACTAACATGCAGCCAAATATAGTCCACAAATGCAGCGATGCTATATGATGAAGCCGATTAAATAAAATAATAACACTTTAAACCTTACATTAAGCTGTACATGACAACATAAGCAAACTATCAAATGTCTAAGTTAAACAAGTGAAACAATTAAAACAGCTAAAGTTATGTAACGCTGAAAAATAGATGCAAAAAGGAGAATTTATGTACACAAGGGAAGACTGAAGAGCCATGATTTTTAGGTACACCTCTGTGTAAAAGTCAAAACTGTGGGTTACAACTCTACAAAGCAAGATCTTAAAATGTTGCATTATTCTGGATGGAATGACTGCAGTATGGTCTGACAGAATAAATCACTTCCTGTAGATCAATAATACTTTCTGTAGTTCTTTTAATTGCAACAAAAAAGATGAAGAGGGGCCAAGAAGCCAACTGCAAGAACATAATCTAAAGGTCAGCATCTGTGATGGTTCGGGGCTGCATTAGTGCATGTGAGAAGGCACCATAAACTATATGTAGTTACATACTGTATGCTCCCATCCAGGAAGTATATATATGTAAGCAAAGGCAGCATATTAACACTGAAACTGTCAATCAGCTGTTAATAATAACAGTAATAAAATAATCATAAGAAAGCATAGTCCAGGAGAATAGTTTGCTTTCCATTATAGAGATTTATTAGTGTTGTTAAACAAATATAGGAGCAAATATGGATAAATATGTTCTTTTTCTGCTTCCTGGCTTATTTTTTTGTTCTCCTGGCATCAGATGCACCTGTTGAACATATTCCAGCAGAAATGCAATGGCTGTCTTTAACACAGATTCACACTGGCATCTGTTTCACTTGTAAACATGAGCTAATCTGTGCACGTGCTGTTGGATTGCTTATAACTAACTAGCTAAAAGAATATTTAATTGATGAAGTGGACTCATTAGTATTAGCAAATGTGTTTAATTTGTTCTCAATACGAGAGAATATACAGTACAGGTGTGGGTCTCGTGCTGCAAGCTCGAGTACAACAGTAAATATAAGTTTTATTAGAGAATTAAATCATATGTGTTTACAGAAGCTTTTGCCAACCTGTGAAAATAGCTACAAGCTGTGAAAATGCATAACTTGATATACATTATAGGACTCACCTCCACATCGAAAACCCCGCAGCCTTTAATAAACTCCGTAATGTTCCTCTGACACTCGCTGTCGTTCCTTGGTTCCTGGAAAAACTACAATAAAAAAATTAAGTAAATTAACTAAAACTGTTAGTCTGAAGCATAAAATGACTCTTCATTTGTAAGTTAAATCATTTTCCAAGCGGTTCTGTTGGTGCACTTGCCACTTATTGCTTTCCAGGATAAAGCAAGCTAATGACTCCTACTTCCGGTTTTAACTGTCAAAATAAAACCACGTTTTAGCGCGTGTATTTAGTGTGACAAATTTTCGGGGGTAGGGTGAGGGGATTGGCGTTTAAATGTAGCTAGATAATTAAACAAAATACCCGTGTTTATACTTTGTGTTTTAATTGTAGACATTATTATCACGAGGATATTTTGTTTTAAAAGAGCTCTCAGCCAGTAGCACGATAAGCTATGGACCGGAAGTGACGTTACCAGGTACATGGTCCATTGTTGTGTTTAGTTAGGATAGAGTGCTTGTGTGTTGTGCAGGGAGTTCATGGGAGTGGTTGTAGGAAGGTGTTGCATAAGATTTAAATAAAACAAATCAAAATAGCTGGATGTGGAAAGTTTACTGAGCTTTTATTAGGATAAAGAAGAAAATCGTATGCAGTAAAATAACCCAGTGTTTATT
This sequence comes from Pseudomugil gertrudae, assembly GCA_037177535.1. Lineage (NCBI taxonomy): Eukaryota > Metazoa > Chordata > Actinopteri > Atheriniformes > Pseudomugilidae > Pseudomugil > Pseudomugil gertrudae. The sequence goes on along the minus strand of JBAMHV010000026.1, from coordinate 8,790,050 downwards.
TTATTCAATTTAATAATAACCTAGTAACCTTGATAACAAACAAAACAATAACAAAACTCCAAATGATTAAAACAGCAATACTATAATCTCTCATCTGTCTGGATCTCACTGAAGAGATCAGAATCGCCTCTCAAAGTTGCTGTAGCAGTATATTGCTTCATTATGCTGAACTTCATTGGCTTTTATATCCATTTAATGGAAGCAGGTGTGTTTAAACAGGGATACATCAAAAATCAGCAGGACAGTGGCCCCCAAAGACAAACCGCAAGTATACCAATGCAGAGACCCTCTTCTATAAGCCAATAATAGCTGAGTAAGTCATTGGATTATTTCAAATAACAATGCAGATACATCACTGGGATGAGTAAAGTAAAATGCTTTTAGCAGGAATCAGGTCACATTTGCATATTACTTGTTGCATCTTGCTACTAATTTCATCCTTCCTCTGACAGATCTAAAAATAAATAAAATAGTTTTTTCTTTTAGACAACTTTACTCATTAACAATAATCTACAATGCAGGTGCATATTCAGAGAAATATAGAAGCCTCACTGGTTTAGCATACAAGTATTATGTCATGTGAAATAATGGGCCTCCAACTAGACACAGTCCAATTAATCATTGTTACCATGCAGGTGCAATTTTTACTTTAGTCTCATACGATCACATGAGGAAACGTGTTATATCATCATGGAGAGTTAATATTAATAATATGTTTTTTTAACTCTCGTGCATCCTCTCATTGAGTCTCTGTCTGTTGCACTGATGTTCTTCACTCCTCCAAATTCTCATTTGTGCCCCTCTGTGTATTCATTTGACTTGAATTAAAGAATTTTGAGGTATTTTTGGTCACATTTGGTTTATTTTCTGTTTTAAAATTAGCAACTTCTTTGCATCTTCATGATGTAATTTGCTTTTAACTATTGGATGATCCTTTACTTTCTTATCTTTTCAACAAGATATCTTTTTCTTTGTGGACATTAAAGTGCCAGAACATCAGGGGTCCCACCACTCCTGTCCTCCCTGGATGTATTTTAACAACATAACCTACAAGGAACTCTTCCTACAAGCCAGAAAGGCTCCAATTTTACATCAAATTTCCTCAAATGTACCACCTATTGTTAATTAATGTATGTTTTCAGAGCTATACTCTTTAGTGTTTTCCTCATCTTCAGAGATGATCTTTGTAGACAACACAGCTTTTATGTGCTTTCTATATTTATCCCATAAATTGGACATGTTGAATCCATAATTAAGTCCCCTCCATGCACTCACTTTGTCCACCATCCCGGGTCTGAGGCGCTCCAGCAGCTTGCACAGCACCGCTCCATCCTGCAGGGACGCCTGAAGGAAAGCCTCCGGATCCGAGATGCTTTTCTTGGGAGACTCCAGGACCCCCAGCGTAATAAGCCATGTTACTGTTTGCTCTGCTGAAGTCATGTTTGGTTTTCAAAATGTCATGAAAACAGCAGCAGCTCTCCCTCTTCAGCGCTGTTCGTCCAAATTGAGACAACTCGCTCAGCTTCGCCTCAGGCAAACATTAAACTGACCCTAAACACAAGGAAAGAGGCGGAATTGAGAAATAAGGTTGTTCCTTCCTCTAGTATTGTCCTCCCTCCGTAAGAGGATGTCGACATCACCTTGGGCTCGCGCACAGCTGTGGCCGTCTCTACACAGTTATATCGCTTTGATAAACCACTTCCTTTAAGAGTTTACAAAATAAAAGCTGGATGCGCTTTAAGTAAAGACAGTAAACACAAATATGTGAGAAGCAGTAGAAAATGGATGGATGGATAAAATACAAACAACCACGTGCCATCTTCTTTCATATCAAAATGTTTTGCAACTGGATTCTCGCAGAGAGCTGCTCCACATTTCCTGTTTCTGTTTTAATTGATAAAAATAATTATATTGTTTATTAACAACCTGCTCATTTAGTTTAGCTATTATTTGTTTGCCTTGGAGGGTGTATTTGTTTGTGTATATATTTTAGCCTGCGGCTCTATTTAAAACACAAATAGTAATGTCTTTTATCAATGTTGTGGGTGTTTTTATCTATGTGTTGTATAATAATAAAATATGCTTTTAATTCTATTTAATATCGGATCATCTTTGATTACAGTAAATTTAGCTTGCACCCCAATATACACCTCATTTGGAGTTTCCTTTTTAATATTGTTATTATACAATTATTACAAAGTCACTAAAAATGTTACTGAGAATTTTTCTTTCAGCGATCAATTTCATCCATAAATGAATACATTTAATTTTTAACAAACAGTTTGGCTCAGGAGTACATAACATGCCGCATATCTGTTGCGTGGAATAACATCACATGTGGATTTTGGCTGAAATGATCAAATTATTTGCAGCGCTTTAGTTTTGCACAGAAATGGATATTCTGAAAATAAACAAACTTTCATCTTTAACTTCTTGAAAGAGCAGCACCACCTGGTGGAAGTAAATATTTTATACCAATTAGATTTCTTAGCTGGTATAAAAAAAATGTAAGTAATAATAAAGCATTATTAACTCATTATTTTTTAAGGGAATTTGCAAAGTAAAAGCAAAGTAAAGTGAAATAATTTTGTGAAAGTGCAGCGTGATCTGAATTTGAAGAGTGCGCTTAAAGGCCAGAAGAATAACTGCTAAGCTGAATGTGGTGGTTCAATCAGAAATAAATTCAATTTGAAGATATTTTTTTTAAACTTTCATTTTGAAGTTAAAAAGCTCTACTTCCGGTTTCTTCCTCTTGTGTTTTACATGAGCTTGACAGCAACACTCAGCCCGGACCGTCCCATTGATGACTGACTGGCTGGTTAAATCAGATTGAAAGGAACATGTTGGACAGAATCGAGAAGAAATGAAAATAATCATTATGGATAATTTTTAAATAACAAACTTTCACAAGACTTCCTGTGTAGAAGTAAATTTGTAAGGAAAAGCAGATTTTTTTACTTAAAAGATGATAAAAACAGGTTGTAATGACTTTAACCACATATCACTGCTTAGAACATGTCATGGTTACAGTTTGGATCACCAATGATCAGCAGGACACTTAGCTCGGAAGGTTTTGCAGCTCATTGATAACTCAGAACACAACTTAATGTCACAAAATGTTCCTATGAAATTTATAAATGTTATTTTTATGGTATAGGTATTTGACACAGTGAATAATATTCTATTTACAAATGTTCTATTCAGTTTCTCCTGGTTAAGTCTTGTTTCATGGATACAACAGATTTAAAAGCACATCCTGACCCCTGTTATCATTAGCAATACTGTAAAGCTTCCCTTCGGGGGATCCTGAAGCCAGAAGGAGTATATAATTCCTCCAGCGAGTCCTCAATCTACCTCAGAGCCCCCTTCCAGAAGGATTTCTGAAAAAGCTCCAAATGAAGCTGTCAGGATCAGTGTTGGGCATATTACTTCAAACAATGTGTTTTATTTTATATACATTTTATATCCAAATAATCCAAGCAAGAGCATGAACATTTAAGCTTGTGAAAAATCGTCAAAGTATGAATCAAACCAAGGTTTCTGCAAACTTTAACAGATCAATGATGTCCATTAAATCTTCACTTGTGGATTAATTGATCAACACAATGCCTCTGTTCCACATTTTACACATCTAAATAAATATTCAATTTCAATTCAATTTTATTCATATAGCCCAGTATCACAACAAAGTCGTCTCACAGGGCTTCACACACAGTTAAATCACACAACATAACACACAATAATGACTACACTAAACTAAGCAGACCCAGGACATCCCTGTCCTTAGATCCTAGAAATATGCCATGAAAACACATGAACCATTCACATTGCTGCCAGCAGTTTGTGTCATCAACTAAGCAGCATGGAGAAGTACCTCCCTCCATTAGCTATTAGTTACACCTGACCGATGCATCAAGCAGAGAACACCAGCACTTAAAAGCTTATTATTTGTGCGTTTGACTTTAAATTTCAGAATTGATGCACCTGAAAATTTAACTCGAATAGTTTACATCTAAGTGGCTCCAGGCCCCCCGCGACCCCGTTAAGGGAAAAAGCGGTAGAAAATGGATGGATGGATAGTTTACATCTAAGTATTAGGTGTTATTTTTTTTAGTGTTGCTGTGATGCAGCAAAGCAGCCAATCAGGATAACTTTTTCTCTGTGATTGGTTGGAAATGTGGTATGTTTGTAGGTGGTAGAGATATGTCAGTGTTGACAGAACTGAGAGCAGGCGCTACACTGTGTGCGTGTGTGTGTGTGTGTGGGTGTGTGTGTGTGTGTGTGTGTGTGAGCAGCTGTGTGGCAGCGTGCAGGACAGGACAGTGAAGGAGCAGATGAATGAAGCTGAGACAAAGCTGTATGGTCGTGTATGTCCACGGTCAGTAACAAACACATTCAATCAGGTTGCTTATTTAATTTGCACTTAAATTTAATTTTGTTTACACATTCATTTATTCTTTTATCAAATATTTCTTCCCAAAATGACACCAGTTTCAGATCCAGTCTCCCTAAAACCTCATCTATTCACTCTTTCTGGACACCACTACTTTCTTTCCCTGTGTATTTTTCGTCCCTCTACTTATTCCACCCTGATGTAACTAGCAATGATTGTGAATATCAGTCCAACTTCTGCCAAATAAATGACTCTGCAGCATATTCTACCTGTGAACTGTTATCATTGATGTGTAAATGTGGGTATGAGTCATAAAATACTTTTTTTTTCATGATTAAGGCGTCCTCTCTACAATTTTAACTGAAGTTAACCTTGTTCCTGCAATCCATGTCAATGCACATTTAAGGGACTCTACTAGTTGAACAAGATTTCTGTTGCAGCTGCACAACTTGTTTGATCGATTTGCATGAGGTTTGATTACTCTAATTTTATATATTGATTCTCTTAAGTAATCGACAAGGTAAAGACAAAGAAGGTGCATTTTAATGCTGGTTTTTTTAAGCCAAGAAACTAAACAGACGGGAGGGTGGGTGCTCAAATTAAGATTAAGAAAGTAAACTTTATTTTAAAGCAATAATGAGTATAGGAAAAACATTTGAAAAAAGGGAGGTATTGCTTCATTCACACAATATTTTACTAATGATGTGAAACACAGCTAGGTGGGTTCCAGTTCCAACTCATTATACCAATTAAATGCCAGAGGCAGGATTAATCACTTAAAGCACAACTACACATAGATGATTGTCCTCCTCTCTATTAATTAACCATTTTCAGGATTTGTTCATTGAAGTGTTAAATCAAATAGGCCTAAAAAAATCTACCACTAAGAAATATGTTTATAACTTTGACTGGTTCATTCAGATATTAACAAATCTGACCCACATCTTTTGCTATTTTAGCAGTCAGTTGTGCACCTGATCCATTTTATGGTCATTTCATAGAATATTGGCAAGCAGAAGTGTACACGGTTATATGAACACCTGAGACAAAGCAGAGTTTGGTCTGGTTGGACCCAAGAAGCAGACAGAACTCTGCAGGAAGAGTTTCTATAGTTCATTATGAAGCTGTGATTACTGGTAATAATCAATTCCTGGAAAGTTTGATAGAGATTAGTATGTGAAAGAGTAGGCAAACAGCAGCTCAAAGTCTGGAGCTGATCATGCTGTCAGTGCAGAGTCAGGAAACCGTGGCAACAGGAAGACACTCAGGCTGGACAGGATCAGGCAGCTGGTAGGTTCCTCCAAACAAGTAAATAGGTCCAGGTAGATGTGGTAACCTGGATCCACGTGAGACAGAAAACCACTTTGTCAACTTGAAAAAAATAAAGAAATTTAAATGATAAAATAAATAAATTAAATTTTTAGTAATGGTAACAGCGTTGTAATGATGGGAAATGTAATTAATTAGATTACTCCATTACTATAAAAATAACGCAGTTTGTAACGCCGTTACTCCCAGCACTGGTCAGGATGCATGCTATTTAGATACCAGAACAACTTCAGCTGATTTCTTTCGATGTGGAAGAAATTAGGCTCTGTGTCAAGCTTCCTGCAGATGCAGACAATATAAGAGAAGGCTGGAATGTAGTTCTTTCTTTTAGTCTCTTGTTCAATATCATTGCTTGCAAACAAGATACTGAGCTAAAGGAACCCCCCCACCCCCTTTTCTGGCTGGGAACCATGACCTTACACTTAATAAAAGTCATTTTCACCCTGACTACTTCACACTTGGGCTGTAAACCACCTCGATGTATGCCAAAGAGCTTAGCTTGAGGAAGGAAACAGCACTGTGGAGCTGCAGCATTCTGCTAAAACCTCTTTGAGACCAGCAGAAAATCCTTCTCCCTGCCCTCCCATGCATCTGTAACCACCAATGCTGCAGCTCTTTCAGTACCTGCCATCTGCTTAAGGTAACCTGTAGGAAAACCAAATCTAAAAGATCTTTCTTCAGCTCCACTTGATGCCCAACAATTTATCCAATAAGTTTCCACCACAATAGATACCAATGACCTTCTTGTCTCAGCTGCTGGAGGCAGCATCCTTCCAGGTGTTTTCCCACCTTCCCACTTCCTGTCTCTCTTCATTCAAGCATCTGAGACAAGGCTGCAGATTTGATGATACAAACTCAATAATCAACCTTTGGCCAAGACTGACTACCAAGTATACCAAGTACTGAGCCCTCTGATTTGTTTGTTGGACAATCTGACAAGCACAGCAGTCAGTCCAGAGCCAATCATGCCTCCATGTTGCTCCCTCATTGAGCCCCCACAGGTCCCACCAATCTGAATTTATTTAAACATTCGTAATTACCAGAAACTGACACACACATACACAACATCCACCCCTGTTTCGCTGCTTTAATCACAAGAGAAACATCTTTTATCTCTGGTTACAAGATGTGAAAGTGTCTGGTGCTTCTCCTCCTCTTTACTGGAAATAGTTCACAGCTGTGGAGCTAAAAAAAAAAAGAAGAAACATTCATAGCGTCGTTATTAGAGGACTCAAAATGCAAAACAGGATGTTTGAATTTGTCAAGTGTTGAAATTTTCTGTCACTTTGTTGTTTGAATGTGTCAGCAAGGAAGATGAGAAGATGTAGCCCAGCAGCAGGACGTGAAAACAGGCAGGGAAATTCATTTTGACTTCTCATGAGAGGACAAATTCCTGTCTAGTAATTCAATATTCAATATAAAAAGCACAACAAAACACACTTTAAAAGGAATCAGCTGTGACCTGATGATTTCAACTGAAAGGAAAACATTTTACTCACAAATTACAGTCGGTCTTGTAATTTGAACCAATAATCACAATTTATGATTAAATGACAGATCTTACAGCGTAATACCAGACATAGACACATTAGAGGCATTAATGGTACCCAGTTCCAGTCCATGAGGGCCACAGTGCTGCGGGGTTTCAATGTTTCCCTGCTCCAACTTATAAGATATTGTGCAGAACTTCTAAGGTTATCTCACTGGCTGCCAATGACCTCTGTTATAACAATAGCAGGAAGGAAATAAGTTAAGCAGTCACTGTTGTCCAAAGCCACATCCACAGAAGATGCCACAGCAACAGCCCTCCATGCTGCACTGCCACATCTGGAGCAACATATGTGGCTGCTTATTCAGGAACCCCACAAACTGGTGGACAATCTGGTGGATTTGTGTCTCCCATGTACCATGTGGAGCTTCCTGGTTGCAGTCAGAGGATGAGAGTGGGCTCACACACTTTCCATCCATAGCTCAACAAAGCAGCACAGGATGTAACCAGCATAACCAGTTCCTAGACTCCCTTTAATTATTTTCCAGTAGCTGCAGTTCTTTGACTAAGACTACACAAAACCTCACACAGGCCATTTTGTGTTTTTATGTAAGTGCATAAAGAACTTTGCTGCAAGTTTATTTATTTATTCATCATGCAATTGTCTGAGCCTCGTGGATATTTGTTGTCAAAACGGGTGTGGGTCATCTCAAAGTGCTTCTACGCCACATTAAAGCTACCCTTCATTCAGTGAGCAGATGCAGAGAATAACATCAGAACTTTTGCATTATACACACATCAAATACATTTTTTAGTAACTTTAGCAATTAAATACTTGTCAGGGTTTGTTTTGTTTACTGTTTACTCTGCAGGTAATCTTACCTGAATTAATCTAAACCTATGGAATAAGGTGATATCAGAGACATATTACTCCAAGATGAGTGCAGGTATTTATTATATTATTTTTTGTTTTTGTTACTTTTTTCCTAATCAGATTTTTCTTCTTACTGCTCATTAAGGCTAAACAGAGGGACCTGATAGCCAAAAGTTCTCCTAAGAGACTGTGGGAATTACAGGTAAACCCGCGGGCTAAAATGAGTTAATCTAATTGGTTGAACGTTACATGTCGCTTGTCATTGGTTGGAATTTTTGACGTCACATTTAATCCTTCGCCGGTATTCTAGCAAAATTGTGGTCATATAATGATTTTTATTAATAGGAACGGTGCCACATCTTGATATAAGTGATTATTAGTTAATATTAATTAGTACTCACGTAAATATATACTGAAAAATCTATTCCAAAACTCTCAGGATATGTGGAACTACTTTTTCTTCCGCCTGGAAGTAACAAGGCACACCGCGCGCTGTTGTGACGCGCAGTTCACACTCGCAGTGTTCTCAGGTGATCTGGCACTTCCACAAAAAGCAGCGTTTTGCAGTTTGATGTTTGCATTAAGACTACAACCCTTCTCAAACATCTGAAAATGAATCATTACAGATTCAAAGGTTGTGATGAGAGATGTTGAGTCCGCTGGTGCTGCGGCTACAGACCTGTTAGCTATGCTAGCTGCATCACTAGATTTTGGGGAAAGTATTTGCATCTGTCTGCTGGTAGGTTTGAGTTTTTTGCTGATATTAAAACACTTGAAGTTTCCTGCAATCTTAAACATCCTGTTTTGTTAAAATCTACAGTAATAGATGAGGCTGAAATAAGTAAATGTTGGAATAAATAGATTTAGTCAGGTAGAGTAGATCATTACCTTGATCTTGTGTCAATAAACACTTCAGTGCTGGGAATAAAACAAAATCACATAAATTAAAAGCAAAGGTGGAGAATAACATTAATAAGTTTTATTTGTTTTGAATTGTGGTTAAATAAAATGTTTTAATTGTAGGGATTTAGAGATGCACTGAATATATAAATGCAGGATATTGGTATCTGCTGGTATCGCCTTCAAAATAAAATACACAGTATTTAAATATGCTTTATATTTATGCACTTGATGGAAATTAGATTAGTGAGTCAAATCTAAAATGTACTAAACTTTAAGCTTAACTAAGGTAGGTGTAAAAATATATAATTTTAATACCCTTTGGCAGAAAAGAGACAGGTGAGGAGACAGGATGTATGGACGGAGAACGATGGAAACAATATGGATAGAGATAGAGACCATTTTTTTGTAATTGCTACAGGAAACTGGGCATTATTTCCACAATAAAAACTAGTTGTATTCTAGTTAGTAATAAAACAGAATGGTAAACAGAAGTTTCTTTTATCCAGGTTACACCACATCAAAAAGAGGTGGTATAAAAACTCCCTGGTTGAGAGTTGATGCTGCACGAGGAAGTAAATGCAGCATGGGCCATGCTGTTCTGCGGTTGGTGTTTGACTCTGCCAGTGCATGTGAAACGGGGTGACACAGCCATTTCGTCAGTCGAGGTAGTTGCTCTGTAGCTGCTTTCCAACTTCCTTATTCACTCCATTAGTAACATTTCCTCTTTATGCAACTGATAATCTTTAGCGTGCTGCTTCAGATAGCTCTGCTCTGCTGATTTGGAGAAAACAATGCAGATCTGCCTTTTTTAAGGGGATGTAAATGCGCCCTGGTGCCGAGTGGTGTTCACTTTCGAAAGTCGATTGAACGTTTCTGAGCTTCTTCAAGGCTGGTGAGTACATCAAGCTGAAGCAGCAGAAGTTGAATTGATTCACTGTCATGTGAACGCTCTTTGAATCTTACCGCTTGTTCATGTTGTGACGATGTGGTTTGACTTTTTTGTGTTATCAGCTTTACTGCACCCCATTTAGGTTTTCTGTATGACTGAGAAGGAAGCGGCAGAATGAGGTGGTGACGGTCGATACGTCTTCATGTGCTAGTGTACGAGCAGTGTGCGAGATGTCTGGTGACACTAGGACTCTGTACTGGAGGAGCATGTCCTGCAACAGCCTGTCGGACTCCTTGGATATGTCTCCCATGACAAATGTCAGCAGGCAAAGCATCTACCCAGTGAAAATCATCAAAGTGTGTTTCCTTAGCAACAGCTCCAACCTGGGAAAGAACTTCAAACTGGTCCGCTGTGAAGAGGGTTGGACAGTCAAGGTAAATTCATCTCCTCTTATAACAAACTATCTTTAGAGGCTAATTAGTCAGGATCCAGATACAACATCTCCTCCGCTGAGCTCGGTCTTGCTGCTTTTATGCAGCACATGCGATGGCGTGTACATTAAGGGGTGGACATACCTCGGTGTGGTCCTCATCAGCAGCTTTCCATATAACAGGGTTTAAAATATGAAGCAGATTGAAACCTCGTTTTGCTTTTCCAGTTGTTGGTTTTTGCTCTGACATGAAGCTTTTTGCAGAGAAAGCAGTAAAAGTAAAACCAAGTACTTTTAAGTAAGACCAGCTTTCAGCCATTTAGCATTAAAAACGTGTAATGTTAGCTTTATGGGCTATCTGCAGAATCACCCAGAATGCAGTGATACTTTTAGGGTCTGTTGGTTTTGGGTTGTTTTTGGTTTCCTGTTTATATTTTGTAGTTTTGTCCTTGTCCTGTGGCCTCACAGCAAGAAGGTTGCCGGTTCGAGCTGGGGCAGGGGTCGAACTGGGAATCTTTCTGTGTGGAATTTGCATGTTCTCCCCGTGTTAGCGTGGGTTCTCCCCGTGTTCTCCGGCTTCCTCTCACAGTCCAAAGACATGCACCTTGGGGATAGGCTGATTGGAGACTCTAAATTGCCCATAGGAGTGAGTGTGTGTGTGCATGGTTGTTTGTTTCTGTGTGTTGGCCTTGTGATGGACTGGCGACCTGTCCAGGGTGTACCCCGCCTCTCGCCCGTTGTGATCTGAGATTGGCTCCAGCCCCCCCCGCGACCCCGTTAAGGGAAAAGCGGTAGAGAATGGATGGATGTATGTCCTTGTATTGTTTCGCCTTTACTTCCTGTTCATTAGTTCACCTGGTTGGATTTGGTTATTGTGTTCACCTGTGTCTCGTTTTGTTCCTTGTGTTTTTATACCACTTGGTTGTCTGTTTAGTTTACCAGTGCATTGTTGTCTCTGGGCCACGTAGCCACGGTCTCTTATATTCATGTTCAATTAAATTCCCCGTTATCTGCCAGCGTTTGGGTCCACACCTCGCATCGCCACCACTCATTAGAACAGATACAGATGGTTTTAAGGGATTCGTTACCTGTACATGTCTGAAATACTCTTAATACTGAATGACATTAGCATGTTTTTGTAAACTAATGCTTATGTAGCTACACAATGGCTACAGTTACAATATGTAACAAGACAGCAACTCTTTTGAATCCTGTCTCTTCTCTGAGCTCCCTCCAACCAGTGAAAGTCAGTCCAGTGTTGAGTGTTTGCATCTTTTGTGACTTTCTTTCTACCTTTTCCTCACTCTCTTTAATAATAATAATTCCCTGTGTTTATTCATGGTTAGCATTTTAAATAACCAGTTTGTTGTTCTCTTAAGGGCAAAAGTTTTGCATTGGATCTTTGACGCTTTCTCAGTTTTAGGATGCCGCAGGGCGATGACAGCTCCATGAATGTGAATAATGCAAAACAATGCAGAAACTTTTGTAGTGTTGCTTTAATACAGCAATTGATGCTGTTTTCTACATGTCTGCAATATCAAAGTAGCAGAAGAGAAATTAAACTCATATGAATGTTTTCACTTTAGTTTTATTGCTCAAAGTTTTGAGGAATGATGTGTTTTTCATCTGGTTTTTGTTTGGTTGATGGTTTAACAACACTTTACTAAAACACTGATCACCTCCCAGTTAAACAGAAATAAAAAGTATTTGATTTTAATCACAAATCACAAATCTTGTTTAAGACTAAAATACATTTTTTTACTTTGCAACTATCCCCCTCATCGATGCTTCGTTGCTTTAGTTACGTGTAAACACGCCACATTAGACTAAAACTTAGTCACTTCCTGGTTTGTTTTAGTTAAAAGCCTCATTTGGCTTAGGAAATTATCACAGTTGATGATTTCTTTGTGCTACACATAAATGGATTTTACATGAATGGCAGAGATTTGCTTAACATTTAGCTTTGATAATTACAACTAAGACTTTTACTCGTTGGTATTCTCCCAACCCCCCATAAAAGTGGTCTCCTGAAGCTTATCGCCGCTATTATTACAACCTTTTAAAACCAGTGTGTATTACAGCCTTTTTTTCTATTAAAGATGGTCATTGTGCAATCACTCGCCTTTAGAAATAGAAGGATGAGAAATGAAATCACTAAAAGTCCAGTTTTGTGAACTACAAAAATAATTGCTGCTTGGCTGGATACTAAAAAATAAAGATAAGATTGTTTTAATAGCAATAAAATATTTATTTTATTGGTATTACAAGTATTTTTGATGAATAGTCTCTACAGAGAGGTTTTTCCCCCCATTAGAATAATCACACCATCTTAGAAAATATTATGAGAGACATTTATTTGTTATAATTCATTCATTAGTTAGGGTTAATCTATCCCAGCTGGGACCAGGTGGCAAGAGATACACCCTGGACAGGTCACCAGTTTATCGCAGGTCTATTTATTTATTAAATATGACTAATTTAATGTTTAATGTTTTGAAAATTATTTGATTAAATTCCACAAAAATTTAATAAATGTAATTATTATTGCATAATGTTTACTGATGTTTAATAAAAGCATAATTTATTAGATTGGTTTTACATATTTAATGCAATATTAACAAAAAC
>JBAMHV010000026.1:8738895-8755928 GCA_037177535.1 Pseudomugil gertrudae | reverse complement strand
TCTATCAGACTTCTCTGATGTACATAATCGTGCTATGTTTAAGTCCCTTTGAGATAATTCTGTTTGTTGAAGTACTGAGCTTGTGATGATGCTTATCAATAACACACATTATCATGTTACTCGTGACATTAGCATTTATAAAGTCAGTTGTCTAATTTATAGGAAATGTAACAGCCAGCTACTTTGACAATCATTTAATTTGATTTGTTTTAAGATATGAATATTGACAAAATATGTTGAAGTTTGGGTGTCAGATTTAATAAGAGTTTGACACATTTGCAAGTCAGAATTACGTTAACTTTTGTGTTTTCTCTCACAGCGTTATGTTGCGACTGCCAACAATTGGCCGAGCTCTCGCCGGAGCTGCCAAAGGCAGCCTGGCTCCATCCACCGCTGGTAAGATCCATGGTGTTTGTGTTTGTTCAGGTTAAGGTAATTAGCTGCACTCATTTTTTTCCCAGAAATTTTTGGCAGGCCCTGCTGTACGTATAATTAAGGGGAACATTCATATTGAATTTGGCATGTATTGTTATTGTACTTTCAGCAGTATTAGTTGTAACATGTAAATGTCACACTGCGAAACTGCTACAAATTTTAAAACAAAGTTTTGCTAAAACTAGATGCTCATTGGCTTATTATAAAGATGTATTTCAGTCATTTTTTAGATACATTTTTTGTGTGCTTTTACAGTACGCACTACAGTGCGTGCTGCCAGCAACATGGTGGAAGTGTTTGTTGATGGAAAACCAGTGGAGGTGGAGCCTGGAACGACGGTGTTGCAGGTAAAATATGTTTCTTTTCCCACTGCAACTTAAAACCTCTGTGTCTCATTCTGCTTTCATTTATAGTCATAGTTTTGTTTCTGACTGATGTACATCAGAACCACAGTAAAAGTCTTGCTGCTATTGGGAAAAGTCCACATTTAAACTGCTTAGCAGATATAATACAGTTAAATTTGATCTTTAATCAAGCGTTCTTATGTTTCATTTGCTCAAGTTTTGCACTTGTCTTGGTGTTATTATCTATTTTATAGTATAAATAATTAATTTTCTCCTCCAGGCGTGTGAGAAAGCTGGAATTCAGATCCCCAGGTTCTGTTACCACGAGCGCCTCTCAGTGGCAGGAAACTGCCGTATGTGTCTTGTGGAGATTGAGAAGGCACCGAAGGTATTTCTTATCAGCCTGTAGCCATGGCAACATTTAAGCATGTGGGGATACTTTGAGACTGACATCATTGCAGATGTCTAAGGGATTCATATGTGTGTGTTTCAGCCCGTCGCAGCCTGTGCTATGCCCGTCATGAAAGGCTGGAACATCCTCACAAACTCAGAGAAAACACGCAAAGCTAGGTGCCCACTTTTTTAATCCATATGTGGTATTTCTTTTAATATAATTCAAGCTTCTATACTGTAGAAACACTAATTAGAAATTAAGTGAACTCTATTGTTGAATCTGTTTATCATCAGAGAGGGAGTGATGGAGTTTCTCCTGGCAAACCATCCTCTGGACTGCCCAATCTGTGATCAGGGAGGAGAGTGTGACCTGCAGGTAACTTTGGACCTGTGAATTAAGCTCTTAGGGGACTCCTACAATCACCATCTTTTGTTATAATGATTTTTAACTCTTCATAGGATCAGTCCATGCAGTTTGGATCAGACCGCAGTCGCTTCACAGAAGGAAAGAGAGCAGTGGAGGACAAAAACATCGGGCCTCTGATCAAAACCATCATGACCCGATGCATCCAGTGCACACGTTGCGTCCGGTGAGCAGCTAGCAGCTAACGGTGTTAGCGTCTTGCTTTGTAGAATGATTTAATATTTATTTTACTAATGTGTGTGCTTTGCAGTTTTGCCAGCGAGATTGCTGGAGTTGAAGACTTGGGAACAACAGGAAGAGGAAACAACCTGCAGATTGGGACATACGTGGAGAAGATGTTCATGTCAGAGCTGTCAGGCAATGTCATCGATGTCTGTCCTGTTGGAGCGCTCACCTCCAAGCCCTACGCTTTCACTGCACGACCATGGGAGACCAGGTGGGAGAGGGTTTAATTATTGCCCAGTCGTCATTTCCATGTAAAAGTGATGAGTTTTTTCTAACTGCTTCAAGCAAGAAGAAGTTAAATATAGTAATTAAAGTTAAACTTTATGCATTGTGTTGTTATCTTTAATCTTTATCTTCTATGTCTTTGCAGAAAAACAGAATCAATTGACGTGTTGGACGCAGTTGGTAGCAATATCGTGGTAAGCACAAGAGGGGGAGAGGTGATGAGAATAATGCCCAGGCTGAATGAAGATGTCAATGAAGAATGGATCTCTGATAAAACCAGGTCATTCATACATGCATCTAAGAGAAAAACAATAGAAATAGTTTATTCAGTCATGAGGAAGGTTTAAACTTCACTCATGTGTGTATGCACAGGTTTGCATATGATGGTCTGAAGAGGCAAAGACTGACCCAACCAATGGTAAAGGATGATTCAGGTCAGCTGATGCCGACCACCTGGGAGGATGCTTTAACTCGCGTTGCAGGAGCAGTGAGTGTTTGTTTCATTCCTGGATCTTTTATCTATATGTTATCTGTCTTTAGGTAATGTTATTTTATTATGCAGTTGTTTATTTACAGAGACTTTTAACCCTTTAAGACGCAGCTAGATCGCTGCTGCTCCCAAGTGCTAAAGCTTTGTATTATCGACACTATCCAAAGAAAAGGTAGTGTGTAACTCTGAGGCCTGCAGTTTATTCAGAACCTCTGTGTGGTAAATCCACAATGACTTATCCAATAAAGGATCTTATTTATTATATTTTGTGTAATAAATAAATGTTACTTTCACTTCAGTTTGAAAGTTGTGATGTCACTTTCTGTCAAATCTTCGACCAATCAGAAAGCTTTCCAGTCAGAGGGACCCAAAGGTCACCAAGCGAGCAGAAAATGATGTCTTTCTGAAAATAACAAAAAATAAAGACTCACAGTGGCACCAAAATCAAGTAGCTTTGGTTTTCACTAAGCTAACAAGCAGTAGCAAATAAATAGCAGAAAACATCCAGGGAATAAATCTAAATAGTTTCTGTTTTGCATTTGTTTAAATGCCAAAATTTATTCCCTGAAAGCCAAAAAGCAAAATGTTCGGTATAAACAAGAACCGTATGAATTCTGTTTTGTTGTTCTGGTTAGCCTTTATGTGCTATATCTGCTAATTGTTTTAAATACACATCATTTTAGCCTCATAATCTGACAACTGAGGCTGGCCTTATTAAATATTCTTTATATATTGACTGTGCGTTAAAGGGGTGAGCCTCTACATGCATGTGTGGACACATTTTAAAACTGGCTTGGATTTGTAAGGGTTAATGGGGTCATCCAAGCAGCAACCTCTGTTAAAAAATGTTTAAGCTTATGTGGAAGTGCCTAAAAGTGCAGCACTCCCCTCATCCACTAGGGGCTCCAAAACGGAGCAAATCACAGCAGAATAAACATGTTTACAGCCTGGTACAAAAACATTTTAGCTTTAATAGTTTATCAAGTTTATCTTCATGGCAGCTGTGGGTGAATATCTATCCATCTATCCATTATTTAATCTTTGGCATAATTATGGGCGTGTCCTTTTGATTGACAGGTATCCAATATCTGTAGAAAGAAACCAGAGTGGAGCGAAAAGGCTGATTTTAACCGGCTAACAGCACAATTTAGCTTTAGTCTACCTACCATCATCAGCTCCCGTTTGCTGGTTTGCCCGTTTAGCTACAGACAGATAAGAGTCTGATAACAACATAATTTTTATATTTTCCGGGAGCTATGGTATTTGTAACCCCCCCAACGAGCTTCACTTTTGCTCTTCAGTAACCTCCTGGGAGGCTTTGTCCATCTTTTATAAGAGATGTTTGTGGTACCATCATTTTGAGCCGAATGTGTTTGTGCAGCTTCAGAGCGTGCGTGGCAGCGAGGTAGCCGCCATAGCCGGAGGGATGGCAGACGCTGAAGCCTTGGTATCCCTAAAAGATCTCCTGAACAGACTGGACTCGGAGAACCTGTGCACTGAAGAGCTCTTCCCCATGGCAGGAGCAGGGTAAGGAGAGGCCTCTCTTTTCTTTCAGTGTTGCTTTTTTGTCAGCTCACCCTCCTTTCCTGTGGCTCTCTCCTCAGCACTGACCTGCGCTCCAACTACCTGCTGAACACCCGCATTGCTGGCATCGAAGACTGTGATCTGCTGCTGCTTGTGGGAACAAACCCACGTTATGAAGCGCCGTTGTTTAACGCCAGAATCCGCAAGAGGTATCATTCATCCACTAAAAACTAGATAATACATCTTTTAATAAATAGATCATACATTTGGATAATAAATAGATCATAAATAAATAAGTAAATTAAATAATAAATAAGTAGAGAAAAATATTTAATGTTTTTTCTATTTTATCTGCCTCTAACTGGATTTTTTCTTCCCTTCCTCCTCAGCTGGCTTCACAATGACCTACGTGTGGCAATGGTGGGTCACAATGTTGACCTTAGTTACACATATGACCACCTTGGAGAGGACACTTCAGTGCTAAAGGAGCTCGCTAATGGCTCACATCCATTCTGCCAGGTAATACACACACACATTGACTGACTGATTACAGATATTTCAGGTTTCTAAGGGTTTTTTTTTCCTTGCATTTCAGGTCCTTGCAGGTGCAAAACGGCCAGTGGTTGTTGTTGGCAGCACTGCTCTTCAGAGAGAAGATGGAGCAGGTATCTTGAGCGCTGTCTCCGCTATCGCTCAGAATGCCAGAGCCAGTAGTGGAGTGGAGGAAGGCTGGAAGGTCCTCAATGTCCTACACAGGTAAAAAAAAAGTCCTAGAAACGTCTTGATGGAAGGATGTCGGGAAAGATTGTGCATGCTCATACTTGTTTGTCTATGCGTCCACAGAGTGGCTAGCCAGGTGGCTGCATTGGACCTGGGCTACAAACCTGGTGTGGACGCCATCAGGAAGAATCCACCCAAAGTCCTCTTCTTACTGGGAGCCGATGCTGGTTGCATCACCAGAGCAGACCTTCCCAAAGACAGCCTCATCATCTACCAGGGTATCCACACCAGATCAGCAAAAGCCAAGTCCCATAAGTCTACAAAATGCTCACAAGGATTCTTATTAAGCATGTGTTAACATCGCTGTGAACTCCTCCAGGTCATCATGGTGATGTGGGAGCCCCGATGGCAGACGTCATCCTCCCTGGTGCTGCGTACACAGAGAAAAATGCCACCTATGTCAACACTGAGGGCAGGAGCCAGCACACTAAGGTGGCTGTCACTGCTCCTGGGTTGGCGAGGGAAGACTGGAAGATCATCAGAGCTGTGTCTGAGGTCAGGAGGAAGTCATTCACAAGCTTTAAAGCTATTCTTTTACAGAGTGAAAGCAGTGTTTCCATGTGTTTGCAGCTTGCCGGGGTGACGCTTCCCTACGATTCACTAGATGAGGTCCGATCCAGGCTGGCTGAAGTCTCTCCTAACCTGGTTCGATATGATGACGTAGAAGAAGCAAACTACTTCAAACAGGCGAATGAACTTTCAAAGGTATGTTTCATCCCTTCTGACTCACTCATCGCTTCTTCCGAAGGATCTCGTTTTATATACTTCCTCACTTTGTTCCTGCCAGGCTGCGAACCAGGAGCTCATAGCCGCTCCTCTGATCCCACCTCAGGTCACTGCAAAGGACTTTTACATGACAGGTAATCACGTTATTTCCTATAAACACAAACGAGTAAAAACTGAGACAAATGACGTGTTTTTTTTCTGTGTTCAGACTCGATCAGCAGAGCTTCCCAGACGATGGCAAAGTGTGTCAAAGCCCTCACCGAGGGAGCGGAAGCTGTCGACGAACCATCCATTTGCTGATTGCCTGACAGATCTCAGATAAATATAATTGTCTCATTTTATCCTTAAACTCGTAAAGCTTCTCTCAACAAACTCAGTGTTGCTTTATAATTTAAAATTTCCCTTTTGCTTGTTGTGTACATTTAAATCATTTTCACTCTTGGGATCCAGTTGTTGAAAAATGCTGAGAAACGTACTAAAATGAAAATAAAACCCTACGAACATATTTACTCCAGTGGTTTTCATTCACCATTTTGCATTTTTAGTGCTTATTTTGTGCATAGAGATGAAAAATCCTAGTAGTTTTTGGTGTTTTGCTCTTTTAAAGCCTCATCCGCTGTATGTCGTATGGTGTCAAATGGCAATAGAAAGATTTTCACATTGTAGAATGAAAATCTGACCCTGGAATAATTGTTTTGTGTTTCATTGTAAAGCACCTTGTGGTATTTTATCTTTAAATGGGCTGCATCAGTCAACATTTACTTAAAAGTCACATGAATTTTATTGCTTCAAAGTAACTTTGCATCATTTTCCAACCTTAACACCTTCTTTCTGACTTGCTATGATGGCACACTGACTTGAAAATTGCTCCAGAAAGCGACTTGCCTGAGGAAGACTCGAACTAGTGCTAGTTAATGATAAATGCAGTTTTTCCTGATACACACTGTATGTTGCAATCCAGTGTGTAGATTGTTTTACTTTAGTAATGATAAGGTCTTTATTTATATTATAAACACTAAAAATACATCTATTCAATTTTTTATAGATTTTATTATGTGCAGAATTTATCTGGTGAAACTAGAGATGTCCAATATTATCAGCATACCGATATAATCGCCCGATAATATCTGCAAATCGATATAATCGTCCGATATCTGCGTTAAACAGGAAATTATCGGTTTTAACTTTCACACATGTACATATTGGATATCAAACTCAGCTTTTAACTCAAAATGATAAAATATTGGCAATGTCATGTAGTTTTCCAGATGTGTGTGTTTGTGTAGAACTCTCCTGTCGCTGTGACATCATCCGACCGCGTCATCACTTGCAGCATGAGGAGCTTGGAAGTGGACTCGTCCATGTGTTTTGGGATTATTTCAGATTGTCTGCAGACAATTGCTGCAAAGCGGAGTATATGTCTAATTTACCTGAATCGTTTTGTTCTTGGGGAAGGAGGGCGAGATGTCAACGTTATCGGACAAAATTATATATCGGTAAAAAAAAAGTCTATATTGAACATCCCATATGTGAAGCTCTTTTTAGAGTCTCTTTTTGACTTGTCAGACATTTTAAGAGAAGACTTAGCAGTTTGCCTGGTCCGGAGCAGACCCACTTACCAGCACATGTAACCATAGCAACCAGGGGACTCATAAGTCACTCATTTAAATCACATTGATCAAGATAAGAACTGGAGCATCTAAAACTGCTGCATTATTGTGCCATTCATTTTTATCTTTTGGAAAGGGAAGGAGGCAGGTGATAGTTATGTGGGCTCAATACCAATATATCAGCATCAGAAACTTATTTTTGCAGTTGAATTTTTCATTCTAATGATAAAAGCAGGTTTATTAGCATTTACTTCTAAAGATACTTCATATTACTGCATGGAAATGAAAGCTTACAAGCGGTTATTCCTGTTGAACTTAGATGCAGTTATTTCATTTTTACATTGTTTTATTATCCATCCCTACTCCTTTTGTCTTTAAATAAAAAAAAAGCTTAAATAAACTTGTATCTCAAACATTAAATATGTGATTTATAGACTTTTCAGGGAGCTCTTGCCAAACAGTCTTGTTGCAATGCTGCTGCAGTGCTTGAAAGAAGTCTGTAAAATAATGTCAAGGCCACTGCTGAAGCTTATGAGGAACAACAAAGCTGTCTCAGCTCGGTCTGTATTTCTTGTCTTAGTGTTTGAAAGAATCTCAATGGCACAAAACACCAGTTGACTCAGAAGACAAATCTCCATTTTTCATAGAAAATACACTTCAGACTTCTGAGTCTTACAAAATCCATCTAAACACTTTCAAAGGGATGAAATCATTTAACTTATTCAACTAATCCAAAGATATTACTATTCTTAAACGTAAGCACATGTAATGCTTTCAAACAGTTATAATTTAAAAGGAGATAAATACCAATACGACACAAAGAAAGGAGCCTCTTCATGTTGCTGGCTGGCCATATGTACACATATTTAAGCTCAATCCCCTTGAGTTGGAGATTGGATGCTAATCTTTTGGAACGATTCAAAGTAATTGAAAAAATCTGCGTTTCCTGAATTGATCCAAAGTAGGATCCTATTCCTCAAGATGAATGGCTGTTGTCATGTACTGTTCCCAAAGAAAGAGAGTTCCTATAACCAAACACAAGCAGAGTCAGACACGAGCAGACAATCCCAGTCTGCTTAGTGTCCGAAGCTATTTTCCTCCTCTAGACATCTGGATTTTCCTCTGCTTCCAGGTCTGTATTGTTACTAACATTCAGACATATTTCCATTACTCTGTGTAAGTGTTTATTTGTAATACTTGGGCTGCTTCTTTCTCCTGTAAGGTAGCATGTAGTAGTAGTAGTTTTGTATTTGCTTTTGTTGTTCCACTGTAGGAGTTTCATGAAGGGAAGAAAATATTGGCTCCAGCAGGAAGATGGTTCCCATTAAACTCCTCATTGTGGGAGCTCAGAACACTGGGAAAACAGGTGAGCACTGAAAGCACAAGGACACGAGCAGGATTGGGAGATATTCTGACGTTCATGAGGTCATAAAAAAGATGATAAAGATGATAAAAAAAAGTGCTTAAGGTTAATCATTGGACACAATTCTGCTAAAAATGGAAGCACAAGTCTAAAAATGGCTCGCTTCACTGAGCAGTGATGTGGAAATATCCCAGCTCACCTCTGTGACCTCCTCTGTTAACGTCAAACTATGTGCCACCATCAGATTTGATGGATTAGATTACTTGTCCTACTAAGGAGACATCCAGATGACTTTTTTTGGGACTTTTTTACTTTATTTTGCATCTGTTTTTGTTCCTTTTGCTTTTTTTCTCATTTAAATGTGTTTTTATTTAATTTTAAACCACTTTGCCATCATTTTGCATCATGTAGAAATGGTTTTGCACCAGTTTGGTGGTGAGCATCAATTCCTTCCACCTTTCATAGATCAGATCTTTTCTATGCATCTATGATTGTTTAGTATATGTATCCTTTCTTCTTTCAAGTTTGCATCTCTCACTGGTCTGTTTGTATCTATTTGTGGTATTTTTGTTAAGATATTATCACCTTCTGGTCACAATATGCAACTGTAATATGTGTAGATATACGTAGGTCATTTGTTTTTCCTTTGCAACCGCAGTCATAGTTTATGCACGTATTAGTCCACAACATTCTTTCTTTTTGTGCTTTAGCAGTGGATTTATTTTAGTTAGGCATCTATGTGCTTGCTGGTTTTTGCACTTATTTATCAATAGCATCATAAAACTGTTTGCAGCCATATAAACTTGATGGTTTTAGCACTGGTTCTGCATTAAACTGGTATTTAAAGGGGCTCATATCGCTTGGCTGTATTGTTTCTATCAATGTGTTGGAGAAAAAAAAGCACAAACTGTTTGGTAAAATTAGCATTTTTTTATTTTAATAGCATAATACATTCTTTGACTGTAGACTAATACATTTCTACTTTTATTTGTTGTTTAAGAGGATTTTTGTGATGATTATACATAATCAGAAACAAGCTTTTTGGCTTCTTTTTCTAGACCCAATACAAGCTTGCATACTGCAGCGTTCCACTCCAGTTTACTTCACTGCATTAAGGGGAAATTTAGCATATAGCATCTCTATCTTGGGTTGCTTCACCTGTCTTAAAATAAGGGAACAATGCAATACGTAAATACGTGCTATCCCATTTATTCATGCTGTATAAAGGATGTTAATGATACATCAGGACACTATATTCATACATGCTGAAAATGTAACACATCTGCCACCTTTAATGGCTCCCAACATGGACACAGCAGTGACATAATAGCACATATATTATGTGTAAGGTGAGGATCAGATGCAAACGTGTTATTTTTCTGTGTGGGAACATTTGTTTCAGGCTCTGACATGTCTGCTTTGTGTCCCCAGCACTGTGTGTTCGTTTCATAACGAAACGCTTTATAGGCGAATACGACCATAAAAAGGGTGAGACTTCAGCAAATACATTGTCAAAGCTGGCATGGAAAAGTAATTGATCCCTGTCTCTCCAACTTGTGTTGTCTCTATAGAGGCAACGTACAGATGTAATCGGACGGTGGACCAGGAGACTGTTGATCTGGAGATTTTGGACTTACCTTGTAAGGTACATTTTTGTTTTTTTTATTTCTGCTCTTGTATAAATAACAGGGAGCAGAATAATATCTGTACTGCATGTCATCAGCACTAAAACATGACTTGTTTTGCTTTAAAGTTTTACGGCCTGGATGGAAAGCAATGTGATGCTTCAGTCGCAGAAAAGTCACGTTGCCTATGGTTGAAATACTTAGCAGTGAACACGTCCATGTAGTGTAGTCTGAAAAGACACAAAACAAAAGCTTACTTCATGACAAGACTACTTTATAACTGGGAAGTCAGTATTTTGCGGTATTGAACCCTTTCCACAGTACGACAGTCAGATCTGACTTTAGCTCATAACATGATTTAAAATAAACCAGATGATGACAGCAAAATGACTTTTGTAGGTTTTTTGGCATCCACAAATCCATGACAGTAGTTTTAGCCACCAGTATTCCCCATTGGTTTGGTTTTTAGATCATGACTTTAACAACAATCTCTGGTTCAGAACCGGGTTGGACACCCCTTCAGAAATGCTTCATTTTTCATGGTGTAGTTGTTAGAAACTGGTTCATGTTGACATGATGGCAACATGCATTTGCTGCAGATTGTCAGCAGAACCTTCATGATGGGAATTTACACTTTCCAAGAGTGCTCTACTGGATTAAGATCTCTTAACTGTGGATCCCATTAGGAGTGTAATTAAGTTATTGTCATGTTCAATAAACTAGTTGGAAACTATTTTAGCTTTTTGACCCGCTGGATGTATCCATCAGAAGATGCTACACCAAGGATCTTTAAGACCAATCATTACGCACCGATGTCCTGCGCTTATTGAATGTTTCCCAATTGAAACACACCTGATTCCAATTAAAGCTGTTAACGAGCTATTCATTTTAATCAGGTGTGTTGCTGCGGAGAAACATGGAACACCTGCAGGACACTGCCCGTCCAGGACCAGACTTGAAGATCCCTGTGCTACACTGTGGTCTTACTGGGATGGATATGACCTGCAGCATTACTCAGGAAGGCTGTGGGGGTTAAACCATGCTCAGCTGGTACTAAGAGCAACAAAATGTGCGAAGGAAATATGAACCCTGCACTTGCTGTCTGCACTGTTGATACAAAGCAGGATGGATACTTCACGTTTCCACTAAGTTCTGTAGCAGCTGAAATGGAAACTGACCAGACCAGACACCATTTTTCCAATCTACCTGTGCAAACAATAGTCTATGTGTAGCTCATCTGCTTCGTGACTGGACATGTTGTGCTTTTAGATCTGATATTCTGCATACCTTGGTTGTATTTGAATTGCTGTAATCTTTCTATAATCTCTTAAGTTGTTGCTGCCATGTAATTAGCTCATTAGCTATTTGTCCAAATAAGTAATTGCACCTAATATGGTGGGTGTATGCTAACTATGAGACCACAGTTAGCTTAGCTTTACTTAATGCTGATAGTTTTAAAGTTTGAAGTTCATTTGAAGTTATAAAACTTGTTATTCCTACACTTCTGTATATTATTCACATGCTGATGAACTAAAACACTAGGTTTGAGAGGTAGTTTCAACTTAATCTCTTGTAGTTTTGCCTTTATAGTGAGCTAACTGCCCTCTAGCTTCATGTTTAGCTATGAAAATAGCAGCAATTTTGTGCTTTTTATGATAATCAGGATAGCTCTGTGGCTTCTCTGGAGTCCTCCATCCGCTGGGCTGATGGTTTCCTGTTACTCTACTCCATCACACAACGCCTCAGCTTCCTAGAGGTCCCTCGACTCAAGGCGCTCATAGACGAGACCAAACACAGTCTCGGTAGGCTCATACTCCATTCTTCATCAAAGATGATTGATCCTTTTCTCTTCTTCAGTCTAAGACGTACTTTATTTAACATTAATAAAGAAAAGAAAAGCCTTTCTTTTTGCAGTTTTAGAGGAAATATGACATTTTTCACCAGTTGTAACTTTATATGGAGTCACTGTAAAGATCCAGGAGTTAGACAGCTCCCTAATGCACAAGCCACTGACCCACTGAACCTCACAGGAACAGTGTGTTCACTGTTTTAACTTGTTCAGTCAGACCCTGCTCCTGTTTGACATCTGTCTACTGTTACCATCACATGTGCACAAAAGGAGCTGACACACATTCCTTGTTTGGTAGCCCACTCTGTGCACCATAGGTTGTCTCTCCAGGCTGCGTGCCACAGGATCATCTAGGTGCTTTATTATCATTTGTGTGTGTGTGTGTGTTTGTGTAAGTTGCTCCCACAGTGCTGGTTGCCAATAAAGCAGACCTGGAAATTGGCAGGGAGGTGACAACAGAGGAAGGACAGAGACTTGCTAAAGATTTAAGGTTTGTATGTTCACTTGTTATAGGAATATAAACTGCTTTTTTTATATGTTGTACAGTTTTTAAAAGGTGTTTTCTACATGTTTTTGCATGCTTAGGTGTGATTTCAGAGAGCTTTCTGTCGCAGAAGCAGTTTTAGCAGTGGAAGCTGCAGTGTTTCAGCTCATTAGGTTTGTTTCTGACATACAATGTGGACACTAACATACTTTTGCACATTTACAAGAGTTCTATCAGTTAATAAGGTATTGTTTAAACCTGCACGGTGGTTTGTTGATGTGTTGTGTTGTGTGTGACAGGCTGGTGTTGGATCAGCAGCGCTCCCTGCCAGACGGTCGCTCCTACATGCAGAGTGTTCGCCATGCTCTGACCAGGAAACTGACCCGATCAAAGACCATGCAGTGGTGACCCCAGTGCAAAACGGTTCATTGCACTTTTTTTCCCTTTTGTTACCCACTATAACTGACATATGCATCATAATCCATTTTCTGTACCGTCTTAGTCCAATGCAGGGTACACCCTGGACAGGGACAGTGCATCACAGGGCCAATTCAGAGCGATAAACAACCACTCGCACTCACTACTACAGAGAAACTAGTGACAAATTAATCTAACATGCCTTTAGACCCAGAGGATGTTCTTACTGTAAGCATCATTCAGCATATGAATCATTATATATAATAAAGCTGAGTTGTCCACACAGATAACAGACAATTTAGGGAAAAACCTGTTTCCAAATCATATCTATGGTCACTTTATCAACAGCATCTTGTCAAAATCAGACATAAACTGTTTCATCTCCTTCAGTTACATTCATTTAAAAATGACTAGCATTATTCAGTCGGTATAAAATATCACTTTGAAAATAAGTTGGTTCTAAGCTGGAAAACTTCACAGGAGTATGAATTAATAAGAGTAACATTGAAGGAGATATATCATGCTCTGAAATCCTTCCTTTTAACATGTAAATCATTAATTTAATGCCTTATTTGGCAGACCCACAACAAATACTGTGATGTAATAGATAAAAAAAGTAATAGAAAATAAGGAAAATAAAACAGGCTGAAAAATATGACTATAAAGATTATAAAGATATATGCACAGCATCAGGATGGAATAAATATACATTGTCTGCATTCCTAAACAAACCCTTAAACCTTAAAAGTGGACAAAAACATATATTTGAGGGCTAAATGATAGCATAATGGCATAATGGCTTGTACTATGAGAGAATCACAACTCTGCTATGTACTTTTACCATAACCTCACTTATTTTGCTGTTAACAGCCTGAAATGACCGAATAAATGTTTTCAATGTGCAAATGAAAAAGGGGTAGTGGTGTTGTTGAAATAGACGGTACTGAGTATGACTGTTCCTCCTGCTGTAGTCTGCAGAAACTTGGCTAGCAGTCATGTCTTCCTGCATAGCTGAGCAGGAGAACTAAAAAAGGTAACGATAAAGTGTATAACATACATAACAGTAAGACTCTTAACTGCTTTTTTCCCTTTATTTTAGTCATTTCCCTTGTTTGCATCATTTTTACAGCTTTTTTACATCTTCATTTTAAAAAACCTCCCATGAAAATACTGACATTAGACATTTTAAATCCTTAAAATTCAGCATCTTAAGTAAAACATTCATCTAACGCTCCATCAAGTTTCCAGTAAACTCATTTAAAATCATTCACCGGATGGGATCCAGCATCATGTCGAGTAGAAGTCCTGTAACGTTACGATTATCTGCCTAAGTAAAGCTGTTCATCCTCCAATAGAGGGCAGCACGCTCCTCATATTCAGTCTGAATCTGGTAACACACCACTCAGACCACTGAAGTACACAGTTGCAGAGGGAGTTCACTGGTTTGACCTGAACCCCCTGGTAAAGCACATGTTGAGATGATCAAAGACCATTTTAGGCTAATGTAATAACTTTTATTCAATTAGTCATTTCATCATCCATCAGTTTGGTAGTGAAGCATGGAAGGTCATTGCTGCAGAGTGTGCATGATGTAACGGTGTGTAAAGAAGGGAGCTGGCTTTCATTATACTCTTGGCTTTTCTCGACTGCGTCCCTGCTTCTCGCCACATGCTTCTTGCTTTTCTTTGAACTTTTCAACTTTACGATCGATGATAGTTGTTCAGAAAGGAGACAAGAAAGAGGCTAACGGGGAGGGGGAAACACTGGATCATCTTTGGTATCTTAATGATCTGAAATAAAGAGATTATGGAAAACTGGATGTGGATGGATCCTTTTTATTATACGTACATAAATAACTTTATTTAATTGCCACTTATTCACTAACAAATCTTTATACATAAACACAGATGATGAGTTTTAGTTGGAATTTCTTTCTAGCAAACCTGCTTGTGCCTCTCATGAGCTCATTAACATTAAAAGTGATTAATATCAAAGTATAAATTGATATTCACCAACATGAGGGGCGCAGCAGTGAATCAATTCGAGTCTGTTAAAGTCAGTGAGTGTGAAAGGGTAAAGATCTAACAGCTTATTGTGTATTGTAAACGGTGTTTCTTCCACCTCCCAGCTTTGATTTCACTGCTCCTCTCTCCTGTGATGAAGACTGATAGAGAGAGGCAGAAGAGGATGATGTTGATCAAGTGGAGGTGACATCACAGCGGTCACCAAAGAGACAAAAGGTCAGGACCCCATGTCAGCGTTTTGGCTCAGAATAGAAAATGAGTCATACCTGCATCACAGCACCAACAGCCAATCAGAAACAGACAGTTAGAACATGCATCAGCAGACGTACAGCCAATCGTGGAGCTATTGCATTCAAACACACAAACAGCTGTGGATTTCTTATAACCATAAACTATAATAAATATATTTAAGCCCAACTGAAAGTTAATAGTCTGCAGAGTAAAACTTTGGGACAATATATGAATGTTAAATATGTACAAATGTTCATAATCATGATTGGTTGTGTCTAAAAATAATTGGTTCTCTGCTTTTAGTAAAAAACAGACATACCGACTTCAATCGCTCCATTAGTTCCACTTTCTTTTTTTTTCTTTTCTGGCATAGGCTGGTTTTTATCAGGAAATCAGTAATTAATACCAAAAAAATGATCACATCATTTTTCCATACTCGCAGAATATGTGCTGAATAGTCTGCTTAGAGTGAAAGCAGTGCACAAAATGTTTGTTTTGGGTAAAAACAGGCCGGGCTGCCCAAGTCAGGTCTTTAAGATCTACCGTCCTGCAACTTTTAGACACAACCCTTCTCCAGCAACCCTTCTCCAGCAACCCTTCTCCGGCTGGTTAGCAGGCCTCTGCAGAACTGAATGAGATGTGAATGAGGAAATTCAGCCATTAGATTCAGGTGTGATGGAAGGGTTGTATCTAAAAGTTGTTGGATGCAGCCCTCCAGGACTGAACTTGGGCACAGCTTCAGACAAAACAACCGCTCTTTAGTTTTTCTCAGCTCTCAATTTACATGGGTTTAAACATCTAATAGCTCTTATTGTACTCTTTAATGAGCATTTACTTTTTCAAGTCTCGTGATATACCCAGAACCTGTGATGGACTGGCGACCTGTCCAGGGTGTACCCTGCCTCTCGCCCGTTGTGAGCTGGGATTGGCTCCAGCTACCCCGCGACCCCATTCAGGGAAAAAGCGGTAGGAAATGGATGGATGGATGATACACCCATTAATGTGAGCTAATTTTGTTGAGTAAGTAAAATTCCTGTTAATATATTTTTCCCTATCTGTTCATTTAAAAATGAATCTTTAGATGTGCAAACCATTGCATTGTGTTTTTTTATTACATTTTATACTTTGATACACAAAAAAACCCATAAAGGAAGACTTTTTTCAATCTTTTTTTATCCACTAGGTGGCAGCAAACAGTAGTAGCTCTGTGTTAACTGTTGTGATGTTTTGTGTTTTTGGTAATATAGCTATATGTCTTTTTTTTAAGACATCAGCTTCAGTTTGGGTTGTTCAGGAAGACTTTTCACGTTGGTGGTAGTTGTGCTACATGGGAGTCTCTCTGCGTATCTTTTTTTCTGCTATTTCAAGACTTTGTATTAGAGTCTCCATGGCAACGAGACTTGTTTACCACCAGGATTTACTGATAATGCTCTCCAAATTTAAGATTATCAGTGAAATAACACTTCAAATCCCAACGGAGTTTAAAAGAACGAGATGAAGATACAGTGCAGGAGTGAAGCAGAGAGAAAAACGATGGAGATTTAAACCGTTTCTTCCAACTGTTGTGATGGCTAACGTGCAATTGCTAGCTAATATAACTGATGAGCTCCAGGTGCTAACCGGGTCTCAGAAAGAATACAGAGTGCAGTTTTATGTACTTCACCGAGACATGGCTGCATGAACACATCCCAGACTGTAATGCGTCTGTACACGGCTTCATGGCGGTCCGTGCAGACCACAGTGAACGGCTCGGTGGAGACCTGGGGGGAGGTGGAGTCTCAGTGCTGGTTGACCAGCGTTGGTGTCATCCTGGACGTGTCGCTGTTGGGGAGAGGATCTGCACGGGAGACATGGAACTGCTAGC
>JBAMHV010000026.1:8725992-8738154 GCA_037177535.1 Pseudomugil gertrudae | reverse complement strand
TTTGTGGGCTGGGATTGGCTCCAGCTCTCCCGCCACCCCATTCAGGGAAAAGCAGTAGAAAATGGATAGATGGATGGATAAAATTAAATTAAATAATTAAAAAAATATATAATATATAAAATTATAAAAAATTATTAAATTAAAGAAGAAAGATCATATCATAACCAGAAGAATAGCTTCCTGTACTTCCTTTTTAACACAGCCTCTGTCTTTCTGCACAGTTTATAAGGTCTTATGGGAATTACTGCAGACACTGAAAGGTCATCAGAGTTATACAACACCGACGTGTGTGTGTGAGGAAAATAGGGACAACTCATCCTCTGGGGCGAGACACCGGTAAACTGATATTTGGAGGGTGAAAGAAAACACAGAAGAGGTGGAAGCTGACGGGGATGCAGAGTAACAGGAGATTATTACATAAGAGTCTGTTTTAGGATAAAGTTTACATGCAAAAACCTGATAACAATCCTTTACAATAAAGAGCTCAATCACTTCACCTCCACCACACCCTCTCCACTGACTGAACAATATAGTCAAGATCCAAAAGTTTAGACACTACCTTGAATGTACTCTCAGAAAACTCAAATCTGAGTGAAGCCCAGAGGCAAAAAGGGATCTTGATTACGGTAACAGTTTTGTAACCAAGAACCAAGGTTTATTAGGGATATCATAAAAAATATGTACATTTTAACATCATTTTATGAATGAAAGAGGGAACTCATGATGGATAGTTTAAGTACAAATTCACATAATGGATGATAGACAGCAAACTCTGCCTGTTATTTATTCATTTCACAGGCTTAAATTATCCCTCATTTCCAGGCTCAGAGATACGACACATTTCCATTCAACCCTAAATACCAGAATACAAAGTATGTAAAAGTACATTAAATGAGGAAATGTGAAAAGGGGGAGTAATATGCGCCATTTCTGCAGAGTTAATGAGACTGATATGTAGAAGAATGTTTCCTTCAGGGCGGTTTGCTAGGGCCATGTGAGCCGTTTTAACAAGCTAAAAGAGTTTTAGCAGGGGATAGAAAGACTGGAAAGGTGCTGCCAAACCAATCAAACCAACAAACATATACAGATCAAACCAAAAACGTTTACACCAATAAACAGAGTTTATTTATTTTAACGTTTGCCCATTTGGAACTAGTACCCTTAACATGGGCTTTGTTGCTATAATCTCGACAGGCGAGCCACAAAGTCCATTACCCTGAAAAGTAAAAGCACACTAAAGACTTCAGCATAACCTGTGATGACTCTGCAAACCTTGGCAGGTACCCTCTCTGGTTGTTAAACAACTTTTAAGGGTGAAGCTTTTTTCTGTTTTTGGAGGGTGTGATTGTTTAGCAACCTTTAACAGGAACAAGAGGGAAACCAGGAAAAAGACAGAAAGGAGTTCAAGTCAGCAAATGCCTTTATTTTCACCGTTAATCACAAGATATCCACCTGAAAACTGTTGTATTGAAAGCAATATTCTGTATCATCACATAAAGGGACAAAGAATTTATTAAAAATAGAATAGAATAGAATGCCTTTTATTGTCATTATACACAAGTATAACGAGATTAAGCCATCCCCATTTTCAGTGCAAGGAAAAGCAGTACAGAAGATAAATAAGAAAGATCTAGGGTATAAAATATTTACAGAATAAACAGATGTGCACACTCGAGTTATTTACAGATATGAGTATGATGTATATGTCTGAGATATATATTGCACATTCAAAGTGTCATCTTAATGGTGTCATCTTTATATTATATTATTATACTACTACATTCTTCATATATTATTATTATGTTCATGTACTCAATCAATAGTTATATGTGCAGTTGAAAATATTGCTTGGATCAACTAAAGTCCCTAAAATTAGTATTAAGATTAGATAATAAGATAGAGATACTTTATTGGCCCAAAAGGAAATCTGTAACTTCAGCAGCATGCAAAGTAAAGCAAACTTACAGGTAAATTGACTTTGGATGAGAATAGCTGCTGGGTCCATTTTGATGCTAAACGTGAAGCTAATTGTGTATTTTTTTAATAAAATTAATTTAATGGAAGGCAGATCCTTTAGTTGTCAATCCCCTGTTGTATTTATCTGTTTTATTAACCATTTACTATGAATAGATGGGTGATAGATTTATTTTGATCAGATTGTGACAGGAATAGCATATGATAAACTGCATTGAGTGTTTTAAATTACCACTCCATGAACAAAGATGAATTTAAATAAATCTTTTATGTGTTTACTTACTTATATTTGTGAATTTTAGTCGCTAACATTGATACTATGTTACAAATGTTTATATAAAAATAGAAAGAGAGAAGAAAAGATGGGTTGAATCTTTATGCAAATGAGCTGGATTAATATTCATAGACTAATGGTTATGTAGTAGAGTGCAGCTATAATAATAATAATAAATAATAATTATTATAATAATAATAACTAGAGAAAGAAGTTTAAAAAGTCTAAATACGTCAGCAAATGAATCCCCTCGCCTCGTTTAGTCGTCAGTTTTGTTGCACAGTTGTGATAAAAAAAAAGGAAATGTTTGTGATTTGTGGCAGCGTTGCGTTTTACGTCACTGGGCGGGGCTCTGTTGAATATTCATTGGCGCGTGGCTGACGGCGCACGCGAGCGCAGCAGAGAGCAGATGAACAGCATCGTCCGCGCGACAGTGAGCTGGAAGTAGAAGATGTGTGACTCCGAAAGGTTTGACGCTTGACACCTGAGAAGAAAGTATCTCCAGGTTTCTGTACGGCCAGGCTCGTGCCGTTTGAAAACCAACTGCCTCATTTTAATGAGTTTTTAATGAGACTTGCGCTCGCGACCGACCTACACATTCACCGTCAATCTGTCTGAAAACAATTCTAGACAGACAGACAGTCATGATGGAGTCTATTTTAGACAGTTTAACAGCAGAGAAACTCTATCCGTCCGGAGGGAGCAACCTGTTGGACCTAGAGGAACTCAGCGACGGTGATTTCCTCACTAACGTGGTGAGTCCTCGCGCTCATTACCTGCTGCTTACCTTTCTATAAACTGTTCATTGTCTTCCTGCTGGAAATCAGGGTTTTAATCAAACGCACCCCCCCGCTGACTGTTCCGCCCGGAGCCGGACCTTAGGAGGGCGGTGCGGTTATTAGATCCTGACACACATCCGGGCCTGATACCTTGTGTGCACATGTGTATCTGTGTGTGTTTAATTGTGTGAACTAATATGTGGGGCTGGAAACACCGACACACTCTTGGAAGTTACTGGTTAACTTGTGTGTTCAGCAGCACACCTGGTCATGAATATGGTGGAGGTTTAATAGACTTTCACACCACTTTTTAGTTTATTCTCATGGTTTCTAAATCAATACTTCAATAAATAACCTTTCCTACTAACTTTTCTGATATACTGATGTCTGTATCTATCACAGCCACATAAAAAATAAGGCTTTCTACATTGTTGCAGGTTTAAAACCCACCTGTTTGATGCTTTGTTCATTTCATACCTCATCTTAAAATGAACTTCTATACGAGCTGTGACTGTAATAATCAGCAGGATGTGATGGTGCGGAATCATGTTTCTTTATCAACACAAGCATCGCATGATGCTTAAGGAAGCTGCAAACTCTACAAACAGTGACAGACTTGTAGACTTATTCTTTCATTCAGGACATTGTTGTATGTAAACTTATCAGATTTAAATAACAGGATTGGTTTAATCCCACTAAAGTCATGCATTGAAGCTCCATCCATCTAATTTAAAGAGTGCATGTCATGTTGAATGAGATTTACACGTGGAGTTAATGACAAAGTGGAAAGATTGAGAACTACTGCACACAGGGAGGTTAATGTCAACACAAACACCTCCTCTTGTCTCGTACTCTCTCTTTTTCCACATTGTGCTATCCCTGTCTTTTTGGAGCAGTCAGCGAGTCAGCCGTGCAGTCTGCTTGTGGTTTAAACCTCCCCTGTCTCTGTTCTAAATAAAGTAGTCCATCCTCCCATGAAGCCAAACAGGGCTGTACCACCGAGGGCATGAGAAAGGATAGCTGATTATCAGATGTCCTGTGAATTAACCAAATTTCAGTGTATAACCTACGTGATTAGGACAGATTTATGTCTCCAACTTTGCATAGATCTCCATAACGTAAAGTGCTCATTATGCTTGGATGTAAACAGTTCTGATGGGAGAACTGGATGCCTGTGGCTCTCTGCCTCAGTAGTGGACAACATATGTGGACATGATTCTATGTAATAAATATATCCCTAACCTTTGATTTGGCTAGCTACAGCAGCAGTTAGAGCAGACTCGCATGCTTAAACGATTGTGACGTTTCCATAGGAATTAACATCCAAATCAGCCTTCAGTTGCTTTATTAACTTATTATGTTATAAGTTAAGTTGTCACAACCACAAAAGGGCCATTAAATAAGGAGCACATACTATAAATCCTCATAAATTACCAATAATTATTCTCAGACATGGAAATATAAATGTGTGATATGTGATTTTATAGAGCAAATCTAAGGAAAATGACAATATACATGATATATAACAAATAAAGTGATGTTTTGTAATGATATTGGAAATGATTAGGAATTAATTACTAGTTATTTACATAAAAAATACTAGACTTTATGGATCCTTTCTACATATGTTAATCTGATTATCCTTAAAAAGTCGTTTAAATGTACTAGTCGATATATAAGTGCACGCTATCAAAGGATAGTGTCGGGTAGGAGAAGGCATTCTTAGATAAGAATCCCTTCCCTTTATGATTTAGCTGAAGTAATATATTTAATTGTGCTTGCATACTTGTGTAGCTAACTGCTGTAGCGCCTCTGACAGAGCAGATTGTCTCTAAACACTGTTCCGGCTCTATCAGGTGAAAAAGGAGATTTACATTGTTCTTGGTGATGGTTGTGTGCACAGATCCATAAATGCACAACAGCTGTGTAACACCACTGGCTTCATCATGCTGTTAATGTGATGCCATTTATTCAAATGTGCCTGGAAATGTGGAGGAAAGAGCAAACTATGTGCATGTTAACTTGTGTTTGGTGCAGGAAATGAAATGTGTATTTATATATTCACAATTTACTCTCTACATATCATACAGACTGGTTTAAAGCCCTTACTGGAGAAGCAGCAGCATCACACAAAACTTTCAGTCCTACTAGAGTCGAGGATTTTCCTATTGAGCTGACAAACTGATGGGAGTAGTAAGAAATATTGATATGTGGTCTAAAGGCAGAAGCTTTAGCTACATTTCCTCATTCACATGGCTCAGATGCTGAGAGGAAATAACCGTTTTGCAGCTAGCTGAGTCATTGTAAATGAAACCATTAACATGGACAAAGTTTTAACAATGTTGTTGTAAATGTATTTATTATTGATTCCTCTGAACAGGCCTTTATGTGTCAAATGAACCCAGTCTACTGTTCTTTTAACATAATTTCAGCAACCTGTGTTCAAAATGAACGTGTTGTATGTGTTTCTTTGTCCAGCCGTGTCAGAGTGTCATCTCATTATGTTCCTGAAAAGCACCGTTACATTAATAAGACACAGTGCATGTGTGAACAGAGAACAAAACGGAGAATTGCATCTTTAAGCATGAATGGTTTTGTGTTTCGACATGACTCTACCTCTTCCTCTCACCAGCTAGATGGACCCTTTTCCTGATTCTGATTCAGCTAGATGTCTCTTCCTGTCATTCCCAGTGTAAAACCCATCCAAACTGGGAATAATCAAGCCTAAGATTTGATGCAAGCCTTACTTTACCTTACCAACTACACTTCTTCGTTTGTTCTTTACCCATAAAAAACAACCTTTTAACTGTGATGAAACAGTACACCACTTTTTTATATGAAAACAGTTTCAGCTCATTGGTTTTATGAAGGCATGCGTTGTGATGTGTTTCAGCTGGGAGCTGCAAACTTCCTGCTCTGTATTTTGCTTACCTCTTTCAGTACAGAGCGTACCCTGTTGGTACCCAGACAGAATAAGAGAAAGGCATACATAAACTTTGAGTCATTATTGTGCATTAACGTGTACGTTTGCTGCTTTAACATTACAAAATGCTCATGTTTGCATGCAGAAAAGGGATCAAACTGGGCCGTTCTCCTTACTTGTTAAGCATAACATCACCGTGTTCCAGTCATGAAACTTGCAGAAAGTTCAGTGAGGGCTAATAACACCTGGAGATGCATTCAAGCTTGGCAATTTAACGCAAGCTTGGCTCTAATCCGGTTAATGACTGCTGGCACAACTACTGGACCGTCTGATGGTTTTATAATAGATCACACTTAAAAATGGCAGTTTATAACCTGCTAGGAGCTTACTGAGCGCTGCTACAGATCTGCATGCCATTCTGCTACAAAGCCCGATAATAATAAGGTTGCCACAAATAGTGTTTTCTTAATCACCTGCAATGTCATTTTTTAAACCCATTTAGGTGCAATGCACCCTCCAGGCATAGAAACTGCAACGCTCACCTGTCGGATCAGGTCTTAGCTGTTGTATATCACAGCATCTAAAGGCTGGAGGGGACATATGTTGGGGCAAAAGCCAGTGTAACCCTGGCAACAACAGTGCTTCATTTCTGAATATTTCCTGAAGAGCAGGCCGAAGGGCCAGTTTCTGACACACCGAGTATGGATGGAAGGGCGTCTTAGGAAACCTTTGAACCGAATACAGCTGAAGTCTTACTTTGTGACCCACTTCAAAATTCAGATGTATTTCTAAAATCCACTCAGCTGATAATGGAGAGCAAAGCTAGCTTTAGAGATGTTTTCATTTAATGGTAAAGAAAATCTCAATTAAACACAATGGAATAATACTTTATTAATCCCAAGCAGTGTATTATTGGGATATTAATATAAGATTAAAATAAATAATACATCTCAGGTTTGTTGTTAGTGATATAGAGACATATTTTTGATTGTTTTCTCTCTCAAATCTTTAGATTTAGGCTCTGCTGTTCTTTTCTTTTGCTCTTAATCCGCATCTCAACTTCTATTTTATTCAGTTCTACTCTCCATTCAGACCCTGTACTCCAGCTTTAAAAAAAGCCACACCCATCTCATTTACATGCTGGTTGCTGATTGGCTCCTCGGCTGCCATAAGGAATGCATAAAGGCATGCGGCAGTGAGTGCAAGAAGGAAAATTTCTTCTCTACTCTTTTATTGGAAACTATAACTTGGTTTTCTTCTGTCTCCCTCCCTGACACACACACACACACACACACACACAGTAACAACCTCAGCTTCTTGCTCTCACTCTCAAATGTAGTTCAAGTAAAGGCAAATCCTGCCAACCCACTGCAGCCACACACCACCACATGAGGACAAATACAGTGAAGAACATTGTTTTTTTCTTATCTGTGGCAGCCAGAATTACAGCATAATGACATGACAGCTCTCCCAAAAGTGCTGTTTTATTTTATACTGAAAAACAACTATTTTATGTTATCAAAACATTAAATATTTCTAGGATATAAAAAAAGTAATCACTAACATTTTGTGACTTTTGGGAATTTATTGTTTTTATTTAAATTGATCTTTTTTGATTTTATCTTATTTTTTTAAGTATCCCAAAGATAATAAAAAGTAATCAAAAGCTTTTGTAATTCATTTTATGTAAAGTTTTTAAAAAAAAGAGTTTAAGTAACAATACTTTAAAGTCCAAAGTGAAGTTGATTTACACAGAATTGCATTGAAGCTGTGCAGTGGTGTAGTGGTTAGCACTGTGGCACTGCAGCAGGAAGGTCACTAGTTCGAGCTTCAGCTTGGGGGGTCTGATCAGTGGCTTTTCTGTGCAGCTTGCATGGGTGGTTTTCTTCCTGCCATGCATGTTAGGTTAATTGGTCTCACTGAATTCTCCTTAGGAGTGAGTGTGAATGATTATTTGCCTCTTTTTGTTACCCTGTGATGGACTACCAACCTGTCCAGGTGTATCTACCTCTCGCCTGATAATTGCTGGGATATGCTGTACATTCCCTGTGACCCTGAAGGGTGTTAAGCAGTATAGTAAATGAATAAATGCATTTATTGGAATGCATTAAAACTAGCTAAATGTTTATGCAGGTTGTCCAACTAATACTTTTATTTTGGTAGCAAATAAAATGAGGATAAGCATCCCATTTGACTGTTTGTGTATTCTGTATTGTCCCTTAAATACAGTGTATTGGATGCATATGGACAACACATTTGCATGGGTCAGGGTTTGTCTGTCTTGGTTTAATTTAGCTTGTTTAGTACAGTTTTGATGAAATTGTGAGAAGTGTTGTTATTGTAAAAAATTCTGGTTCTGTGTCAGCAGAGTTTTGCCAACTTGAGAAAGCAGTTTTATAGAGTTTACACCAAACCTGGCCCAATAAAACATCTGGTTTGGTGTCTCCCATGTACTTGGGCAAAATAATGAAATGTAAAAGCTTTTTTAAAATGGAAAGATAAAGCACAATATAATTTAGTTTCAGTTCATTTTGAGGACACAAACCACAAATGACTAATGGCAATAAATCTGCTGTCAACATTTGTTTAAACAAATCCAGGTGATTGCCAATAACCATGTTAAAGGCCAAATGTGAGGCTCTTTCTTTGGCATTTACATGATGTTCTGAAGATTTTACGATTGTTTCCACGACAATATTCCTTCCGTAATGTCACACAATTGTGTCTAGGCTCTCGGTAATCCCCGCGTTTACTCTCTCTCTGAAAGAAAGCATAAAGGTTTGCACATAATTTATTTATTGCATGCTCGTTCAGATGCAGGAGGGGGTTCTTGCAGGTGGACGAGTAGCTCTAACTCTGATTACTCACATGGCATCTAACTTCACACTTCTCTTTCTGCCTCTTCCACCTGAGCCAGTAGAGAGCAGCCAAATGAAAGGAGAGCAGAGGGATGAGTTAGGGTTCAACACGGTTAATTACAGGCACGAAAAAGTCACTACATTTATAATTACCCCTTGCATCTGTCTTTCCCAGCTCACTTTATGTGGCTTACATTTGAGATCCGTCCCCCTTAATGACACCCCAGCACTGAAATGCTGCTTTTTGACACCGTTTTCCTCCCCCTCAATCAGACTCCTTTCCCAGCAGAGAACGAAGCATTCAGGTGATAACAGGTCTAGCTTTCAGCTCCTCTTCTCATACCGACCGCAGCTGTTCTAGCATCAAACATCCTGGTATTAAACACCCACTCATGCTGTATTAACGTCAGTTTTTCTGTCTCAAAGCTAAACTATGGGACAGTTTGTGGCACTAATAGACAAACATATAGGGACCTTCAATGGAAAATACAACCTCCCAGTTATATTTGCCAGCAGTGAATGTCAGGTAGTGCAGGTGTGATACAGATTATCTTCATCATTGCATTCAGTCTGGGAAATGAAGATGTTGAATGTTGCCCTTTTGTCTGAATAAAGAAACTCTGCGACGCTGTATCTGCTTACATATACCTGATAAATTAACTCGTATATACACAAAGGATCGACGTATAATCTTAGTTGATATTCAGACTCACTTAGCACTTGATCGTTTATGTGATTGGTGTCAGCTGCATAACATATGTTCCTGATAAAACAATCTATTGTTTCTTTTTTTAAATGATAAACTCTTGAAATCTGAACTGTTCACACTAGAAGAACTCTGCATGAAGCCATGTTACTACACATGTTGCACTGGCAACTGCAGAGGATGTCAGTGCTGCTGCCTTGCTAATTATAAGATATAAGGAATGCTGAAAGCCTTTGATTATTTTAATGATTACTTTACTACACTGTGATGATGCATGGTTTTGTTTGCCACAAGACAAACTGTAAAGACATTTATCAGTATTTCAGTGGGATACATACCTTTTTATCTCCTTTTTATCCAGTGCCACCCGACCCAAGTAACCCTAACCTCCACATTTTCTTCCCGTAGCTGCAGTGAAAAGATGTAACAGAATCTCTGTTTGCTTAATAAGGAGATGTTAATGAAAGACGTTATGCTGAGAAGCATAATATCTGCAGCAAATGTACCCAAACATGCAGGTTGAAGGAAAAGGCATGTGATGGATAAGAAAACGATGAGCGTGCAATAGTCGGTGAACGCTGCATCAAAGCCTCCAGATGTGTGATAACAGAACAAGAGCTGCAAATTTCAGTGTATTATATCGTTATAGTGTCAGTTCTGACAGTAGAGAGCTGCACGTAGGCTAATACTTCTGGACTAAAGCAGCCTTTAAAGCTAATTTTAGAGCAAACATAATTGTTTCAATTACAAAAACGCTTCCCTGCTTTTTCTCATCCATCCCCTTATGACACCAATTAGACATATTGTTTTACTTACTCCTAAATATTTCCTGCTAATACAAATAAAAGTGCTTCGAACAAATCTCTAATCCTTACTCTGTGTTCACATTTCTCACATTTCTTGTGTCATGTTTTGGTTATTTTGCCCACCATCTGTGTTTACGCTCCCACTCTGGATGGAAATGTGTGTGTGTGTGTGTTGGTTTCACATGTTTTCGTTCGGCAGCTGCATACGTCCCAGAGTTTCACCACAGACGATTAACCTCTCACACACAGTCACAGATATCGAGGTACGCGCTCTGAAATAATACATGTTGACTTGTGTTGCCTTCAGATACTACAAGGGATTTCCATGACTCATGCAAAACATATGGTCTTCTAACATCTAAAATCTGAGTTTGCTGTCTTGGATGCTGGTACCAGCTCTGCAGTTTGGGTCTATGCAGCCAAAAAATAGCATTTTTTTACATGTGGTGTGCAGTTGGTTCATTCAAGCTCCCTGCTTGTGCCTCTGCATTGTCCAAAACAATGAGCTAAAAGAGGCTAAAACGCACCTCAGCGCGTTCAGTCAACACATGTAATCTGTTGTTGCTATTGAAAGCTCTAACTCAGTATTTATTATCCCTGACATCTTTATTATAACCGAGCTTGGACAAATTTGTATCAGATGCGACAGTTTTTGTGGAGCGCATCAGATAATTTCCGGGAATAAAACACACGACTTCATTTTTGTACATGTTGCTAATTAAATCAAGTTATTTCTGTCATTGTGTCTGTCTGAGGAGCCTCCAAGCTGAGTGTATTTGGGTTCCAACCATGTGTGTGTGCTTTTGTTCTGCTCTCTGCGTGTTTTTCTAAAGACCAGGATGACTCATATTGTGTGTGTGTGTGTATTCATATGTGTGTAAACCAGAGCACCGTGCTGTCCTAGGCTTCCAGAACACCATCTCCCAGCTCAGTGACTCATTCACTGAGACTGAGGATTAATTTGTTGATGTTGTTTCTCATTGATTGACTCGTTTCTGGGACTGAGAGATAATCTCTTGTTGAGCTGAAACTATATGTTGATCATTTCATTTAGAGAAAACAGTTTGTGTCATTTCTCAGTTATCTTCCTGTTCCAGCATCTCTATCACGGTGGTTTCCTGTTTCTCCTCTGTCAATGGCTCGACCTAGATTTCTGGTTTAGGGTCAGAATATATATTTCTCCATTCAAACAGCTCATTAATTTATAAAAAAAAAATACAAATCAACAATATTCTTAGTCAGCTAATAGCTCCTGATATCTCCAGTGTTTAGAGACACATTCAGATTATAATTAGTCATGAAATAGGTTACATAGTGTAATTTCACATTACTAGAAACATGTTTAAACACCCTGTTTTGATCACTTCCTAGTTTAGTCCACTGCTTTATTAATAAACACTAATAATGTAGGTGGTGTGCATGTCAGTTCCACCATGTGTCAGTGAAGTGATGATGTAGCCTTGCCATTCTGCTTCAGGTTGATCTTGATTTTTTTTCAGGTAATACTGCTCCTGAACTGCTTTGGCTTTAAAGGGGACATATGCAAAATCCACTTTTTTTAGCTCTTAAATACATGTTTTTGTGCACTTTTAAGTGTTTAGGAATGCAGAAAATGTAAATGTATTCCTTCCTGATGCTGCGCATATATCTTTATTATCTTTGTGGTCATATTTTTCAGTCTGTTTAATTTTCTCTATTAGGTATTTTTATCTATTACATCACAGTATTTGCTGTGGTTCTGCCAAATAAGGTCGTGGACTTCCAGGTAATCAATGTGGTGAATCTGATACGTTGACATTTATAGTAAACTTAGCAATAAAATGTTTCTCTGCCGGGAGATTA
>JBAMHV010000026.1:8708986-8719694 GCA_037177535.1 Pseudomugil gertrudae | reverse complement strand
TCATAGTTATTTGGATATAAGACGGTTTGGTGTCGCAAAACTGAGTGTGACAATGTTTTCAGTTAATTCATATAGATGCAGATTGTCTTGTTGTTCACCTTGCGGACCACCAGGGGGCACTTACATACCACTTGTGGTATAGTGGTATAGACGATGTCTGTATGTATGAAGTTATTTTGTTACGGTTCTCATGTATACCACAGCTTGCTACATATCCGATCATTTGTTTGAGACTATGGTAACCGACCCAGTACAGTTAGTAGACGTAAATGTTTGCAGTTTTTAGCCGTGTAGTGAACACAAAATAATAATTTTGACAAAATAATATGTGACTTATCATCACTACCGATAAGTGGCCAACGTCCAGTGTTTCATTTGAGACAGCACTTAACCATCATAGTGCGCACTACAGAAAAAGCATGCACAGTGCGCACTAGCACTAAACACTGGCAAGACTGAGCACTATGGCTGTGTCTCAATTCTCTAGTGTGCTGAATTTAGTACTAGTGTGCACTGTGCACGTTTTTTCAGTAGTGCGCACTATCGTGGTTAAGTGCTGTCTCAAATGAAACACTGGACGTTGGAAAGTTGAAACACTGCTAACATTTACGTATGCTAATGGTACTGGATCGGTTACCACAGTGTCAAACAAATAATTGGATCCATGAGTTATTGTAAGCGGTATACATTAGAACAGTAACAAAATAACTTCATACTCACGTCTATATTAATTAGCCTCGGTCGCAGTATTGTTTGCCACCATTATTTTGAAAGTTCAGCATTTCCTATTCTGTTCTGCAAGCAAGATGGCGCCAGTTTAGTGTGCAAATTGTCCATCATTTCACATTAGATTATTGGTGAATTTTAGGGCAGCATCTTGGTACTTTCAGTGCACTGACTCTTTGCCTAAATGTCAGTGTAAACACTACACACTTAAATATAGTGCATGAAGTAGTGTTGGTGTGCTGATTGAGACAGAGCCTTTAGCTTCTCTGATGTCTTTAGAGTAGCAGCTTGTCTCTTTGTAGCCCTACAATGACACTTAGGTCCCTAAAAAAAATACCTCCTGAAGTTCTCAGTAGACTAAACAATAAATGCTCTGAGCAAAATACCTTCTTTTGGACTGCTGGGTCACTTGATTATGCATATTTTACTTTGTTTAGAGACTGCAACAGTTTCTTTGCATCTGTTACCTGTCTTTCATTTCAGGGTCCATACTCACTCACTGAACGCAAATTATGCAGCTTAGAAGCCAGAGCGATGCTTAGTAACAACCAGCCTTGTCAGGAAG
Source organism: Pseudomugil gertrudae (assembly GCA_037177535.1). Classification (NCBI taxonomy): domain Eukaryota; kingdom Metazoa; phylum Chordata; class Actinopteri; order Atheriniformes; family Pseudomugilidae; genus Pseudomugil; species Pseudomugil gertrudae. Next base: position 8,718,403 of record JBAMHV010000026.1, on the reverse strand, counting down.
TGCTCAAATATTCTGGGGAAGCTCTTCCAAAGTGTGATTTATAAACTCCCGGTTGTTTCTTATTGGCAGACCTACAGCAAAGCCTCCCAAAGAGAGATGTGCTAAACTTTGTTGAAGTCACTGAGAGAATTGGGAGTTCAATTCATGTTTTGGAGATGAGATATAAGGAGACATTTCTTGGCTAAAATGGACACAATGCCTCAAAACTTCAACATATCTAATTGTGGACGACAGATGGGAAGAAAATCGGACTAAATGCTTAAAATAAATAAGAAAAAGAAAAACACTGGAATAAAATGAACTACAATTAGATACTAAATACATATATATAACAAAAATGAATGATAAAATATACATTTGTAAATGATGGTGAATAGATAAGAATGAATAAAATACCCAAAGTAATTTAGTTACCCTCACAGGTCATTATGATCAAATACGAGCTTCATGAGAGGTTTATTGTTTTCTGGTGTTTCTTCAGAGTTCGAATGGACCTTCAGTCAGGACCTGTCGGGCATCTTGGTAAAACAGGAAGAGCCTGAAGCGAGTCAAAGGTTAGATCGCCAACCTCTGGACGGCCTACCTCTTATATTAAGCCCTGCTCCTCCACACAGAGGATCACCATGGAAACACACAGTAAGCATCCAGTTCAGAAGCGGACTTTATGTATGTTGTTGATGTTCGCTGTTAATGTTCCTGTACGTTCTGGTTCCTGTAGGAGCACAGCCAGGATGAAGTGAAGCCGGTAGCAATAAAGGATGAACCCAGAGAGATTGGACAGTACCTGAGCCTGCCCAGCGGTACGCAGCACAACACATCTGCATTTATCACATTGCTCACATCACTAATTTAGTTTCTGAATAGTTTGGTTTTTAATAAGAACTGGTAGAGCCTAAATAGATGTGAAAATGAGGGAATATTTGAGCTTATTAAAAGATTTTCTTTCTAAATCTTAGTTTTTAGGAGGGATTCTAACACAAAAATCCCAAACAAGGCCACAGTAAACGCCCAACTTCCTGCTACTTCCAGCATTTACTCTATCTGTCTTCACATTTAAGCACTCTTTCCACACTTCTAGACGATGCTCTCCAGCTTCCGCCCACCCCTCCCAGCAGTAACCATAGCGACAGTGACGGCTCACTCCCACCCTCCTCCCCCCACCTGCCCCTGCTACCGTCTTCCCCACAACCACAACAGAGACCAGGAGGTCGTGCCTCGTCGTCCTCCTCCTCTTCCGCCATTTCCTCCTCACCTCTCCTCACCGCGCCGCATGTGAGTTCGACCACATGTCGTCGCTTCTTTCACGTTATTGTGGAAAAGTGAGAATTGTCTTCTTTTCATTGAGCAGAAACTTCAGGGTTCAGGACCCCTGATGCTGACAGAGGAAGAGAAAAGGACCCTAGTTGCAGAGGGTTACCCAGTACCAAACAAACTTCCCCTCACTAAGAGTGAAGAGAAAGCACTGAAGAGAGTCCGAAGAAAGATTAAAAACAAGGTAAACTTTCTGTGTCCACGGGTCGTTGTTTAGGAAATTATAAGCGCTGCATAATGATTTTTGTCTTCTTTGTCCAGATCTCGGCTCAGGAGAGCCGGAGGAAGAAGAAAGAGTATGTGGAATGTCTGGAGAAAAAGCAAGTTTTCTATTTCTTTTCTATTCATTTTGCTTTGCAGTTGAATCAGCGTGTCACTCTCATAGCTCCCTGAGACTATGCTTCTTGTAAATCAGCAGCCTTTACTATGTAGTCCATATGGATCTGTAAAATCAGATGTGTATTCACACCTAAATGTGTCAAAAGCTGTTTCCTCTCAGTCCAGCTGCTGTTCCAGCCCGTATCACAGTGCGACATCAGTCACTCCCTGCATGTCTCTGAACTGTATTTAATCCAGAAGGAAGCCTTTTTAGATACTGAGGTTTTCCCTCAGTTGACTCTAACCATAGTTTTTTTCTCTATACATGACCCCATGCTTGCTTATGACTAGAAAAACAGAAAATTCATCTGGCAGAAGAGGGATGGAGTTGTGTAATGCTGAAGCGAGCTTGGCGGTCGTTCAGTTAGGGGCCAGTTTTTGTATTTAGAGGTTTTCCCTGCTGTGGAGCTGAGTGAGACGTAACAGCTCTATTGGGGGTTAAACTGGAGGCATACTGGGGTCACAAGTGTTGATTTCATCAGCAGTCATCTCTGTTTTTATTGTTATTCATTAAAAAGCAGCAACAGAAAACAGAAAGCGCTTCCCTCTTGTTGTGGACATTCCTTGGGATGGCAGAAATCCAGCAACCTGCTGAACACATGGTCCACATGAAACTGGCTAGAGATGGAAATATGGATTTGTTTTTACAATGAGTTTCATCACAAGTCATAATCATAACTGAGACAGAGTCCTACAGGTGTTGACAACATGCAAAGAAAGGATTTATTTGCGATTTCTCAGAGAGAAAACAGCAGGATAAGTTACAGAAATCAGTGAACGAATGAAGGAATAATATTCAGACCAACTGGATTAAGAGACAGAGGAGGATTCTAGTTAAATGAAATGAGACAAACTGCCTCAGATGCCTTCTGTCCTCTAAGGCAGGGGTTGCCAAACTTTTTGTAACATTGTACCCCCTGTAGAGCAATGTTTCATCCTAATAAACCCCCCCAACATAATCCATGATTTACATTTTATTTCATAAATGGGTGCAATTTCATCTCCATGGCCAGACCAGTAAAATAACAGTATAGATAGATGACTTATAGACTTATAGATGACAAAAAATTATTCCAATGAAGAGTTGTGGGTAGCTGTCACTGTGCAAGCAGCGGGGTAAACCATATATGTTGCGTATATTTACGTAAAAACATACATGTCACATCATTTTATTTTATTTATTTACATGTTTTGTGTTTACTTTATATGAAATTTCTATGTGTATTTAGTACTTTTTTAAAATTCATTAAATATATCAAATATATTTTTATATTTTATAAAAAATATATAATATATTTATATTGATAAAAATATGTATATAAATTATAAATTAAATATATGAAAATTTGATTAAGTTTTTATCATCTAAATATATTTGTAAAATTGATACATTTTATATCTTATGTATTTAAAATACATTTCTTAACTTTATATTTATTAAACTTTTTTTTATTTATTATATTTGACATTTTATTTTCACCCACCTAATGTTTATTCAGTTTATCATTTTATGTCCATTTATTTTTTATATTTGCACATTTATATGTTCACTCATTTACACACGTGTTCCAGCTGTGTGTCACAACTATAAGGAACTAAGTATTATTGTACACACCTGTACATTTTTACATATATGTAGTTTTCCTAACCACCTGAAATGAGTCGCCTCATAATAAACTCTGAATTTTTTTCTAAAAAAAGATACATTATCCCCCATATCTGCAATATTTGTCCCTAAATACCCCCAAGAGATAAGTGTTTTCTCACTTAAGAGACTCTAAATATTTCATACAGAACTGGTCTAATTGCAAATAAAGAAAATATATTTTTAAAAAAGTATTAAAGTTTTTGCCTTTTTCAGTTTTCATTAATGCACATTGAAAAGTAAAACTAAAAAGACTGAATGAGGCTTTATTTAACAGCCATTATATTCCTAATAGCTCTGAATCAGGATGTGTGTGACTTTGATCGAGTAGTTTGTGAATAGATCCAAACATTAACAACTCTTAGTACGCAGCGTTAGTAGAGACAGTTTATTTAAACACTCATCAAAAGGCTGCAAGTCAAAAGCAAGGACAAAATAAAGTAGAATAATTACACACACACTCAACCTAAATAAAATTAAGTTAAACCATTACCTTAGATAATACTAACCCATCTAAAAAAATAAAATAAAGCCAAGATACTTTATAATTATTACAGATTACTGCATAAAAATGACAAAAAGGCTCCTTAACATGCTTCTAATGTTTGATAATGATGTATCACTTTGATGTCATCTTCTTGAAATCCATCATTGTACTTGTCTCCTCTTGAGATGATCAACAATTAATCATATGGAGCATATAAGCTCACCATATCTGAAGCACTGGCGACCAGTCCAGGGTATGCCCTATGATTACTGGGATAGGCTCCAGCAGTACAGAAAATGCATGGATTTATGGAAACAGCTAGTCAAATCAAACAGTTATAAGTAATTAAATTAAAAAAGAATGAAAAGGGATACGTGCACACAGCAACGTTACTCTTTTTGCTCCTGTAAATAAGTCTTTAAGTTATTTAACAAAAGTTACTAGGACATGATGAAAGATAATCAAGACAGTTTGCAAAGTATATTTAAAGCCTCACAGGGTGTGACCCCAGTGACCCAGAAACCAGCCTGGATCACATTTCCTTTAGTTTCCTTTCCGACGGATTAAAGCTAAATGTCTGTGTCCAGGTGTGTTCTCTGGTAGAAGCTGATGCTTCCTGATGTTCTTTTAGAGCACAGTTATTGTGCAGAAATAACAAAGGAATCTGTCTGTGTTTATCCACCAGGGTGGAGAATTACACATCAGAAAACAGCGACCTGTGGAGAAAGGTAGAAAACCTGGAGACGGCCAACAGGTGAGCTTTCCCGAGCACGAAGACGCGCGTTGTCCTCCAGCTTTCTGTCTGACGCTGCTTTTCTTGGCTCCGAACATGACATGAGACTCAGCCCTGAAAGCTGCAACATATTACCAAAGAATACACAGCAATTAAGCGAGAACAGGCCAATGTGTGCTTCTGCATCCGTCCTAGAGAAATAAACCACGCTGCAGCTTTATACACACTAGTTTTTATGATGTGTATGTAAGTCATCTCAGAGCAAAGGGTTCTTTATATGCAGGGAGATTTATAAGAGTATAAACTGAAATTGATCTAGCCCCTAAGCAAAGTATAGACTCACTAAGCTGCTGCTGTCTCCTCTGTCATTATAACAATATGAAACCAATCTGCTATTATCCTGAGGTGGGTGGTTGGATGGGTGGGTGGGTGTGGAGTGGTAGAGGGTCTGTCTCTGTCTGGCTGTGGCAGCCTCAGCCTGTCATTAAATTGCCAAGTTAACGGTAGCTTTCATCATTTAAGGCGTCCCCCTCCCTTCCCACTAACACACTGGTGAATATGTTAACCCACCACACAGAGGAACAATGAGTCGGCACTAAGTGGGGAAACGTGAGTCAGCACACAACGTTTGAGTCCAAAGTGTGTAAAGGTCTTAAAAAAGGTTGAGCTAAATTTAAGCTTTGAGTTCCTAAAAATGTCCTAAATGCAGCTATTAGTGGTCATTTTGTTCTCCATGAAGGGGTTTGAGCTGCATGTCAACTCTGGGTTACTCTATTACTGGCACAAGAATACTCCAGAAGGATATATTCCTGCATATCTCAGATCATATCTCAGATTGTTGATGAATGTTTCAGTGTGTATTCATAGCAGGAAAGCAACGATTTAGCCGCTTGCTGTACTCTAGCTACAGTAAAGTTACATTACATTGCTATAAGGTCTGCTGTGTGAAGACTTGGTTGAGTCATCCTGCTCAGTGTAACCTCCATGCGAGTTTATTACAGCTGGCAGATCCTCTACATGGAAACATGAAATATTAGATATTGAAACGCATGGATTATTGTTTTAGTTTTCCACCTGACCCAGTCCCACATCACTCTAAAGTCTGGTTTAGTTTATTTTGAAATGCTTTGCAGACTTTCAGAGGGCTAAAGCTGGTTCTCTGTCTCCACCTAGTGGTTAGATTGTGTCCTCACAGCCACCGGTGGCTCATACCATCAGAGCCCTGCTCTCCAGATCCCACTGATCTACTCTTTTCTTGTACTATTTACCAGTAAACTCAATCTAGCTCTGCTGTCACAGCAGTAAATCAGGTGTTTAAAGTTTACTTTAAAACACAGTAAACCCAAAAAGCTCTAAGGAAGTGAAATGGAGTGTATGTGTGTGTGTGGTTTGTATTGTCAGGTTAGACTCTGCTCCGTTTATCTCTTCAGGTCTCTCCTGCAGCAGCTACAGAAGCTTCAGTCACTGATTTCAGGGAAGGTCATCCCTCGTTCCTGTAAAATGGCTTCAACTCAAACAGGAACATGCATCATGGTAAAATATGTTTGCGTTGGTTTTCTCTGAGCTACACAGATACAAGGAAGAGACTCCGCTCACAGTTAGCTGCATAATAAGAGTTTGATCCATAAAGAAATTCCTAATCTGTATTCTTGTGGTCATTTATGTTGAATTGTATATTCGCAAAGTCCTGAATCCATCCATTATCTGTACCGCTTAGTCGAATGGAGCTGGATACTATCTCAGAAATCATGTTAATATAACAATACCTGAAAAATGAATTGTGTCCCACCCAGTAGGAAGTGATGTCATGTTGGTGTTTTAGAGTTTTATTCTGAAATGATTCATTCATTTTGGTTCTTGCAAATACAAAAACATAGTAAAAGACAGGTCTGAAAATCCCATCATGCCTCTGCAACAGCAGTTTAAGTAAAGCTGATCGTTTTGCTCCCCTCTCTTTGCAGATGATGGCGCTGTGTTTTGTTCTGGTGCTGGGCTCCTTCTCGCCCTGCTTCTCTTCCCTCTCCTTGCTCTCTCACGCCTCATCTTTGTCCTCCTCCTCTTCCTCCCAGTCCTCCCCTTCTCATCCTCCTGCATCAGCGGACCTCTACACAACCAGTCAGGGTAGGTATGGGTATTTTCAGTGACCTGTCCAGTTAAAAGTTAAGCAGTTAGTCATGTTTTAGAGCCTTTAAAGAAGTGCCTTTCTTTAAGCAAATGGATGCTGCATTTTAAAAAAGCCTAAACAGGAAAGACATCTGTCTTGCAATTAAAGGCTCATCTCAAAGTTTTCTCTCAAAGGAAGCCTTTGAAGTGGACATAAGTTTTAACTTTATCCCTTCAACCCCCTATAAATTCACTTTCTTTAACCACTCACCCCTAGGAAACCCCTACTTAAACCAGATGTTTAAGCTGCCATCATGCTGTTTACCACTCCCTTCTTCCATCCTCTGATATACTGGTCAATGTTCGATGGCTACATACTTCCTTTTAACTCTCTGAGGAGAGGAGAAAGCTAGTTATTTATAGTTTAAATATATTTCAGCTTCTAGAAGGCCTGATAGCCATGAAAACCTACAGAAAAATACAACAAAAGAGGAAAATCTTCATGGTTAAAAATCTTTAAATGGCAAATATTTGGCTAAATGTGAATCTGACACAGTAAATCTTCAGACAATGAACAGATGTGTGTTTTTGTGTTGCAGTCCGTTCCCGCAGCCTGCTGTTCTACGATGAACAGGCTCCACTGGAGGAGAGTTTGATGCCGTCAGAAAGCCGCTCTCACATCCAGACGCGTCGCCACACAGCTGAAAGCCACAACAACCAGACAGCCGGCTCCAAGTTAGACCAAAGGTAGGAAACCACATCCAGCCGTTGCTCTGATCGATACACGCTGCATGTCATTAACATGCCGCTTCTCGCCTCTCTTCAGAGAAACCAAACCAGGCGGCATGTCGGAGATTTTCTGACTTTCATAGCTTCTCACCTCCAACCTACAGAGAAGCCCCAAATGCTCCAGATCGCCACAATCAGCTGGTTTCAGGTCCATGTGGACTTGAACCCGCCTGATTAATCTAGTGGGCTTTGAACGAGGCTTCAGGTACTGCAGCACTCCCACATCTGGCATCCTTTGATTCTCTGCTTTAGAAAACTCTGTTATACTTGAAAACTCTTGTTTTTTTTTTTTATTTTTTATGGACCTTCTTGTTGGAATTTCCATTTTTATGCACTAAAGATATAATCAAATCATTCCAACTAATTCCTCCATGTTTTGTTAAAACACACACACACACACTATAGGTTCAAATCCTCAAGCTGGCTAACTTTGATAGCCTTAAAAACTAAACACTTTATCTCAGAATACAGGTAAATAAAGCCAGTTAACTCCCAAAATTTTGTCTTAAAATGTCCAAATTCTTAAAGAAATAATCACTTTATCTAAAAGCATTAAGTGATGCATCTTATTCAGAAAATGTGATGCACATAAATGCATATATGTGGAAATTTAACAGACCTCCACTGTGCTGTAATAGGTTTTGTATTTCTCTTAATGGGATCAGTGCTTTTACTTTTTAAACAAACATCCCACCTGAAAACAAAGGGCTGCTTTTTAACTCATTTAGCTCATTATTTTTAATCCATTTATACAATGAAACAAAAAAGGTCCATGAATATTAATATCTGACTTGATAATGTTCCCTTTTAAATTACAATTGATAACATGGCGTAAAGTAACTTTTCTGACCAAGACGACATGCAAATTAACGCATGCTTTAAATAAAAAGCTGTGCCATTTTTTATAAGTGCCTTCCACATGCTTTAATCCAGTTCCACCAACTGGACCGGAATATTTAAGTCACATCAGAAACAGCTTTAAATACGTTTGTGATTACTCATGAAATATATATTTTTTATTTTTTAAAATCCATCTCTCAAGTTTAGAATATTTCACTTGAAGTTCTGCCAAAGTTCAGCATTGTTTTGGTTTTCAGGGGCCATATTTTCTAAGACAGGACCGTTTGGAGGTTGAGAAACATGACAAAATATTTTTATTGAAATATAAATTGTATATGTAATATATTTGCAGCATCAAAAAAGAGCATATTTAATTTATGCAACCAAAAAAAAAACTTGTTGATCTTATTGTCTAACTTTTTTAAAAAATGTTAACAAAAACAAACAAAAATATAATGTTTAATATATTCTGAGCATCTAAAAAAGAGCATATTTATTTTATGCAAACAAAAAAAAAAGGACTCGTTTTGGCATTTATGTTGGTGTGAGGTTTTACCTGATGGTGAATAGTTCATATTGTAATTCATCAAAGTAAAGCTTATATATGATGTGTTTTAACTGTAATAATGTCAATGTTTTGCTGCTGTTGCATAGAAAAATCATCCATTTAAACTATTAAATTAATGAAAAATCCAAACACAAAGTTTAAAACTTCAACAAAAGGGGAAAATTACTTTAAAAATACAAATACACTTAATTAAAGGGATACTGTGTAACTTTGACCACTAGGGGGCGCTAAACCTTTAACCTCCTACAGGTCACGTGATATCTGTGTCCAGTAGCGCTTTCTACTGAACAACGAATAAAAAACCATTAAACTAAACCATGTCGGTTGCTAATTGTTCTGTTACTTCTTTGACATTCACGTGAATGTAAGGAAATACATTTATTACACGCAAATCAACACAACTTACACAACATGTTTGGTCTGTAGCCGATTAGCATCAACTAGCTGCGTTTAGCTTCGACTAAACAGCTAAATAAAGACAGACATATCAGGGCTGCCAACTTTTCCAAATTTCTTGGAGTGAGATTTAGTGGAGGCAAACAAAATTTAGCCACAAACACAGC
>JBAMHV010000026.1:8686326-8708886 GCA_037177535.1 Pseudomugil gertrudae | reverse complement strand
AAGTGTGGCGTGAGAGCGTGTGAGGCAACTCAATTGCGTGAGTCTCACGCCCAATGCGTGAGAGTTGGCAGCCCTGGACATATACGGCAACTTTCTGCAGCTCATCACACACTTAATGCCATTGGTTTTTAAGAAACACAGTTGAAAGATGTGAGAAAAAGTTTATCACATTTTTGTTCGTTTGCACAACAGACAAACTTTCATTTGAAAAGAGGAAAAAGTAGCAGAAAACAGCCCTCTGTGTTTAAGCAAAGGACCCCAGGTCACGTGATCCAACGAGCCCTTCAAAGTTGCCATTTCTCTGAGGGCAACCTCGCTTTAAGCACTGAATAAAGAGCCCAGAAATCATTATTTTTAATCACATTAGGCTGATACTTGGGGTCAAAAGTTACACAGTATCCCTTTGAATGAAAACAGCAAGTCTGATGTGGGTATTGTGTGTAATTCATTCTGAATGTGAAGAAGAAACAGAAACATCAGCATTGATACTAAATATGCTCGTGCAACAGCAGTGTATGTTGTATTTATTCCTTGTTTGTAGAAAGTGTGTATATATTGATGAAGTGAATCAGGGGACTGAGACTTCCCAGAAAGAAATACCACTAGCTCTGTTTATATGGTTTGATTGAACACTATGGCATTTTAAGGTCTTGATTTTATCACCACTATTCTGGCATAAGAAAAAAAAACAATGTCTCAACCTGGAAGAAGAAAAGCCCAAACAAACAAAAAAAAAATCTATTAAATGTAATAATATTCCTTCAAAAGTTACATTAAAAAAACCAAAACTTACCAGTAATCACAGGGTTGCTGCTTTTCCTGCTCATGTCTGTATTCAGTTGATTTTTGCCATTTTGTTGTGCCAAATGTACACAAAAAAACCATCATGTGACTGCAGCCCACCTCACAAACACCAATGTATATAAATACTGACCAATACACGTGCAGATGTTGTAAATAAGGGTCTTGATTTTGTATTGTGGAACAATCAAAGATTTTAACCTGTGAAAAAAGCACGTGGTAAGAGAGGGGGGGGGGATACAATGCTTTTTGTGGGGAAAGTGGGGTGGGAATAAAAAAAATAAATGATTGGATGGGTAAAAAAAAAAAAAGAGGGTGGTAGGGTGGATCCACTTGTAAAGAAACCCAGATCACACAGCAGCTGCACACAGTTTGAATGGTTGAAAAACTCCTCGAGACGCTTGATTATTTTAAAACTCTTTATTCTGAGTGTCTCACAGAGAATAATCAAGCGCTTCCTGGCGCCAGACTTTGTTTAAAATGTGTTCAGATACGTTGTTGTCTTGGTTTGTTGTATAGCGTCCTGCATGTTCCTCCGTATACAACTGTAACCTTAGTATAGTCAGTAGAGTAGAAACAAGCAAAATAATAAAAAAACTGCATCAGCAACACGTGTCCTTTACTTCCTGTCTGCTATTTTAATATTTAAAGAAAAAAAATATTACACTTGTCCCAGTCTTTGTTTTTTGTCTCTTTTAGCTGAAATGTTTAAGTATGAGCTGTTTTCTGAGCTCTTCTGCCTGGTTGTCACGGTCCTCAGGCTTTTGTTTGAGGGTCTTAGGCTGCTCGAGAGGCTCCGTCCTCTCCAACGTCCAGGCGTCTAACCCAGACTGCAGGGAGGCGTTGTGAAGAACACAGCATGCAAGCAGGATAGACGAACTCCTCTCTGGAGAGTACTGCACCGGGAGTGAAATAAACAACAAAGTGCTTAATACAGGGGAAAAGATAAAGAGAGAACACAGGAGCTGATTTAAAACCTATATGTGCAATTATTAGTTTAAAAAGGTACCTGTAGGTATCCTTTACTGCCATCTAAACATCTGAACCTGGTCTGGATGGCTCTGAACGTCCTGTCCACTATCTCATGTGTAGCAATGTGGGCCAGATTGTACTGAAACTCTGCGGAGGATTCGGGGCTTTCGACCGGGGTCATCAACCACTTTCTTAGAGGATAACGTCCATCCCCTTGGAAGCAAACAAACAAAAATTAAGCTGTGACGTCTACGCTACAAACAACCAGAAATTATTCACATCTCACCGAGCAGCCAGCCTTCCTTTGTGTCCTGCAGCTGTTTGTAGAGAGCCGATCTTTCAAGAACCACCATGTCTTGCAGTCCACCGGGCCACTGTGTTTCTGCACTGAGTAACAACCCTCGAGCGTCACAAACCAGCTGACAGGCCACAGAATGAAACCCCTTCCTGTTTACATATGATGTGTCTTCACTGTTTGGAGCTTTGATGGCAACCTGGGGATGAAGATTTGAGAAAACAAAAAGGTAAAAAAAAAGATAATTTAGCTCTTGTATTCTGTAATATTAGGCATAGTTGTAATTCATGTACCTGAACACAGTCCAGCACTCCTAAAATACCTGGAAATCCTGCCACCCTCTGAAACTCCTGGAAGGTCTGCTCTCTACTAGAAGGATCCCTGTTCAGACACTCCTGTTAATCACTTATAAATTTCCCCCAACGCTTTGTACAAAAGGCTTTACATAGGTAAGTCACATGGCATCATACCTGTTGAAGGTGATGAACTGGGGAGCTTTTTCAACCAAAGCTCTGGTCACGTTAGACACACACCTCGACATTGACGCCTGGCTGATCCCTATCGTATCCCCCATAGAGGTCTGGAATGAGCCAGATGTGTAGAAGCCCAATGCAGCCAAGACCTGAACCTCAGGACTGATGGCTCTGGACCTTTGGGTTCGTCTGCATAAGGACTGATGCAAAAGAGTCATGAAAACGCAATGAAGTGGTGCATTTAAACAGAATCATGGTGGCTTATTTAAAAATGAAGGTCATCACATGTGCACACCTCTCTGAGTAATTCCACCAGATAAAGGATGAAGTCTCTGGGGAAGCCAAAATGTGTGAGCAGGAAGGTGTCTGAGACCAAATCCAGGTCAAAGCGGTCCATTGTCTTGTGGCCTCGACCAAATAAAAGAAGATCACAGTCTAAGATGGCTATGGAGATGGCCATCCTGTGGTAGGAAAACATTTATAGATTACTACAGCAGATACACAAAGTTACATATATAAAACTTGATGTAAAATAAGTTAAAAAATACAAATAAGGCAGAGTCAACAAATGTCAGCAAAGAGACCCTAAAACAGCTACAAAACTGGTGAAACAAGAAAGCAGAATTACTTTATGAAGCACTAAAGTAAACACGGTGACCCTGTTTTCTCTGTGTGCTACAAAGTAAAATGTATTTGGTTTATATATGACCAAATAAACAACACTGTGAGATGTTTACTTAATCTGGCAATATTATGACCCTTGTGCCAATGTCATAAAAACAATGCGTGTTAAACCCATAGACTGTATAAAAAAGAAACCTTGCAATTAGTATGCAAATGAGTTAGCTATCCAAAACAACAAGCTAACTAGCTAGCTGCAGCATTGGATTAATATTTATTAGAAATATAACGTTTCCTGTTTCTAGAAACAACAATGATGACATATTAAGCCGAATAATTAGATGCCGAACTGACAGAAAAACCTATTTAACTTGCACATTTACCGACGCCAGACTTACCTTAAACTTAATTACGCTGCCTTTCTAAACCCAAACAACGCAGAGGCGCATCTCGTGGAAGCTCGTTGTACGTGTCCGCAGATTCGTCACGAAAGGATAATATTTAAAATTCGTATATAGTTGCTATTTTTAAATAAAAAATATTTCACTGTACAGAAAATAAAAAAAATGTTTTCCTCTTGTTTTCTATTGATTTAGTTTTTTTTTTACTCTGTGAAATGTTGTGGTGGCGAATCTGCCGTTATGAAAGCACTGCTACACAAACACGTCGACATGGAGAAGATAAACAGAAAAGTAGCATAGTCGTTGTTGACGTTGTGTACTTCTGCAACGATCGTTTTAATGTTTTTGAAGCACGTCGTTGCATGACGTCTTTTTTAAGACACATTTGGGGTTTGCTGAACATTGTAGGAAACAGCTAATGTAAGTTTTTGCTTTCTTTAAAAACCGAGTTAACGTGTAGGCTACGCTATTTTGCCTGTTAGCTAAAATTAGCTGCAGGCTAATGCTAGTTGGCCAGTGAGTCACTCGCCATGTCATCTGCATCGAGCCCTAAACATGCAGCAAATGTCCCAGAAAATTACGTTACCGTAACCTAATAACAAACTGGTTGGTGTAGCGAAACATATACAACGCTGTCATTTTTAATATATAAAATGGCGTCCTGAATTAATTGAGAATGACACATTGGCGACGAGGCCCTCTTTGTAAGCTAACAACAGCTGCCTCATAGACTTTTACCAAAAGTGATAATGATATTTTTTACTGTTTTTGTCAATGATTTGATTGTCATTGTAATATAAATCCACTCCAGTAAGAGACTGTTAAATTAATAGCCTGAAAAACTCCACATTCGTAGTGAAAAAAATTATATGGGTCAAGTTCAGATGGTTTGTTTTGGTGTTATTTAAGACAAGTAAACTATCTTAATTAAGCAACTTTATCTTTTGACAGTTTATTGTGTACGATCACATGACAGTATTGACTTACATAAACAAATAAATGTCAAACAATGATGATTCAGGCCTTTAAACTCCATGAAGATCACTGTTGAAGTAATGCTAATGGTTGTGATTACAGGGTTGTAACATGGACAGTGACTTGAGTCCACAAGATAAAAAAGACTTGGACAAATTCATTAAGTTTTTTGCCTTGAAGGTGAGAAACGGGGGTAAATTCTTGTTATTGCACATTTTTTTAAAGGACGCTTTTAATCATGGGTATTTATTTTTATGTGTAGACTGTCCAGGTGATAGTTCAAGCTCGCCTTGGAGAGAAGATCTGCACTCGCTCTTCCTCATCACCTACCGGCTCAGACTGGGTAAAAAATATCAAATTCACTTTTAATTATTATATATCATTACTTATTGTTGATCGCCAGTTTTAGACAGTTTTTGTGGTGTTTTTTCTAGTTTAACTTGGCCATAAAAGATATTCCAGAGGTCACTCATGAAGCCAAGAAGGCCCTGGCTGGGCAGCTTCCAGGCATCGGGCGCTCCATGTGTGTGGAGATCTCCCTGAAGACGTCAGAGGTAAATAATCAACAGCTCTGTTGTTTTAATTTCACACACATTCATTAAAAACATACATATGTAGTTTTAATATCTTTTTAATCTTAATTATTCAGGGTGACTCAATGGAGTTGGAGACTTGGTGCCTGGAGATGAATGAGAAGTGAGTAAGATAATTTTTTTCATTTTTCAATAAAGAGAGAATAAAGAGTTTCTTTGTGCTGTACCGGATCCACAGGGACACCCTGGATGATGATAAATCCTGTATTTGTAGTAAACGGATCAGTTGCCTCGGCACTGGTTAGAGTAACTTTGCAGCTCTGCTGGGAAGAAATGAATAACTTGCTAACAAGTACACAAAAACCCTTATTATTGCAGCTAGCAATATGTTGCTTTGTTGTAATTAGTCACTAGTAATCAGATTATATCTCTGTTGCAGGTGTGATAAGGACATCAAGGTGTCATACACAGTTTATAACCGTCTGTCTGTCCTTCTGAAGTCTCTACTGGCTATCACCAGAGTAACACCTGCCTATAAGTTGTCCAGAAAGCAGGGTCATGACTATGTCATATTATACAGGTGATCAGTCCTGTGCTGGTACTCAACTTCCTGCTCAGTCCTCTGTGACTTTTTTCTTAACCCTGACTCTGTTTTTCTTTAGGATCTACTTTGGGGAGGTCCAGCTCAGTGGATTAGGAGAAGGTAACTCTAGCTAAACCGTGTAACAAACATGTCTTTAATCGATGACTGTATATTTTAATGTGTAACCTACATCAATTTTACAACTTCCAGATATATAAAATAGCATGTTAATGTCTCTTTAAGGTTTCCAGACCGTGCGTGTCGGTGTAGTCGGCACACCCATCGGCACAGTAACGCTTTCATGTGCCTATCGCACCAACCTGGCATTCATGTCTAACAGGTGACCAGCGCTGTTCTGCTTTGTTACGCAGCCGTTTTTCCTTTCTTAAGCTAGCATAATGGCTCTGCTGTGCACATGTGCTCCTCTACAGGCAGTTTGAGAGGTCAGCCCCAATCATGGGGATCATCGTGGACCACTTTGTGGATCCTCCCTGCAGCAGCCAGCGTCCAGCAAACATGGGACAGCCCTGCAATTACAGGTAGCTTTGAAAGCTCTGGAAGCAATGGTTTAAAATGAAGTGAATAATGATCTGTGATGACTTCCTGCTTTTGGGATGCAAAAAAAAAAACTTTCATCAAATTCCGGCTTTCCTCTGAGTGCAGAGCCCCGGAGGATGAGGACGGAGGAGCATTCCCAGGAGTTCAGGACTCGCAGGAGGTTTGCACCACCTCCTTTTCCACCTCCCCTCCCTCACAGGTAAGGCATCCCTCCCCTTCTTCTTCGCTGGCTCTGTCTTATCCTGTAACTTCTCTCTATTTTTGCACCTGTTTATCATTTCGCTCTCTTCTTTCTTTATCTGTTCTTTTTTATGGTTGTGTGTATGTGTGCGTGCGCAGTGTGTGTGTACACTGAGTCCGTCTCCTTCCAAAATGTCCAAGCCACTCCCTCTGGACAGTCTGCAGCTGCCATTGGCTCCTGGACTTGTCACTCACAATGTGAGTCTCTGCTGGTATACAGTGTGTGTGAGGCATGCAGAAACTTCATAATAGACTTTAACAACATCTTTTGGGTGTTTTTCATCCCTCATATTAGAATTTCTTATCGCTGTAACATCAGGTTGCTGCTTTTCTATGCACTTTATTTCCTTTTTATCACCAGCATCAGGAGTAAACTGTTAATAATTGACTCACATTCTCACGAGTCACATGCCACTGTGTTTGCTTTGTGGTTGGTAATTGCCCTCGTGTCTTTCTCTTGCGCTCCAGCTGTATGCTTCCAGGTTATCCTATCAGCCTACAGCTCTAGCAGGACCTTCAGAGCTTTGTCACCATGCAGCCAATACAAACCAGGTACCAGACCTCCTCCATCACAGATCTGAACTCAGATTTATCCTCTTCCATCAAAGCTTTTTTTTTCTTTCTTTTTGCTTCCTGGTTGTTTTTTATTTTAAAAATGACATTTTCTCCTTCAGGTATTGCATGCTGGGAAAGAAGGTGGGGTAGTTCTGGTTCCTTCCCAGCCTCCTCATGGAGCGGACACCCATCTAACAATAGATCAAGCCCCCAACACACCCAGCAGCAGGTAGTCTACGTCCATCTCGTTTCTTTTTTCATTCAAACCTTTATTATACGTTTATTTAGAATATGGGAAACATTTTCGTGCTATTAGACTTCAGTTCTGCTCGATGTTTTAAGTAAAAGTGTGTCACGATCTATCTTCTCAGTGGGGATGATGATGCTCTGTCACACAGCTGTGAGGGAAGAAGAGATGAAGGGAGGAGCGTCTCTCCCTCTGACCCGGTGGAGTCTCTCAATGCATTCACAAGGAAGGTCGGAGCCTTTGTTAATAAACCCAGCACAAAGGTAGGTACTAATGTTTATGAGCTTTTTATTTGTCCCCCGTACGCTGAACGCAGCTTTCTGTGCAGATAACAGCCGCCAGTCTCGACTTGCCATTTTCTGCGTTTGCACCTCGAAGCTTAGACTCAGAGGAGAACGATCCAATGGTAACTGTGAACAAAGACCCTGACGTGCATTCAGAGTCATACTTTATACAGCTGCTTCAGGCTACAGCAGAGATTATTTTGGTGTGTTTGGGAACAGGTTCAGCCTCCAGACTCTCCTTCCTGCCAGTCGCCGCTGCAGGCAAGCCTTCATTCTCAGTGCTCAGAGGGATCAGGGCAGCAGGACGACTTTGTCATGGTCGACTTTGTAAGTGTGCACTGTTGTTTGGGTTACGTTATATGAATCTGTGCATTGCAGTCCATCTTCAACCTGCTTTCACATTGAAAAGAATCACATTCGGGTATTTGTGATGATTGATTTCAGCCTCTCTCTGTGCAGCGTCCAGCTTTCTCTAAGGACGACTTGTTGCCGATGGATCTGGGAACCTTCTACAGGGAGTTTCAAAACCCTCCACAACTGGCCAGCCTCTCGCTTCACATCAGCTCGCAGTCCATGGCGGATGATCTGGTAAATACAACTCGGCTTCCTTTTTTAACAGATAATTTAACATCGATCTTTTAGTGTAAATGTTAAGAGTCATTTGTTGTGTCTGCAGGACTCTCTGCCAGAGAAACTGCGCGTCTACGAGAAAAACATCGACGAGTTTGATGCGTTTGTGGACATGCTTCAGTAGGATGAACGGACTACGTGTGACTAAAGACAAAAGGATGAAAGGAAGTTTTCCCTGTGAGAATTTACTGAAGCAACTTTCATTAAGCTCAATGTCTGAAAATGTCCCATCCTTCCTGTTCGGTACTTTTACAGCCTACAGGTAGTCTCATTCACTGTAAACATTTCATGGTTTGATCTGCGGATTAAACACGCAGCACACAAATCTGCTTCTATAGTAAAACGATTATGGGGTTTTTAATCACAGCCATGCAAAAGCCCATTACCCCCCCAGTCTCTGATGAACACTACTTGCCTTTTGATTGTTTCTTTTGCATCGAGAGAACTCGAGTGTGGGAAAGCACTTTTTCCAGAGGTGAATTTTGAAGTTGAATTTATAGAAAATCTTTTGATCGTAGATGTTTCAGTGCAGCGGTGGTAACAAAGCCTGGTGCTCCCAGCTGGTCTGGGGATGTAAACGCGCTCAATTTAATGTTCACAACCCCAAAAGGATTTAAAGTTAATTCACACAATGTACAGATGGTCACAATACAGAGGAAGACAACCCAGTATTACAGCCATCACCGTATCGGCTCCATTTTAATCCAGCGTGTTGTACAATAGGGTGTTTTCATTTCCCCTCCATTATCAACCATTTTTATTAACTCATGTTGGGAGTTTTGAAATCATTTTTCTTGAAGGCGAGGAAGGAAAAGTGTTGCAATAAAATATTTTCTCACTTTTAAATTGCTCAACCAACTTCACTAATAAAAGTACCAAATATGTGATTTCACCCCTTTAAATGCCAGTTGTTAATGTTTTCACAAACCATTAAATCAGTTATTTCCCACATTAGAGATGTGGGTTTATTTTCAGTTAAAATTTAGATTTAAGACAGAAATATCCCTCTGCTCTGAAACATGGAAATATTACAATAGTTTATAAAGGGGTCATTTCCCATAAATCCATTTATCTTCCAATACCTTTAATATATTACAGTATCGAGTAAAAAGAAATGGAAATTTTTATTTTTCATATAAATACTGGCATTTAAAGGGTTAATAGTTTTAACTGGTTTGATTAGAAGTGAAGCTGACTCAGCAAGACTTTTACATGTTTTCCTGGCCGTCTTCGGGGAGAGGACTTGTTGACTTAATGACCTGAAAGTGACGTAAATAAAAGCAACTCGGGTTTAAAAGATTCACTGTGTTGCATCAAACTGTTTGACGTGCTTGTGTATATATTGGGAATTTGTGAAAGCGGGATAAACATTTCCAGTTCACGTCCCAGTTTGGTTGGAAGCTTTAAAACGAAATCACCGTGTTTGTGTCGATGTCCTAATAAAGCATGGCTGCTCCGTTTCCTGTCGTCTCCAGTGTCACTTTGGTTCTATAGTTGCCTTAAAAGCTCCTAA
Organism: Pseudomugil gertrudae; assembly: GCA_037177535.1. NCBI lineage: Eukaryota > Metazoa > Chordata > Actinopteri > Atheriniformes > Pseudomugilidae > Pseudomugil > Pseudomugil gertrudae. The sequence continues at coordinate 8,699,205 of JBAMHV010000026.1, read as the reverse complement.
TACATTCAGCTAATACAAATTAACGATACTCTAATGGATCAAATGAAAGTCAAATGGATCCGAATTCTCAAACTTTATTGTTTGTACTTTCTGGAATTCATTTCATACCCGCAGGACTTAAAAGGGTCAAAACCATCCGCTGATGATTTTATTAAAACATATGCTCCACAATGTTCCTTCAGCTCATCACATGCTTCAAAGCTGTGATCAATTACACCGTTTCACCTCTCCTCAGTGTCCACACGCTGCTACCGAAAGGAGCTGCAAACATTTTCCTTCCTGTGAACAGCCGTCTGGAAGGCTACAGAGGAAAGCTGCTTAGAACAACGGCAACTCTTCCCGACAACGAAGATGCAGGTTTTCTAACTATGTAATATTTTCTATGTTAGCCACTTGACGAACATGCCATTACGTTTGGAACATACCCTCTTGAACCGTGAGGCCATTTCCCCCCCAGACGACACTGGGAACATGGGGAGAAAAAAAATTTCACAGGAGACGGGCAGTGATTGCCCAGTGTGCATTTCCACTTCTTTTTAGCAGCTCAGTCCAGAAGAATGTCCTGCTCCCCCCCCTGCAGTCAGATAAATTGGGCGACTTTGTGAATGAGTCTGGAACAGAGAGACGAGTCGCACGTTGAGGAATGGTTGGAAAGAAACGCCCGGAAAGACATGATGACCGCTATAAGCTTTTACTTTTATTCCCACTTCTGTGAAAAGGGTGAGGTGGATGGCCAGTGTCCTCCATTGTCATTAATATCCAACCTGCTTACCCCCCCTATGATAAACGGAGCAGGGATGGGAGTGAAGCCAGCATCCATACACTACAGATCAGAGCAGGAGGAAGGACAGGGAGTGTACGGAAGAGATCCAGGAGCTCAACTTTTCTTTATGGGCTTTTTTATTTGGTTAAGTGGGGAGATGACTGGGGGGTGGGATTAAGGGCTCAGGCAGTATTCAGTAGGTCCTGTATGGCTTTCTGCTGCGTCTCATTCAGCGTTGATACACACTGTGTCCATAATCCCGCAGACACCTGGAAGAACAGGAAAAAATGTTCACATATGTGGGATTTTAGATCTGAATGTGATCCAAACCCTAAAAAGCTCACCTGTACTTGACGGATGACATTTGCAAGTCTTTTGCTGCATGCGTCTTCGCTCTTAACGGATTCGTTTGCGACCCCGTCGGCTATAATGAGGAAGATTTTAGGAAGGTTGGAGTTGTCTGGCCCGAGGACGATGGGGTTGTTGCTGTGGAGAGAAGCCCAGTGAGTAGAAGCAACCACATTGATGCTGGGAGGAAATGAGCTCAGTCAATCGGTTTGTACCTTTCGATGAGGTCGCACAAAAAGTCAAACGTGTGGACCGCTTCCTCTTTGTCCTCGTTGAGGGGTAGCCAGCTGAGCCAGTGGGGAAGGACCTCATTGATGTTGACACACTCTGGCCGAAACCTCATTAGCTTCCCCACCGCAGAGATGCAGTTTTCTGTAGCGTTAACATTCTCCTTTGAGCGTGAATCGGCTGCCTGGATGACTCTGACCAGCATGGGGAGGGCCTCTGGAGCAAGAAAACAAAGCGTCACACGCTTGTTTACTGAGAGCAACAGCCTAACGACTAGCAAAGATCAGACGCGGGATACACACCTGTGCAGAACTGCAGATAGCTCTCCCCGCCGAACTGAGCCATGACGCCAACGCCGTAGGCGGCTGCCTGCCGGACCTCTGGACTCGAGTCACACAGTGACTGCAACATCGGCCGCAGAAAATACTCTGCATATTTAAAGGAGGAGGGGCTGCAGTGCTCCACCACATCGTCAAAGATGCACAGACCCCACTGCCGGTCGGCCCACGGCCTGTTGGGACACTAAACACAAGCAGATCCATCAATACACATCAAGCTGAAGCGTTTGATCGCACAACGGTGATCGATTGATTGGCTGCTCTTTAAAAACACTGAAGCACTTACTATAAGCTGGACTATGAGCTGCAGCAGCTGTTCAAACCAAGGCAGCACCTTCTCTTTGTAACTACTGAAGACTGAGTGCAGGATGTCCGACACTTTGGTCAGGATGTACACATCGTTCTCATCCTGAGGGAAACAAAAAGACCGTTAAAGCCAGACTGGGCTTTATCCTTTGTCTCCATCGGTGAAGTGAAATTTGTACCTCATCCTGGAGAGTTTCCTCTACTTGCTCATCATAGTCTTCATCCTGCCTCTTGGCTGTGAAGCAAAATCAGACATCAATGTGGTATGAAGCACCAAGAAAGAGCACTAAACGGTACCCTTTGAACACTTTTGTGGCAAAGATGCACAGAAACATTAAAATGACAATATTTATTCTGCTTTTCATTAAAAATTAAATCCCTCCGGACTTGCTTACGATAATTTAATTACTTAAATATATTTTTAAAAAATGTATTTAGACATCACAGAATGCAGTTTTAAACCACAACGGCAGTGAAATAAGGTTTCCGCTGCTCCCAGGACCGCTACCGGAAATCTTTCCTCTCTAATGCAATAAGACTTTTTAACCCCTTATCCCCGTGTCTCAGATAGCTCATGTTGAACTTACTACTTCACTTTAACACTAGGACTCACTGGAACATATCACATCACTCATAATGTGAATATCTTTTTTTTTCCTGCATTTTCTTCTCTTCTGTGAGAACTGTATATGGACACTACAAAATCTAAATTTCCCAATGTGGGATGAATAAAGTACATCTAACCATCTATGAACAAGCTAGTTTGGCCACGAGTGTCCAAAGGAAGCATGAAAAAACACATACTAATGCATTTAAACTATGTTTGTTGCTAATCTTTGACATTCAAGACTCTATTCACCCCAAAACCTTGTACCAGAATTATACTGAAGATTAATTTATTTAGACTGATTATCAGTCTTTAGATAAACACAAACTGGCTTGTAAAAGAGTTAAAACAGGATTGAATGCCTTGTAGATTTGAGCTGGTCCACAGTGATTTATATAAAAAGAAATTTAAAAAGTAGTTTTTTTTTATTAATAATAATAATAATAATAATAATAAATAAATTATAATAATGAAAATGCCCGAGGTTTCATTAAACCCTATAGAACAGTGTTCTTGTGTTTTCAGGGTGGTGTGAGCTCTCACCCTGTCTGAGCTCCTGGTTCTTAAAATGCTCCTCCAGCTTTCCTTTCAGGATGCCACCCAGCTCTTCAAAATGCTCGTTGTTCAAACAGCCATCTCCCATCAGCTCAATGCACTAAAACAAAAAACACTTCAGTTGGATCCCAAAATACACCGGACTTCTTATCAGCACATCTGTTTAAAGAGCCATTTATAACCACTCCGGTGTGCACCAGCATCCTGCCTTTGCTTTGAGCGTTCCCTGAACTCATAGTGGGAGCATTGGGGGAGAATTACCTTGGCAAAAGAGTGCATGATTTCTGACAGAACATCCGAGTCGGGCTCGGTGCCGATGGCCTTGATGAGGGCATCGCACATGAAGTGCCACATCTGGGTGAGGTACTCTGGTCCTCGAACTCGGGCACACTCCAGCAGCAGAGGCATGGACTCAGCTGCTGCCACTCGCACACGTGAAACAGTCAAGAAAAAAACCAAACTTCATCTTCATACCATCAAATACTTAAACTGCAGGTACACTTCTCCCACTTTATACAAAAGTAAATAATGCTATAGCTAATATTCAGACCCAATTCAACTGCTTTTAGATGCACATTTTGTACTTTACATAAAAAGGATATCATCGTGAAAGTAGAACTTCAGCAGAGGAACCATCAGCTTCACCACTTGCTCGGTGTACTCCACAAAGCCTTCTTTCAGTTCTTTGGCGTAACACACCTAGATCAATAAAAGCAAACCATTACATAAAATATTCACCAGCAGTGATTTTTTTATATTCAGATCATGATTTTCTGCTCACCAACATCTGGCAGGCAGTGGCTTTCTCCTCCAGTCCGGCCGTCTTGATCCCAAAACTCTGCTGGTCTCCCAAATTAACAAACTCCCAACCATCGTCCTCGGATATGTTCTCCATGTCCTGGGCTGTAAGAGGAGGTTTTTTTTTTAAATTCTACATCTTAAACTTGAATTTAAAAAAGGTTAAAATTTATTTCGGGATGAAAATCTTTCCTTACTGTCAAGGAGTGCCACCTCAGGCTTGATGGATGCAGTCTTCATAAGCGGGCCCATCACCACAGGGAGATACTGCTGAAACTCTTTCCCCAGGATCTTGCACATCCTGGCCCAGGCTGATATCATGTATGAGATCTAAACCACAAATAAAAACTTAGCACACCGACTATAGAAACAAAATGCCATAAACAGAGTATGTTATCGTTAAGTCTTCCTACCTGAGGATCGTCATCCTCCATGTCATTAAAGTCTGTCTGGGTTTTAAGGAGCAGCTGCATGACGGCGGAGGCATCTGGAATGAACTGGTAACAGAAAAGCACATAAAGACAAACTGCTTTGCTTACAGATACTTTAATCCCACTATGTCTGATCATACCTTGTCCTTGCCGACAGCCAGGCCGATGAGGCTGATGCATTCGATGGTCTTCCCACGAAGCAGCCGGAGCTCCTTCTGCACTGCGTTTTCTACGATGTGCTTGAGGGAGGGCATGAACAGGTCGTAATATGGCACAAACTTCTCCTCAGCTGTGTCGGCCACGGACGCAATAGATGTCACCACCTGCTCCAGGACTAGTTTGGTACCCTTCTGGATCAGCTGGTAGAAGTAAAATAAAAACATAAGGCAACAAAGCCAAACTTGTAGCAGATTAGCAGAGAAAACAGTTAAACCTCCTGCACCTCCTGCAGCTTGGCAACCATGATGACATGAAGGTGCTGCACCAAGCTGTCCAGATAAGGGATGAGCAGTGATTTGGGACAGTCCTCTGTGAAGTTGATGAGGGCAGCAGCAGCATGCGCCTGCACCCGAGGGTTACTCTGGTCCTCCATCGTCTGAAGAAGGGCCGAGATCACCTGGAAGACACGAAGGCACAGTCAGTCTTTGTCACGAGTTGCCTCCATCTTTACTATATTATATTGTAAAAACAGGTTAAACTGGAAAAGATTGATGTTTGACTTTATTCTTTGCACCTAATCTGATCAGAAAATAACCAGCCATCAAGAAAGATGAACCAGTTTGTACTGGTTCAGCATGTACCTTATCATGGAATTTCTTCTGAAAGGTTGGGGCAAAGTCGGTGGCCATCTGACCAATGGCATTGCAGGCAGCGTAACGTACCCTTGGATGCTGGGGAAAGAGGAAAAAGATTAATAACATCTGTGAACGTGAAGTATGTAAACATTGATCAAACGTGTGGATAGCTTTTGTTCTTACAGGATCAGAGCAGAACAGGAGGACAAAGCTGACGATCTCTTGGAGGATGGCCTCCATCTGCTGATGACAACCCTCACCGATGGCAGAGAGAGCCATCAGCCCAGCATGGCGGTACTTCCAGTCAGCTGAGAAACAAGGATGAACCCCTGTAATTAAACTATTAACATACTAAACAAATTAAAAAATAAAGTAGGTTGGTATTAAACTATAAAACATCCTCAGAGAGAACCTTCACAGGAAATGAATTAATGTGGTTTAAATGTTTACAACTAGCAGGTTGACTTACGATTCTGCAGCATCTGCATGATGTGCTGTTTGATCATGGGTAAAATGATCTTTCCTCCCAGACCGCAGGCGATTCTGTCCAGAGCACTCTCACCAGCCACAGCATTACTGTTAAGCAATGTTTCCACTCTGATTACAGTTTTTTCCTCATTTCCTCAACAAATATAACTTAAATACTTCCAACTCCCTTCTGCATTTCACCGTTACACATTCAGACATCAACCATCAGTCAAAACCAGAGTTTCTAGGGTCATACCTGTCAAAGTCATCATCCTCCAGCTCATCAGCCATGGCCCACTCATCATCATCCTCCAAGTCCACCATCATGGCCAACATCTGGGGCACTGAGGAGACATATGCTACACATTAAACCAATTCAGATTACCACCCCCCTGTAGCAGATTAGGAGCTGGATCCTCACCACTCTGAGCTACAATAGCCTGATGTTTCCTCAGCATGGCCGCTGCAGTCTCTGATAACGTGACGATGACTTCCAATGCTAACTGCCTCTGCATGTTCGTCAGGTTTGTGTCGGCACACAGCTGAGGAGACAGGACACTTGCTTAGCCAAGGCCTCACTTAATGGTACTTAACAATGATGAAATGTACCTTCAGACAGAGCTGCAGTGTGGCCTCCAGGTTGGGTCTCAGGTATTTTGGTGCAGTGTCTGCAATTTCCACTAAAGACTTGAGCACAGAGTCATCTCCCTGATAGCATGACTCATTCACAGCCTGTCACCCCCCCCAAAAAAATCATGTTAGTGATGCAAACTCTCCTGTTTGTATCAATACCACAGGCATCATCAGACAAGAGGCCAAAAGGACAAAGGTCATTAAGATATATTTCAATCTGATCTTAGTAATTACTGCAGATAGAAGTAATTAGTCCTCGCTCTGAAGAGAAGAACAAGCCTGATGAAGAGTGACTAATACTGTGCCCATTTAAAAGAACAGCACAAGTAACATTGCAGCTGTTCTGCCCTCCATTCTCTTCAGTTCTTTTTTTACTGGTTTGGTTTTAACGAACATGAAAAGACAGATAAAAGCAGCACACAGAAATACAGCATGAGGTCATTAATTATTAAGCCATCATAAATGGGCTTTAAACGACATGTAGCAACTTTTCCCCATCTGAAGCCATTGCTGCTGCAAAAGCATCATCAGGTAGAAGAACTGAAGCAATCAGATAACATTCAGCGATTCTGACATCCTACCTGCAGGATGCCCGGCAGCAGGTCTGCAAAGTGCTTCAGCAGAGCCGTGTTGCTTTCATTGGACAGAACAAAGGAAGATGCAGCTCGAGCTGCCAGGGTACGAATCTGACAATGAGAGATTAAAAACATTTAGTGCATTTTCAACATTATTGGCAGTACCAAAGTGACAAAGTGTGGTATGACACTGACAATGCAGCATGTTTTACCTGTGGGTTAGCCTGATCCTGCATGCACTGAACAAGCATGCGCTTGATAACTTCCATGTAGTGCTGCTGCTGGTTGCCAAATATTCCTGGGAAGTTCCTAAAGCAAAGGCAACACCCAGCCTGTCAGTCAGCAGCACATCTCTCTGAACAGAAACCTAGATCAAGCCGATCGTGTAACTGGAGCTCACCAGAATATGTGCAGGGCAGCTTCTCGCAGGCCCACATTGTCTGAGTTCACAGAGTCAAACAGAAACTTGAGCAACTCTGGCCATTGGTTATTCCCATCGTCATCTACATTAGAAAAAAAAAAGACCAATAAAGAAAATTAATTAATTATATTAATTTATTTTATTAACATTATTTACAATAAATGAAAACTGCCCAGCAGCAAATCTGTCAACATAAAGGCCTTTTATCCATGTGAAATATTGGGGCCATTATATTAATTTCTTATGAATAAGACAATAACGATATCTAAAATATTTTAACGCACACATACAAAAAAAAAAAATAAATAAATAAAATTGTGAAAACATCTATTTACCAATGAGGTTGCGGGAGAGCTCCGCTGCGATGTCGCAGACCTTCTTGCGGATGTTTGGGGAAGTCTCCTGCTGGATGCTGGACAGCAGCTCCGTCTTAACGACTGTCTGCATCTCCACCGTTAGTCCCGGGTAGATTTCCTCAAAGGAAGAAGACAGCAGCCGCCGCAGCAGCACGGCCGCCATCTGTTTGACCTGAGGACACAAAACACGGTTTCAACACGTCCTGGTCTCATCAAATCAACAACAAATGACGACGACGACTGTTCTGAGGTGTGTATCGCTCCACACACACCTTATAACCCTGTTCTGAGCTGCGTCTTCAGAGCGACTCATTTCAGTGCAGTCTCTTTAAATGTGAACGAGGCCTGTTAAGCCCCGCCCCCCTCCAGGTCACAGGAAGTTCAGTTCTACCCTGTTTCGCCATGTTTGTAGCTTGGCAGTGATACGCTAATCTCCCAGCAGAGAAACATTTTATTGGTAAGTTTACTATAAATGTCAACGTACCCGGAAGTTCACTACCTTATTTGGCAGACCCCAGCAAATACTGTGATGTAATAGATAAAGAAAAAAACATAATAGAGAAAGTAAACAAACTGAAAAATATGACCAAAAAGAATAAAAAAAAGTATATGCGTAGCATCAGGAGGGAATAAATGTACTTTTTTTTTAGCATTCCTAAACACTTAAAAGTGCACAAACATATGGATTTAAGGGCTAAAAAAGTGGATTTTGCTCGATATGTCCCTTTAAAATGTGATGTATTCAGTCTCAGTAAATAAATAAAAACCACGCTGATAAAACCTACAGGATCTTAGAAAGAAATTCACTCTGTGGTCCAAGCACCTCTCTGACTGCTCCCATTTCAGGACTCTAAAAATATCCAGCTGGAGGTAAAGAAAGGGGAGGAAACACGAGGGACCCAGCAGCTGGTGGAGTCACAGCTAACTTACCCGACTGAATGGTAAAACCGAGTCATGAACAGCCTTCTAGATTAGACTAGATTCTTAAAATGCCATGAATGTTAGACAGGCTGCTTTCTTGTACTGATAGACACGTAATATCTTTTTAAACCATTTTATTTTTAAAAATAGAGCACCCAAAACGTTTGATAGAGTGTTAAAACAATTTTAGGTTTTCCTTCACTTCACACTAAGAATCAAATGCTCCATGTGAAAGATAAGCAAGCCCCAAGTGAACGAACCTCCTCTGCAGCAGATGCATCTCTAATGGCCTGTAACAGGAATGTGATCTTGCTCTGGCCTGGGATGGTGTCATAGGTCTCCTGCAAACAAAAGAAAAGAAAAAGCACAAAGATAAGCTAATTAAATATCATCTCAAGACTACTTTAAAGTTAAATTTCCTCCTTTGAGAAAGGCTCGTACTTTCTGTCCTGTACGCTGCAAACAAACTGGTGAATATGGAGGCAACAGGTGAAATGTGTTTCCACTCAGATAGTGAAAAGTGTTCAAGTTACAGTATGAAAATATTTATATCTAATCTTCCGACTGATTAAGTTATTACCCAATTTGTTACTAATAATAAGGGTGAAACTGGAAATAGTTCCCATTTATTATGGCCTCCACCAAAACAGGAAATGCAAGCACACATGTCTGTGAGGTTGCTGCAATCAGGGTGTGCACGGCACTCACGTGGACCCAGCGTCAATGTAAACAAAAACACTAATTCCTTAAAACTGCCTGAAAAAAATAAAAAGAAGCCCAACTAGATTTCTATTTATGGCAACAATTACTTAACAGTGTCTTGACTGTAGTGGGTGTTGTCAAAAGAACATTTCTGCATAACAAACAAGTTATGCATTGGTGTTGCAAAGCTAAGCTTTGTTGAAATAAGATTACAGACATAGCTAATCAATCTGAATGGCAAGGCGTTAACATTGAGTATGTAAACACTGAAACTTCTGCAGAAACCTGCCTGTTGGGTAGTAAGGTGAAGAACTCCTGAACCACATCAGTGGACTTTAATCACTCACTTCAACTAGAAGTAGAGAATACTTTCAGTTTGACCACAACACCAACACTGCCACTTTGTCTGCCAGATGTCTTCAGATTGGGCAAACAGCTGGGGCAATGAGTTTGGAGACTTTTAGAAAAGGATCAATTCCGTTTATGCGCGTGAGTCAGAGTAGGTTCCTAAAAAGGATGAATTCCGATGAGCTTAGCATCGCGACAGACAGTCTGCGCTTTGTAAAGAAAACGCTGACTGCCAGTGATGGGGGTGTGCGTGATAAGATTGAAGCACCTCACCCCCAAAGTCGGGTGCTGAAGAGGGAAACCGGTAACAATGCGCTGCCGCGGGAAGAGGCTAATCGTGCTGGGAAAGAGTGAATAGGCCAAACAAATCCTGAGAGAAACTAATCCAGTGAGAGTGGATGATCCTGTAGGGACGTTAACACGATCATATAGTAAACTATTAAAAAGAGCAGTTAGATCTTAAACAGGGAGGATAGTATGATTCATATAATACCACTCAAGGCCATTTCACAAGTACTGCCAGCTTGTCTCGTCATTTAAATGAAGTAATATTTTAAACTACATTTTGCCACTGGCTTATAGTGAGTGTATCGGTGCAATATGATTCCAACATGTAGCTTCGTACTTTAGTTTAATACCCTGGTATTGCAGCTTTTAGTATGGCCATGTACTCAGTACTAGCTTGCTAACCTAGCTACTTAGCTCCACGCTACTTCCTGTATTCCACTAGCTTGGGGCGACTAGCATCCCTATCAGCTGGCGGTTTCAGGTTAGGACCCGACAAACGGAGCATTTAACTTTCTATCAAAACAACCTGAGCACCACACAGACACTCGCGTGCACACGTCTACACATTGTCACGACATGGTCCGTTTCTGTAACGTCTACATTATGTCTACTTAACTACGCAACAAGGTGGTAGTTAGCGTTAGCTGACTTGTACTAGGCTTCACATCGCACGTGGGCTCTCTAGTCTGACGTGAGAGTTCGCAGCGCGCGGCCAGACCGGACCGCTAGGCGGTTAGCTTTTTTGCTAACCTAACCAACATGTCAGCCACGAAAACACATTTTCTTACCTCTGACTGCTTCCTGACATTGTTGTCAGAACTCATGAGGTTACCCAGCAAGAGGTAGAATTGCTGTTGTTCCGCCATTGCTGTGAGATCCAAAAAGAGCAGCCGGGCGGAGAAGCGGCGAAATGAAACCGGCAGACCCTGCTTCGGTCACACAATACTGCTTCGTTTTCATTGGCTAGTTTTATCAACTCTACTTAGCGTTCATTGGTTCACGCGGCAGCACAAAACGAACATGATTGGCTGATAATAATCCTCTGAGCCTATTGGACGTAACTAATATAAGGAAAGCGAACGCTTTCTTCCTATTAGTTACCAGTAAATGACTAAAGCGCGGGAGTTTATTACGTCACTGCGATGTCGCCATGGTGAATAATAACTCAATATTTTGTGTGAATTTGTTAACTTTGTGGGACACCCACCACCTCAGCGCTAACGCGGAGCATTTTATAGCATGTAAAGTAACTCGCCCATTAATTTGCATCGTTAGTAGTTACTTACATCATACCTGCGTCATGTGGTTTTTAAAGTCACTGGGATTGCAAATTCAGATAAATGGTTGGGACACAAGCATTAAAATAGCATCAAAGTACGTTTTACAGCAATAATAACAACAATTATGATAATTAGCATTGCATAAGTTTGGAAATATACTCGTTATGTTATCAAAGAAATGCTTAAAATGAAGACTATTAGGTATTACTTAAAATGTACCTTGCAAAAAATAAAACTCAATGAAATAATTATATTTCAATTTAAGAGTGAAATCAGTAACACTGGTCTTATTTATCTGATAATACTAAAAATAATTATATAAATATTTATACCCGGACATACTGTATTAATAGAAATAATATTGGCTTTATAGAAATAAGTAAATATTTAGATCAACTACAGGACTGTTTTAGATGCCACCAGTAGAGGGCAGTATAAGCTCTGTGGTAAAGAACCAATTCAAGAAAAATGTAGCAATTTATTAAATTTAGCAATTTATAAACCAATGTTATATAAACCTTACAAATTGTTCTGTTAAGATTTGTTGGTTATTATAGTATGTTAGACATGGTGTACATGGAAAGAAGAGGGGGGTTATTGTGAGGCCCTGTGGAACTCCTCATGCTAGAAACAGGGTTAAACACACATGAATAGTGTAGGAAAAGAAATATAAGGATAACTTTTCAGGTAAACATCCTTCTAACAAACAACTGCTCTCTTTATGTGTGTAAGTAGAACAACAGCACTGATTTATCTTAGTCTTAATTATCTAACAGCTTATTTATCATATGTATATATTGAAATTTATATTAAAAAATAGGTTAAAATAAACCTACCTGCCATGTACCTGCGTGGTGTATATGGGTCTGAAATTCCAAATTATTTATCTATTTAATGGCTCTAATTTGGACCATTTTATTATTGTTGCTGTATCATTATCTGTTAGTTCAACAATTAGTTGGTTTAAAAATGTATTCCTGTTATCAGTGTCTAAAGGACAAAAAAAGATTTGTTAAAGTCACATAAGGAATATGGGTTTTAAAAGCAGCCTTTTATTGTGTTATATATTGTATTTCATGTAAAAACATTTTTGGTGTTTTGTTGGCTTGGAACTGCAGCTTTTAGGACTAACATTTGAGTAATAATTGAGGATGCGGAGTTTTTACCACTAGATGGCAGCAAAGACTGTTTTACACATTTAATATTTCTCACGTTTTAAGATGAAATAAATAAGAAATAACAAAAATCTGTGACTGGCAAAAAAACAGACATAAGCCACGCCTTCCTCCATATAACAGACCTATTAGACAAGAAAATGCGTTATTTGGTTATGAGAAAGTTTTCATCTGGTTTATGTCTCTCAGGCTGGACACCAGAAATCCGCCTCACAGTCACACAGCTGCGGGTGAGTGATTGCGCTAAAACAGCGGACTGCGGAGAATCTGCAGAGCGGCTCAATCAGCGGGATGAACTAACACTGAAAGGTAAGCTGCACATACTTTCTAAATAAGAATCATTTTCTGCGTAAGCTTATAAATGTTTATAAATGGTTTGATGGGAGAGTTAGGGAGATTTTATAAAACTGAAACTGTTTGGGAGTTTGTGCGCAACTTTAAACTATATATATATATATATACACACATACATATAGATAGATAGATAGATAGATAGATAGATAGATAGATAGATAGATAGATAGATAGATAGATAGATAGATAG
>JBAMHV010000026.1:8675292-8685833 GCA_037177535.1 Pseudomugil gertrudae | reverse complement strand
AGATAGATAGATAGATAGATAGATAGATAGATAGATAGATAGATAGATAGATAGATAGATAGATAGATAGATGGATATAAAGAAAAGAAGTGTTGACACTATTGTTTTTTTCTTGTCTGCAGCCTGAGATAAAGAACAAAACAAAACACGTGTTTATAAAAGAAATAAATGCTGTTTGACAGGAGACATCTTGACACTGAATAATTAACAATCATTTTGTAAGAGCTCTTGGTTTTTATGTGAACAGAGCATGAGAGAGTGATGCAGTCCTGTGCATCTGAATGCTAATCAATTAAAATATAAATATATATATTTTGTTGACACATCATTTTACTGCATAATCAAGCAATTAAAGAAGGAAAGCACATACACATTAGGATGCAAAATGTATCCCTGCAGTCCTAAATGAATGGTTAAATGTAAGTTTATTAAATGGTAATACAAGAATGGGTACAAAGATCACATTCTCAGCCATTTGTACGTATCTTATTCTATGCTACAGCACAATAAAATTACATATTTTGGATTTAAATGAAGAATATTGTATTCCAAAAGGTTAATAATTCTGATATCACTTGTCTCTCTTGCAAGGTGCTTACCATCTATTAAACATGAGCGAATATGTATTAAATTAAAACCTTTTTTTAACCATGTTCTGGTTTACAAATAGAAACACATCACAGTATGTGTGCTGCGGTTTTCATCCCGGCATGTTCAGCTAATCAGAAATCTGCTTTGTTATGATGTGGAAACACTGGAGCATTGTCACTGCATGCATCAGCTCCACTTCTGTTCATGCATACGCCTCTGAATGGAAGTGCTAAGTCATTAAATAGGGGTCTGTTTTACCTGAAGTGGGGGTCAAGTGGGAAAAGAGAAAGCTTAGTTCTGACATGATGAAGCGGTTGTTGGGCGTTTTCAGGGGAGACTCTGTGAGAACACACCTAAACATTATTTATACAAGGAAATGTTTTAAGACTTTATTTCTTTCCTGGAAAACTGTAGAAAACAGTGTTTCAGTGTGAGCACATGAGCATTTGGTGTCTCACACCTCGCTCGTGGGATTGGGAGAGTGGAGAGTTACAGAGAGGAATGCAGTTATCACCAATTACACGTAATGCTTTCTAAAATTTTCCAGGGATTCAAACTAGCAGCATTTCAAAAGCGAGTGACAGCTTATAAACCTTGGTGAAGAAATAACTCAACAGTGTACCTGCTCTCTGAAACCACGGTGTTGCATTTCTATTTATAAATCAGTAAATAAGCAAAACATGAAGCGGTGTATGGTGTATTTTTCCTCTCAGCTTTGTGTTAATCTAAATGAGCCATTAATACCATATGAGCACATTATTTTTGTAACTTTTCACTAATTTTGCTAATTCCTCTTAAAGTCACAGTTAAATTCACAATAAGTGTCACAGCTCTGCTTCTTTAACCTCTAAACTGTGTGTGTGTGAGAATCCTGTAAGCAGGTTGTTACTGCGTCTGCAGAAAGGTGAACCTCAGTGACTCCTGGGTTTCAAAGATCAACACAGTCAGGCTTTAAAACGGAGCAAGCTGCATGTTTTAAGAATTAAAAGTCAATATTTCTTTCTGACACATCGGCCTGTTTCACAGTGGACCTCTATGTGAAGCACAAGGCATCCATTGAAGGCTGTGAGGTGGGGGGCAGGAGGTGGAGGTGCTGGTTTTGTGGGTTTAGAGTTGTTGGATAACCTCAGCAGGCCTCCTTTGCTGCTCGTCCAGAGATTAATGGGCACCATTTGGGATTGATGAGCATTTACAGTGTATTAATAAAGACCAGTATAGGGTTTAAGTGTATAAAAAGAATATTTTCTTAAATAAAATTAAAGTGTTTTAACACTATAAAGCACAACCTAAGATGAAATTCATCTAATGTTATTAATCTGAGGGCTTTAAATATTACAAAAAAATATATATATATTATTCCTGTGTTGATAACAATATGAACATCATTGTAGTACAGTGGATATCCACCAGGGGGCAGAAGACAAGTATTAGATGGTTTACAGCAAGGTTTTAAGCAAAGTTTTCATCATAAAGTGATGAAAAAGGTCTAAGAAACTGGAACATTCTAGCGGACAAAACAATTTTAGTGACATACCAAGGTAGGCACTGCATTTTCTAAACACAACACGCGTTGCATGCTAAGCGCTGCTTATCTAGTATATGTAACCTTCACTGAGCAAACATGACATGGAGGTCGGCCATATTTGTTAAGGCTGTCGTGAGTTAAACGGGCCGGGGTCTGAGTGCGCAAGCGCAACATTACGTAAAATACGTCACCATCCGATTCCGGTTTACACGGAGAGCTGTTGCCGTTGTTAAATCTTTGTAGTTTTTACTCACTTACTCTCTGTAACTGTGTAAACGAGGTGGCTAAATATAACAGAACTGTTTTAACATTACCAGAAAATAGCTTATATTTGTGTTGTTTTTGCTAGTTCCAATTGTTACGAATGTGAAACTAATCAATGTTACCTAAAGATTCCCATATTCTCTGTTAGATTGTTTAATAAAAAAAAAACACTTCTGCTTTCTTGTTCTATTTGCAAAGATTGTAGTTGTTAAGCAATAACCTGACAACCACATGTGAGCTGAGTTAGAGCCAAAAACATGATTTTTAATCTCGTATTCACGTAGACCAACGCTGGTCAACTCAAATTCTCGAGAGCTACAGTCCTGCAAGTGTTAGGAGTTTCCCTGCTGCAACGCACCTGACTTAAATCAAAGTGTAATCTGCAGATATGTGCATGGTTTGATGTGAAGCTCCGCACAAGTGTGCTTTGTATGTATGATGTGTGTCAGGTATGTTGGAGCAGGGAAACTCCTAGCTCTTGCGGGATTGTAGCTCACGGTAACATGGACAGCTTACTCTGCCATAATATAATATACGTTATGCAAGGGAAGATATTTTTGCATTGTTTTGCTGTTTATTTTAGCAAGATGATGCAAAAAAAATCACTTGGTGCCGAGATGCACAAAGGAAGAACTCGTCATGAATTCAATACACGTGGAGTAACAATCTTAAGCAGGTTCTCATCACAACTTCTTACTTTAAACATCATCTCTTTGACAGTTTATACTCTAAAGTGGCTGAAAAAGCTCCAAACCAGTACTGGTAGAATCTTCTAAGATGATAGACATTAGTGCCATTTCCTCTGGTAAAGATGACAGCTTGTTAGATGTATTTCATCCATAGCCGACCATCTTTCACTGGTGCTGGTTTGGCTTTCATTCAGCTCTCCCCAGCATCTCACCACGCCTGCAATCTTTCAGCCGCCGCGGTGACAGGAGGCTGTGAAAACAGAGCCAGAGGAGGTCATCGGGAAGTTTGCACAGGATCGAGCCATTCATCGTCTCGGGGGACTTTGGTGCTCTGCTGTGGTGAAACTTAGAAAGATGAATATCCTGCTCTGTAAAAGTAGGAGATGAGGCTGGGAAGTGTCTCTTATGCTCTGCTGGACACACGGGAAGCTAAATGAGCCTGTCGTTTGTCAGTGTGAATGATTTATTGCTGCCATTACTTCCTGAATAGCAGGTCACCCAAGCACCCTATCAGGCTGGCAGTCACTTCTCCAGCTGATTGGTGTCTTAGTATGAGGCTCTGTTATGTTTCCTCCTTGTTGACACACACAGGTTGATAAAGCACATTCACACTAAGCTGCAGTTTAGGTGCACAAAATGTGTATGCATCCATTTCTTCCTCTTCAAACTTGGATTTTGCTCTCTGTTGAGCTGGTATCTTAATAGTGTTTGTTTCCACCATCCTATCAGCTTGCCTGCAAACATCACAGATGTGTAACAAACCCGAAACCTCTCAGGAATGAGGAAAAGAATGTGTTGCAGGGGGGTTTAAATGAGCCAAAAGAAGCACAAAAAAACAGATTTAAGTGGCTTTAATGTTGTTTTATAATCACAGTGTATTGCAGATCCATCCAAAACTTGAGGCTCATTTCATATGAATGACATTCTTGTTAAACTTTATGTATTAGTCTCTGTGATTGACTCTGATAGATAACTTAAACTAGTCCTTAATTCATAACACATACAAAGACAAAGAGTTTATGTGGTTTCTGATAGTAAATCCTACCAAATTATCATTTCATGTCTATTTCTGTCTGAAAATTCCCACACATTTATTATTAAAACATTCAGACTTTATGCAGCCTTTAGTAAAAATGAATGAGGATAAGGTGTAACAGCGGAGCCTCCTCATTGTGGATACCACTGCATCATCATACATCAGATTTTTAAAATGGGCTAAAGAGGTTTTTCTTTACTCCTGGCTTATTTTAACAGCAACCCCTCCCTCAACAGATCCACTTGTTCAAAGTTCACCTGAGATAGATGGATGGATCATCCAGTAACTTACTGAAAGCAAATGATCCATCAAAGCTCCAGATGTTTAACAGAGCACAGGATGAAGATGTTTTGGTGCAGTCACCAGAAGCTGCTAGCTCAATTAGCTTACTTTTAGCAAGTGATAAACCACTTTCAGTAATAGTGTGCAGAGATAGGAGAGCAAACGCAGTGGAAAAGCAGCACAATGCTGAGACCATGTGACCAAATGAGAACAAAACATTACTGGTTGAAACGCTTGAGCTCGTTACCACCTTAATGTGACCTAATTTTTAACTAAATTTAAAAACTGGATCCCACACAGGGCAGCACGTCCCTGTGTGTGGGGAGAGTTAGCAGTTTGCTGTGCATAAACAGAAATGCTTTGCCCTCCTTTTCCCTCCATCTCCCCCCTGCCTCCCCTGCACACACACTCCGATCAGCATGCTGCCGTGAGTGGATGCGTAACAAGTTCTCTCTCTGCCTCTCGTGTCTTTCATAACTCTCTTTTCTTCTCCTGCTACATGAAGTGCGAGCATTTTGGGACACTTGCTTTTCCACAGATTCTTCTCTGAAGGGGGGGATGCGGAGCAAGTAAGTTTTATTTAGTTTTTCTGGCGTGAAAGAGCAGTGTGTGGATGCGGCACGTGTCTGCAGACGCTGGCTGTTTTAGTTTAAGTACTTGTTGATCCTTTAGTCTTTATACTTATTGTCTAAGTTTATATGATGCATTACAGAGAGGTGAAAAAAGAGGGATCACAACCCCTGATCAGTAGGTTTAGTCTTGAATTTGTCAGGCCACATGCTGCAGTGATTGATGGCTAAAGTCTCTTGTTTTGCTTTGGAGAGGGTTCAACTTCTTGGGATACTGATGCTGATATCTTTTGAGCAGCTGGTGTCTCAAAATCTGCATATAAAAACCCAGATTGTTGCCTCTGCTCGCTACTGTGGCAACATGCTGCTCATCAGACAGGAAAATGCTAAATTCAATCACCTTAATTAGGATTTAGTGAGTAGATTACATTAGATCTTCTTCCATGACTTCAGCATCATTTAGTTACATCATTTACAATTATTAGACTATTACTGACCCAGCAAATTTAAAACCTGACAAGTACCTTAAAATATCCCAATGTATACCCTAATCCTGCAATTCAAGACTAAAGAGTCAGTTTTTGCAACATTACTGTTATATAAGAGCCTCGCACCGCTTTGTTTTCTTTTGATCCTCCTGAATGGTTTGGGTTTTTCTCCCTGTTCACATCATGTGACCGAAACAGGAAACAGTCATGTGACGACAGGTTGTTTTATATGGTTCAGAGGTGGTCCTGAATGCTCTTGATGTCTGCTCTTTGTCCACTGATGTCTGATCAGTATGCAGAGGAGTTGTTAATACACATTAAAAGAGGTATGCCTCATGGTGTAACAGATTTTCTCTATATTCACACCATCACTTTACCTTTAAGGGGAATAGTTGCACAGATTTTTTCGTGATTATCGTTGAAGCCGAAGCGGAAAAGTAATTATTGCTACATTTTGGAGCAATATAAACATGAGACTGGAGTTTTCCTGGAAGCTGGTCTGATTTATGAAGACGCCAGTTTAAATGAATTAAAGCTGACCCTCCAGGATGACTACCGTTTAGGTAAACAGTGATACAAAATAACTGAAAATAATTCTGCATTATGGATCATCTGGAATGATTCTGCACCTTGTTATCTGGTTTTACTGGTTGATAACCCATCATACAGTCCAGCAGCTTAAAAGATGGACATGTAAAACCAGTTCTGGCTCCTCTTTGCCCAAGTCTTCCTCACTCATCCTCACTATGATCTGATCCACGCTAAGATGGATACGGAGCGTTTTATCCATCTTCTGCCTCATTTACATGGATAATTTGGTAATATGTGTACACTGAAGGAGCAAATGGAGCAGTACCGCTGGAGACCTTTGGGGGCAGTATTGAGCGGTATAGTTGACCGAAGAAAAAGATGAAGCTGAGATGTATTTAATGACCCCACAGGCCACCATCGGTACTTTGCAGCCTCTTTTTATGTCTGTTTCTGAGATAGTTGAACCCGTGGAACAGTAGGGCTGAGAAAACATCAAATGGTTTAAACCTTCCTAAACAACTGGATTTGTGGTATTCCTGTCAAACTCTACAGACTTTTGTTCCTCCCCCTTCAACCCGGGCATTGCATCTTTTTGTGGGTTTGAGGCGTTGCTTCTGGGGGAAGATGTTTGGACTATTGAATTGTGTATTTTCAAAATGCAGCTGGTTTGAACCTTTTTTACAGGATTGCCTGCACAATGTGGTGCAGGTAATCCTGTAAATGTTTATTATGAGAGATATGCCCAGAACCAACTAAACAAATAGGAAAGATGTGCAAAATACACCCTTCTTCACTTCATCTCTTTGGTTTACTGAATGATTCGTTAGCTTTTTACACTGTAACCAAACTGCACCAGGGTTTACTCATAAGTGTCTGAAAACAACTGTGCTACTCGTACAAGTGGTCCAGGTTAGTTAAAAGTGGATAAAACCGGTTCCAGTGTGAATGTGCTTTTAGTTGTGCTTTTAGTTGTTTATAAATGTCTTAATGGTTTTGGGCCTTCTTATTTAGCTGACCTTCTTTGTAGTTATGAGCCCTCGCGGACCCTAAGGTCTCTGGTACCGGCCTTTTTCTGTTCCCGTAGTCAGAACCAAAACATATGGTGAGGTCTCCTTCCATTGTTACGACCCTCGACTGTGGAACAGCCTGCCAGAGAACCTCAGGGCTGCAGAGACTGTTGATGTTTTTAAGAAGAGGCTCAAGACCCACTTTTTTAAACTTGGCTTGTAAATAAATTACACTGCTATGTGTCTTTTTGAGTGTTATTATTTTATTGATTTTATCATGTAAAGCACTTTGTGTTGCCTGTGGCAGGAAAAGGGCTTTATAAATAAATAAAGCTTAAAGTTTTAAGTTTAGTGTGCCCCTAACCTCATTGATTATTTAGTCTGCCAATCAGATCAGTACAGCTCACAGGTAATGTCACTGTTTGCAAAGAAAAAAAATAATGTTTTGTATTTTGTAACGTTTTGAAACAAAGTTTCTTGTGTCATCCAGCAGATAATTTATGTTTTTGTAAATATACAGGCAAAGCATTTATCCATCATACATTAGATCGGTATCCAGCATAGAATCCCCGCTAACGCAGAATCCCGCCAGCGCAGAAACCTGCTAGTGCAAAATCCCGCTAGCTCAGAATCCTGCTAGCGCAAAATCCCGCTAGCTCAGAATCCCGCTAGCTCAGAATCCTGCTAGCGCAAAATCCCGCTAGCTCAGAATCCTGCTAGCACAGAATCCCGTTAGCTCAGAATCCCATTAGCTCAGAATCCCGCTAGCTCAGATTCCTGCTAGCGCAGAATCCCGCTAACGCAGAATCCCATTAGCGCAGAATCCCGCCAGCACAGAATCCCGCTAGCACAGAATCCCGTTAGCTCAGAATCCCATTAGCTCAGAATCCCGCTAGCTCAGATTCCCGCTAGCGCAGAATCCTGCTAGCTCAGAGTCCCGCTAGCGCAGAATCCCTTTAGCACAGAATCCCGCTAGCGCAGAATCCTACTAGCGCAGAATCCTGCTAGCTCAGAATCCTGCTAGCACTGAATCCCGCTAGCGCGGAATCCTGCTGGCTCAGAATCCTACTAGCGCAGAATTCTACTAGCGCAGAATCCCGCTAGCTCAGAATCCCGCTAGCACAGAATCCTACTAGCGCAGAATCCTGCTAGCTCAGAATCCTGCTAGCACTGAATCCCGCTAGCTCAGAATCCTGCTAGCACTGAATCCTACTTGCGCAGAATCCCGCTAGCTCAGAATCCCGCTAGCGCGGAATCCTGCTAGCTCAGAATCCTACTAGCGCAGAATTCTACTAGCGCAGAATCCCGCTAGCTCAGAATCCCGCTAGCTCAGAATCCTACTAGCGCAGAATCCCGCTAGCTCAGAATCCCGCTAGCACAGAATCCTACTAGCGCAGAATCCCGCTAGCTCAGAATCCTGCTAGCACTGAATCCTACTTGCGCAGAATCCCGCTAGCTCAGAATCCCGCTAGCGCAGAATCCTGCTAGCTCAGAATCCCGCTAGCTCAGAATCAATGCTAGCTCAGAATCCCGCTAGCGCAGAATCCTGCTAGCTCAGAATCCTACTAGCGCAGAATCCCGCTAGCTCAGAATCCCGCTAGCGCAGAATCCTGCTAGCTCAGAATCCCGCTAGCTCAGAATCCTGCTAGCTCAGAATCCCGCTAGCTCAGAATCCCGCTAGCACAGAATCCTGCTAGCGTGAAAGGGCTAATAGATACTTTCTCCAACTCATATAGAAATGATGATTAATGCAGTCACGACAACTTCAGCTACTGCTGAAACATAAAGTTTTTGGTTAGAAATCAGAGACGGATCTATAAAAATCCATTACATTTGATATTTATGTGGCTTGGAGTGAGCTAACTGGATGCTTTCCTTCTAATGAATCAGCATTAACAAGGAGAGGCTCCTGCAACTGATCATCCTATTTGTCTCATTTAGTCCAGAAATCAAAAGAAACAGAGTTAATGATAAAAGGATGGAAGGAGGATGAGGAGGATCAGCGCAGCTGTGCGCCTCTTTAAGATTCCTCCTCTCTACCTCCTCTCTCCGGGGCCAAAGCGCCATCATTAGGTTTGGCACGCTACCCGAGCGGCTATTGTTGGGACAGCCATGGCACGTTAGTGTTTCTTTTTAACTGCGGCTAAACTCAGTCTATTCATTTGTAAAAGAGAGCAGCCATTGGCAGATAGTTGGCAGGTTGCACAGAGAGGCCATTCACCCCGGTAGGAAGGAGCTGAGAACGCTGCCTCGGAAATGGTCTTATCTGAATATTTTGATGGAGAGACTTTGGGTGCCCTCTTAGTGTCCGTTTACTCCAACAAATCTCCATGAAGTAACTTCTCTGGAGATAAATATCACAGCTTATCGTTGTGGTTTTGTTTACTGGGAAGTTGGAGAACACCAGAAAGAGTATCAGGAATCTGCTGCTCATTAAGTATTTATTGAAGGAGGAATCTGGAGTTTGGAATCTCAGGTTTTTGGGTGTAAGAAGGTGACGGGAGGGATTCACTGTTTCCTTTCATGATATTTGGACTGAGACCAAGTACTCGGGTGGACAGAGTTTAAACAAGAAGCTGGTACAAGGGTCAGATGCCGGACCCCCCTCCTTTTATTTTTGACACCGGGGAGGAACAAATTGCAGGGCTTCTGAATGAACAATTAATTACTTGTAATTATTTCTCCTGTCATACACCGGCCCACTAAAAAGGATTTGTCTGGGTTTTAATCGAATTTCAACAACCTGCAGTCTCAAAAACAAAAAAAGTAACCCTTGTCCTGCAGAAACGGCAGCTTTACTGTAAAGGGTTTCACACCTTCATCAGATCAGATCATCCATGAACAGGCAGTGGGTTAAAGAGGTCCAAGTGAGACACACCATGGGGGGTCTCTTGGTTTCTGAAAAGCTAGAATAATCTCTGGATCAGTGTGTTTCTCTGAGCCATTTACTGTTTTACTAATGAGACAGCTGTGATTGAAAAGGTTGCTTTTAACCGCACATGCAAAAGTGTTTCTAAAGAGGTTGTAACACTGGAAAAGCACATAGAGTGAGAATGTAATGGTCATTTTCCCCTCTTTGTTGGGCTCTGCATTAAAACTACATGAACATGTCTTTGCTAATACAAAGTCTTTGAATACTTGGAGTCGCAGAAAAGGGAAGACTTGTGAGACGTCTGGTGAAGAATAAATGAAGATGGCACTAATGGCAAAAAAATGAGACTTGCCTAAAAAATATGAACACTTTCAGATTTAATGTGAATATCTGTTTAAAAAAGAGGCAGCTGTGTGAAACCTCTGTAAAGGCCAACTCTGGTAAAAAACAAAATAAGTAGATTTTAGTGCCGATACTTCAAGCAAGGTCTTCAAAACGGCCTGATTAGCCCAGTTCAGTCATCTTTGCTCCCAGACCCCCAAATGGAGGATCTATAATTGCTAAATAAATAAGCAACTAAATGCATGAAAGACAGTTAAATGTTAAAGCTGAGAAATTATATTTTTATTATAGATTTTACATACCGGTATATTTTTTACACTTAAAATTAATTTTATTTTATTTCAA
>JBAMHV010000026.1:8651852-8666159 GCA_037177535.1 Pseudomugil gertrudae | reverse complement strand
CCAAAGCATTGCGGTTCTACTTTATACAGACAATAAATTAATGATTTACATGTTAAAAGGATTTAAAAGCATCATATCTACCCTTTAAATCCCAATGTATCATATTTGATACATACTGTTTCTTAGACATCTTGCATCACCGTATGGTAGAAACTATACTCAAAACCCTGTTGTTCACCATATGATGCTGGTCCCCTGCACCCTGGTGAATACCAGAAAGCAGAAGATTACACTATAATAATTTTGACCTTATTATTTGCCCCCAAAAAGAAAAAGAAAATGTTCAGATTTTGTTAAAGGGTCAAATAAAGATTTTAAAAACAGGATATTTCTGCCCAGTTCTTCATAGGTCAAATTTTAAAGAGTTAAAGCTCAATGTGACTTTTTTAGTCTCTGAAGGGAATACAGTAAATTATACCAGAACATGTTTCATCTATTAGCTAAGATCTTATTAACATGCTATCCTCCATCAGGAATAGTATATCAGCTTCTGCTGTCTGTGCCTTCAATCTGAGCGCCATCACTCTGGCTTTCAACGGACCCTTTCGCTACCAGGACAATCCTCGCACTGCTTGGCTCTCCACTCCGAACCCAATCTCCAATTTTCAGGTAACACAGATTATTCCACACTGCATCCAACTACCCTATAGCAAAGTTTCCTCATGACAGGTTGACATGGCAGGAAAGTAGAAGTCTTTCCCGGACAGTTTCTAAACAAATTTTAAAGCAAGCATGCCTGTAATTTAATTTCATGCAGTTTTAATGTTTAACGTGCTCAGATGGAGGATAAATATCTGGCATAGCTGTTGTGATGAGTGTTTGGCAAATGATGCAGTAAAAAATTATTCATTCCAAACTTCAGGGACTTTGTAGTGAAGCTTTGCTGTTTGATATGAGGTTTGCAATTATTCTGTGTTGAATTAATATTTAGTTGAACACAACATTTTTGCATATTTCTCTAAATCAAAATTCCTGAAGTTAGAAAAATGTAGAAAATAAAATTAACAAGGAACCAATTCATTATGAAAAAGTCAGAAAGTTAAAACATCCTCTTTCTGTAAAAAATTAATAGTGAAGTTATTTAAATGTTATTTATTCATCTTTATTCCAGACACATCAGTAATTATCAGCAAATAAAAACATCATCATAAAAAAACTCTTCTATAGATGTAAAACTACATCCATAAAAATATTCCAGTGCTCCAAAAACAGGAACATGACAATCATCAAACATCTTTTTAAGTTAAGTTAAGTTTTAATCTTTTAACATAAACAAACAGCATGAAAAGTAGCATATATTATTTATTATAAGCATATGGTTTGCACTGGTTAGAAGTGAAAACAATATTCTAAATGCATGAAATGCTTTTTCATTTTAGCTTTGCTTTGCATAATTTACTATGCATTGCATAATAAAATGCTCAATACTAGCATGTTTTTGCTAGAAACATCCATACTACTCATAGTAAATGAGTAGTATTTATATTATAAAAGTCCTAAGCCATGTATTTTTACACAAATTTGTATTAGTTTGACTTTGAAGAGGTGACAGGAAGCACCCAAATACAGGAAAAGCATGAGAAGAAAGGTGTATTAATAATCATTGTTTAAGGTGAGCTGGCAGAAACGAGGATCCAGTTGTAAGCTTGAACAACCATGCTAGGTTAATAAAAAACTAGCATGGAAACTGGAAGCTATCATGAGTTAAAGATGAACCACCAAACAGGATTAACATTCGTTTCTATTTAAAACAACATTGAATCGACATTCATATCATCAAAACGGTGCATAATTTATTGCATAACTCCCTCTGTTCTGACTTGTCAGTGTGGCACGCTGGAGGAGGACGGTCCAGGGCGAAACCTGACGGAGCGCAACCTCCAGGATGCCCAGCGGCTCTTCCTCATGAGTGACGTGGTCCAACCGGTCACCATCAACCCCCTGCTCACCCAGGACAACCTGCGCTTCTCCAAGCTGGTTGTGGACATTGTGCAGGGCCGAGACGCTCTCTACCACGTCATGTACATCGGCACTGGTGAGCAGGAAGGCTCTGATCTGAGAAGAATAATTTTGTTTTCTTTTAAACTCATTCACTTTGCTTCTCTCATCAGAATACGGCACCATCCTGAAAGCTTTTGCCACAACCAATAAAAGCCTTCATGGCTGCTACCTGGAGGAGCTCAGGATCCTTCCAGAGGGGCAAGTAGGGCCGATAAAGAGTCTGCAAATCCTACATAATGACAGATCCCTGTTTGTGGGGCTCAGCGACAGACTGGTGAAGATCCCGCTAGAGCGTTGCTCCAGCTATCCAACTGAACGGTATGGCATGGCCCAAAGCATGGTCCAGAGCATGTTAACAATCTTTCCAATACGCTGATAAACTGTGCATTAGTTCTTACAGATTGAGTGTCTCAAACACACTTTTGTTTGTCTTCATGTTAGTGCGTGCATGGGGGCTCGAGACCCTTACTGCGGCTGGGATCTAAAACAGAAGCGCTGCACCACCATTGAGGAGAGCTCCAACATGAACCATTGGACCCAAAACATCACCGAATGCCCAGTAAGAGCGAGCTGTGGGTGTCATGATAATATTTGTGCCTGTTATAGAGTTAAACACGCTCTAAAATCTTCCCTGCAGGTGAGGAACCTGACTCAAGATGGTGGGTTTGGTCCGTGGGCACCGTGGCAACCTTGCAACCATGATGATGGGGAGGGCTTTTTCAGTAGCTGCCTGTGTCGGTCTCGCTTTTGCGATGGACCAGTGGCCAGATGTGGAGGCGCCGAATGCAGAGGCCCAACCATCCAGGTGGCAAACTGCTCCAGGTATGTTTCTCTGATGAAGATGTCCACAATCTCACTGCAGTTGATGCACAAATCAGCCAAATCCGACGGAGTTATGACCCTCTGTTTCCCAGGAATGGTGGCTGGACTCCCTGGTCTTCCTGGGGCCAGTGCAGCAGCAGCTGCGGCATCGGATTCGAGGTGAGGCAGCGATCCTGCAACAACCCCGCGCCTCGCCACGGAGGTCGGATCTGCGTCGGCCAAGGCCGGGAGGAGAGGTGAGGAGGAATGTGATCATAACAGGTGGTAGTAATGCGATCATCAGGCAGGGGTACTGCGTTGCAGTCATGATTCGATTTTGTGCTTACAGACTGTGCAATGAGAAAAAGCCATGTCCGCTGCCTGTGCTGTGGACAGCGTGGGGCCCCTGGGCTCACTGCAGCGCTGAATGTGGAGGAGGGGTCCACTCTCGAACTCGGTCCTGTGAGAATGGGAATAACTGTCCCGGATGTGCAACAGTACGGCTCTGTTTTAAGATTATAAAAAGCTTTTAAGAACCATTAAAGGCATAATTAGTTTCTTAATGAAGAAAAGAAAGATTCGGTGTTTGGCTTGTGATGATTTGCTTCTTGATCTTCTCTTGCAGGAGTACAAGCCATGTAACCTGGAGGCTTGCCCAGAGGTTCGCCGCAACACGCCTTGGACCCCGTGGATGCCAGTAAATGTCAGTCAAGACGGGTCAAGGCAAGAGCAGAGGTTCAGGTACACCTGCCGGGCGCTGATGCATGACCCCCAGCAGCTCCAGCTGGGTAGGAAGAAGCTGGAGACCCGTTTCTGCCCCGGCGACGGCTCTGGATCCTGCCAGACTGACTGTGAGTCGCAGATTTGAAAGGAAATAAACACTCAAAAAATTGTGCTTGTTGTTGTCGGCATGCAGCTTTGATTGTTACCGTGGAAACACAGCTGGAGCCTGGGTTGTGGGTGTATCCAGATTCCAGTTTGGCTACAGGGGGGATAATTTGGTGTGGTTTTTGTCACATTTAAATCGTTTTTCTGAGTAGTATCGGTAACTGCCCTGGCTTTGTGCTGCACCGCGTGCAGTTCTGCTCTCCGTCAATAAAAACACAACTGGTTTTGTGTCCGCGTGATTGATCTTCATCGAATCAGGACTGGACCGTTACTCTAAAAGAATAAAAAAAAAAGCTGGCAGGCTGAACAGGTCTGCAGCTCTGAAAAACACGGTTTTGTCGGCCTTATTTGAAGCCGCAGGAAGTGCTCCTGATTCATATGTAAATAATTTGTGCTTGCCTGTGTGTGTGTGTGTGTGTGTGTGTGTGTGAGGGAGCTCTCAGGGAAATCCACTTTGTAATTTTTCAGTCTGACTCACATCGCGCTTGGCTAATTAATGTTTTATGGCATGCTGCTTGCTTGGCAACAAAAAACCATGCAGTTCTATGGAAAGTTATGTTTTATAAGCAGTTTATTCATTTAACAGGACATGTCTGATGTTTAAATTAACTTCAATAATTCACACAGCTCCACTTTTCCTGTGTATTTCTCACCATGGGATGATGGGGAGATAAATCATGACTTCAACGGTTTTCCCTCCATCTACAGCTCTAGTTGAAGATTTAGCAAAGACTAGCAGCCGAGCTATTTCCCAGCCTGAAGGCGCCCGATGGGGATCCTGGGAAACGTGGTCCAGCTGTTCCCAGCACTGTTCTGGAGGCTTCAGAACCCGGAAGCGTAGCTGCTCTACATCTGAGGGCCGGACTAACCCAAGCGCTTGTGTAGGATCCCCAGTGGAGTACCAGGACTGCAACATTCAGCCCTGCCCAGGTAACAAAGACTCTTAAAGTCGCTGCATTTGCGCTGTAAAGTACAATGACAGCTTAATATTGTGCACTGTAGTGAGTGGAGCCTGGTCTTGCTGGTCGTTTTGGTCCCAGTGCACGTCCAGCTGTGGTGGTGGGCACTTTCAACGGACCCGGACATGCGACAGCCCAGCTCCTGCAAATGGAGGAGACATCTGCATAGGCCTGCATACTGAAGAAGCCCTCTGCAATACACATGCCTGTGAAGGTATAAAAGCACATGTGAGGTTTTTTTTAGTGTCAGCAGAAGGTCGGTGGCCCTCTGCAGGTCAACAAGCTTAAAAATGTGTTGTTTTTCCATAATTTCTGGCTTATTTGCTGTGTTAGATGATGTCTTAGGATTGCAGAAAGGACATGTCTATCTGGTGATCTGGAAAACTTTTATCCTGTTCAGCTTCCCTGAATAGTCAGCCATCTTGGATGAGTGAACGCTGTTTGTTTTTCCTGAGCATCTTTGGGTTTGTTCACTGCATTTCAGATTGTCTGGCTTGTGAAGAATCACCACACTGGCTTTGGAGCGAAAACTAAAAGGGGTTGGCCCAGAACGACAGCCAGTTTGCAGCCAGTGGCTTTTCCCCTGCAGCATGCATTGCAAATGAGAAAGGCACCGAGGGAAAATACGCTAGACACATAAAAAAAATGCAGACGTGTCCTCTTATTGTCACAGTATCTCCAGTGTGATCAACTGGAATAACGTCAGTTTTCATATTTTCATAGTGGTTCCTGCTTATAAGATGCAAACCTGTGATTTTGGCTCTCTGAGTGAAATTAGTCACCATTATTTTATTGCTATTTGTTCATTCTGTAATGTCTGTTTTGAGATGCCACTGTCTTATGGCTCGGCAGTGCAGGGACAGACTCTCTGGTGTCTTCAGACTCTTATGTTAATACTCAGATTTTCATCATTGTTCAACTCCTGATGTGATGTTTGTTTAAAAATCAAACCCCGATACAACTGAGAGGGTTGTTGGCTAATGATTTAGCTGAGATGATTTCATGAGGTTGAGAGAAGAAAGATGTGGTGTTGATGTTTGGGGTGGTGCCGGTCAGGGAGACCTGTGCTGTCTGGGATCTTCAGGAGACCAGCGTATGGGAGGTGTGGTTGAAGCATGGCCCTGCTCTTGAACCTAAACACATTAACATTATAGAATAAAACAAAAAAAAAACAACAACACCAATTTTACTAATCTTCTGTAAGCTGTCCCTGTTGTTTGCTACAGTGAGCAGGTAGCAGGATGGGTTGGATCTGGTTCCTATGGAATATACGGGCAGGTTGACAGCAGTAATCTGCAGAGTGAAAGCAGAAAATCTTGTTTTTTTGCTTGTGATTTGTCTTATAATGCATAAAAAGCATCACACACATCACAGATTTTTCACCTTTGTCAAATAAAAAAAGGTTCTTTATTTATTTCATATTCCTCAGAAAACATAGAAACATCCATCCATTGTCCGTACCACTTCATCCAGTACAGGGTCACTGGTAGCTGGAGCCTATCCCAGCTCACAATGGGTGAGAGGCACATCACACCCTGGACAGGTTGCCAGAAACATATTTACTCTCTTTGATATTTTTTATCATGGCATCTAATGAAACTGGATGATAGCCATTTTAACACAGATTTTATTAAAATAATCCAGAACAGATTTTATCGCATTTCATCATCACCGTTACACAATGATAGCATTGAGTCTGGCCCTGTGATGGACTGGTGGCTGGTCCAGGGTGAACCCTGCCTCTCACCTGATTAAATAGACTCTAGACTTCCTGTCGCCCTGCATTGATGTGGATAGATATAGAAAATGGATGGATGGATGTCTAAAGTAAAAATAATATAAAAACTCTTCAGTGGTTTCATGCAACGTAATATCTCAGCTTTCTTGTTTATGCTACGCGAGCAGGTTGGGGTGAATGGACCAACTGGGGGGATTGTGATGAGGAGGGCTTACAGTATCGCACCCGTCGATGCGGTGAGGACCAGGACGCTGAGGTCGGCCTCTGCCAAGGCAACCTGACCCAGTCCAGGCCATGCCGGCCTCATGAGGTGCCAGGTAAACACATGATTTAACCTTAACCGGCTGAGTCGAGCTATGCAGTGAATTACAGCTGAATCTGAGTGTAATCAGACACAATATGCTGACTGTTCGCTCTGCATTCATAGAAATTTAACAGAGGAGTTAATTAAGATGTCTGCAACGTGCCTATCTAGAACAGGGACAGAAATTAACAGTTGTTTTAGTTTTGTTTGATCTTTCTGAGATGTACCAACTTCTCCTCGCTGCAGTCATGTGTTTTCTCCTTCTGCAGTCATTTTACCCGGACAAGAGGAGCAGAGCTGTGGAAGTAAGTTACAGCAAGTGATGTCTTTCTACTCGCTCTGCCTAAATAATAGTGCATTGTTCTCTCTGTCTATTGCATTCACACAGTCACACATGGTTTCTTTGCAATGGAATTCCAGCTGGGGAACACAGCAAACTCACTGTTACAAGGTTACAAAGCTATTTTTCTGCTTATTTGTGCCAATAAGAGGTTTGGTCTGCAGCTTTGGTCCCATGAAGCAGACGGTGTGCGTACATGGGGAATTGATTTTTGGTCTTTAATAAAGCAAACTGCTGACATCAACTTTAAGTTTGATATAAATTCTTCTTTGTTTTTTTGGAGAGAAGGATTCACTCTAAACATGATTCAGATAATATGTGCAGGCATGCAGAGGGCAGATTGTAGTGCTTTTTAGTCTTTATGTCCTGAGAGTGCTCTGGACTCAGTGAACCTTTAAGCCTCAGATTGTTATCCTGAGCCAGCAGTGATCAGACCTTTCTTCAAAGCATTCAGGATTACTGTAAAATTTGCCTTTCAAATCTCAAAATGAATCAGGACATTTCTATGCTTCATCTCGATGTTGCATTAAATAACATTTCTGTGCCCACTATCACTGTTCAGAGCTGTTCAGACCAAAAGATAAATAATATTTTAAATACCTTAAGTTATAAAATTTCTATTTAATTTTTACTACACTGGTTACTGTGATGGCTGGAGCTTCGTGGAGTCACATGTAGGATTCTCAGATGGGTTATTTGGTGGGTCATTTCCACGGACGCCATCTTGACAGCATCACTCTTTTTGTCACTCTGGGGAGAAAATATAACACTATATATGCTTGTAGAAGCAATGGTATTTACTAATAGTAAATAGTAAAAAAATATTAATGAGAAGAAGAACAAAGAGGGTCATAATAATATAAATTTTTTCTGTTTTTCTTTTTTTATAATTGACAAACATCAAAGTTTAACCTGCTCGTAGCTAAGAGCTAGCCAAGCTAGCCTGTAGCCAACATGCGCTAACCAGCTATATTCTATGTTGTGTTTTTTTAATGTTGCTGCACAAACACTTATAGACCTACCTAATTAATTACTTAACCTGCTTTAAGCTTCATCAGTTTTAATAGCGATAAAACCATCACATTGCTATTTGTCATTTCCTGGTTGGGTTAAGAGAAGATAAAAGTCCTGGGTTGGATTTAGAAATAAAAAATATTTAGATAGAGCTGAATACATGATACAATATTTCTATTGTGCAACCGTCTTATCAACAGATATCTTATACCGAACATATGCTAACGTAACATATGCTAACGTAACATATGCTAACAATTTGTAATGTTGATTAGAATTAGGTTATGGTGACATGTTTTGTGGTGTGAACCTGTTTGAGGATTTAGGTATACAAATACATTAAAGTCAAGGTTGGCATAAGATATTAATTATTATCTCTAGTAATACCAGCCTACTACCCACATACTCACTATATACAAAGAATGTATTCCATACTAAGACTTTTATGGAGTATATTTTTCTGCAGATGCTGAGCTACTATGCATAGCATGCAATACTTTCCATTTACCCATATTAGATGCCCAGATAAGATGCATGCATGCAAGTTAGACATAAAGATGCATGCCCAGATAAAATGCATGCAAAGTTGTGCATGCATCTTATCTGGGCATGCATCTTTATGTCTAACTTGCTATAATTTCATACCCAGTAAAAATAGTTCTTGCTAGTTGTTAAACAAAGTCCATGTCTTCGTAGCAGGCTTTTGCCTTTTTCCCTGTCTGTACCTTAGCAATAAGACCCTAATCTCCCCCCATTTCATTCGAGGACACTGATGATGACGGTACAAACAGGTCTCTCTCTGGTTTACAGTGCCTCATCTCTTCCTCTTTTGCCTCTCATCCCGTTATTCTTTAGCCTTTACGTTGTTCCAGTTGGTAGCTGTGGGTGTAGCCAGCTTCTTTGCAGCAGCCTTGCTGTCAGGCCTGGCTTACTCATACTGCCACCACATAAACCGACCATCAGCGGAGTCAGCTGTGATCCACCCCAGCACACCTAACCACCTCACATACACCAAGCAAGGCAAAGCCACACCAAAGAACGAGAAGTACATCCCCATGGAGTTTAAGGTGGGCTGCTACAACACTAACGTCATTTACACTGGTTTTCTTTCTTTGGTTGCTCCTTAAACATGTCTCCTCTCCCTAGACGCTAAACAAGAACAATCTTCACGTGAACGACGAGACGTGCAACCACTTCTCCTCCCCGCTGCCCTCCAGCAACATGTTCACCACCACCTATTACCCGCCCTGCGTGAGCAAGTACGATTTCCATCCCGACTCCCCCTGCAGGACCTACATGCACAGCTGAGAGGAGAAACCAGGGGCCGACACACACTGAGCCGTTTCCCAAAATACCTTTCTTACACAGATTGTTTTATTTGCTTATAAAAACTGAGACTTTTTGGAGAGACTTTTTAAAATGCTGTTTAATAGACCTGAGGAAACGGTTAAAGAGGATCATTTCTTTCATATAAAGTTGTTTCACTTTCACGAAACTGCTTTATCTTCAACATCAGGTTTTCATATTAGTTAATCAGGTGCCAGCAGATGTTTACTTACAAATTTATTGCTTGGACTCAACAACCCGTAATGCTGATC
This sequence comes from Pseudomugil gertrudae, assembly GCA_037177535.1. Classification (NCBI taxonomy): domain Eukaryota; kingdom Metazoa; phylum Chordata; class Actinopteri; order Atheriniformes; family Pseudomugilidae; genus Pseudomugil; species Pseudomugil gertrudae. Next base: position 8,656,516 of record JBAMHV010000026.1, on the reverse strand, counting down.
ATGCAAAATCCCTTTATTCAGAGTATTAAATAATAATGATTAAAATTAGGGGCTGGTTTTCAGGTTCTACTTCTACACCCTCAAGGATGACTTTTTTAGAAGTAATAACAGCTTTTTTTCTGCTTATACTTCTTCCTCCACCCTGAGTTTGGCCAAAACTCAGACTTTCTACGTACCCGGACTGACTGCCATCAGAGGAGAAACACAGTTTTTTGGAGATTTTTTTTTATGTGTTTGGTTCAATAAATTGACACTGTGATGGTCATAAACATAAACACACTGGATGGGAAGAAAAGACTTGTAGATTTACGGCTTATTTGCTTTAATTTGCATGTTAAGCTCACAATGATGAGAAAAAAAACACGGATGAAGACGCCTCATTCTGGACTGTAAAGATGTTGCTGACTTTCCTTCCAGCAGATGATATTGAATATTTTAGGGATGTTTGCAGATGTTACTGTCTGGATCTGCTTTTGCATATTTAAAACTTTTAATATTCACACTGTTACTGTTTAATAAGCACCTAATTCAATCCAACCAGATCTCAGTATGTTTTTCTTTAAAACTGTGACGCTAATCTTTTATAATTGATTAAAAAAATGTATTATTACATTTGTTATTGCATTAACAGGAACATATTTATGCTCTTTCAGCTGGCTGTTTTATCTAAAATACTGAATACTAATGCGATTTAATTCAGCACTGCCTCTTTAACTTTGTTTTGTTGGGAATCATTTGGTCGTGTCGGTGATTCGGCTGTTTTTCGTGCTGTATATTGAAGCTTATGGGGTTTTAAATGAAACATAATGAAAACACATGGTGCCAAACTGCAACCTCACCTTAACCATTTGTACTAAAAGCTCCCTAATTTTGCTCTGTTTCTCTTTATCTTGATCTTTGCAGAGATAATGTTCAGTCGTACGTCTACGGCTGCAACATTGCAAAGGGATATTATTGCTTTATGTCTATTCCTCACCAGTAACACACACTGATACTTACACACCTTGACTAATATAAGTATTTCCTTATAGACCATGTGGTTGCAGAAATATTCATTTCCTTCTGATTATATGCACATCTGCAGCTCATTTACATTGAAACTGAATGCAGCTGTGCATGTTTTAGGATGTTGCAGGACGCTTGTTTTCGTGTGCATTTATTTTATTGAGTTTAGCTGATAAACTGTAAATACTGTTTTTCTTTATTATGGAAAAAGTTTACATTTTTGCACTTTCAGTGAGTGAAAATCTGAAATGAGTGAACTGGAACATACCATTTTAATAATGCTTTTTTAATGTAGAGCCAAATCGTGCTGTTTTTTCTTCTTTAAATTCAGTTTATTTCCTTAAAATAAAGCAAAAGGACCCGTTTTTGTCCCAGAAACGAGACCGTATGAGTCACATGAGGGCTTTTTTTTTTTTATTTTTAAAGAGTTTTAAGACTTTGTTGACTTTAATGGAGAGTAGCTAAAAGTCCAACCAGATAAGTTTTATTACATTTTTATCACAATTATTGTCTGTCTATAAATAAAACATACTCTAGATAGTTTAGGAGTTTACTTTACATAAAAAAACAATAAATTGGGATTAAAATAAAACTTTCTACACAAGATCTTTTGTTTTAATTTAAAAATGGTGTTAATATGAAATATCTTGTGGTTTTAAAACTGTTAATTCAAATGTTTCGCTGCATCTTTCCGTCATGTCGCATGAAACAAACAACCATGGTGAAAATACGAGTGTGTGTTTACATCGGGGCTTTTGTGTACAAATTCTGCATGCGATCATGAATGTGCTCCATGTTTTTGTAAACATCACAAACACTGTATGTCTGTATATGAACAAGATGTTGGAAGTATTCAAGCAGGGGATAAAGAGTCCACTTTTTATTGAGATGCTGTGAAAGATGATCATCCTACAAATTCTGAGAGTTCATCCGGATCCGTGAACTGGTTTTTTTGCTCTCCAATAAAAAACACTCGCTTGATGAGACTGTGAGAGGACACTGTCTTTTGGACACTGTAAACTTTTCTATATTTTTGTATATTGTACACTTAAGAAAAGAAGCAGATGAATAAATCAATTTTGATGCCAATATTTTGGTTTTCTCACTGAGAAAGCTTTTTAAAAATATATGGACCAAGAAGAAACAGCGTTTGAAATATTTAATTTAATTTATTATCTTCTATTGTCAGCTTTTTATTTATATGGCTTTTATTCCATATAATATTTATAATATATCATTATGTAATTCATTATATTCTAAGTTTTTAATGATTTTTTATTTTAATTTTATTAATTACAGTAGTTTTTTCAGTCTATTTATTTATCAGCTACTTTGGGTACAAGTACTTTTAACTGGGTCTTCTTGTCATTCTGCTTGTTTCTGCAGCCATAAAGGTTAATCAGTGAAGCTGAGGTGCTGCAGCCACATGGGTGCAGAAAAGTGCTGGTTTAATATGACCTCGCAAGCACCTTTATCATTTTAGCTACACATCTGTGTTGTTGCTGTTCTGCTCTTGTTGATAGATTTGGCCAGTAAAAACAGGTCTCTTGTGGTGTGGGAGCAGAAATATGTGCTGCAGCAAGAGTAATTTGTGATGCAATAGCAATAAATCTATTAATGAACATTAATTCTACCTTACTTTATTATAAAAGTCAAGTTTTTCTGTGTTGGTCGTGAGATAGCCGAAGCTTCAACAATGTGTGCATTCAGAGTATGTTGCTAATAGATGGATGGATGCACAAACAGGAAGACACCGGTCACTTCTTACCTTCACCTTTAATGTTTCATGTTGCATGACGGACATGAGGCACACAGGTAAATATGGAGACCTACCTTTTTTTGTCCCATACTTCATGGTGATTGTGGTTCTACTTTTTGTGACATCAGATTAAAAGTGCTTAACTGATGAATAATAGAAGCAGTGGAAGCCCCCTGAGGAGGGAAAGTCTACCTGTGAATGAGTGAACACTGCATCATGGAGAACATGGACATGCACGGTGTGCTACAAACATGTTCCTGCAGGAAGTGATGCATTAATCTCAGCATTACAATGCTTCTATCAGGTCTGTGTTCATTTACTGCAACTTTTTACTGCTGGTGGGATTATTGCTTAGTGAGATAAAAGGCTGAGTTCTTGGAAATCCAGGCTTTAATCCTGTTTGAGTTTCCCACTGACACTGGTGGAGGGTGGCCTGGTCGTGGCAGCAACAGCCTGAAGTCCGGTCGTGTCCTCGCAGATGGTTTAGTTCTCACATCGTCATTCTGAGCAGACACTGCGAGTGTTTATTGTTCACAGCCGAGTGAGCAGCGCAGCTCTGCTGTCTTATAGTTTAATCTGCTGTAAAAACCACCGGCTCCCAAAACAGGCACTTTATTAATTTATTTATTCATGGGAACTTCTTAGGAGCGTCGAGCCATAAATATTAAACAGAATGTAGAAGATTCACCACTTTCATGAAAGTTGGTTCAACTTTTGTCTCCGTGCACATGCATGTACTGAATTTTGGACATTCTTTGCAATAGATTATCTTCTCTTGCTATTTGTGAGGTGAAAACTGAATATGACTTACCCTTATTCACACAATTGAATCATATTTAAGATCTGACAGGTCAAATTCAAGGATTTAGCTTGTCTCGCTGCACCATAACATGCAACTGTTTAGTTAGAAATCACATTTGATGTCATGAACAGCCAGTAAAGGAAGTGACCAAGAGCTTAATCCTTCTACTTTAAAAGTTTCATAACTCACACATTTGATTTTTTTCTGATCAAAGTGCATCTGAACATGTGCAGACATGAAAGTGTTCAGACTCACAGAGAAACCTCAGGGACCATCACATGCTTCCCCCGTAAGAGCCAAAAATAAAAGTTTCTGCTTCTCGTTGTTATCCATGCCAGTGGAGCAGGATGTTTACATCCATGGAGTTTTCCTAATGGATTCATGCAATGTTGAGCAACAAAGTGGTTTGTATGTGTTCCGCTTCTCCTTGATTGCCTGGTATGGTTATTTAAAGCTTGGAGACTAAAATGTTTCGAGGCTGACCAATATAACTGACATAGTTCAGGTAACCCACAGGTAAGAAACCACTCAACTAATGGAGGAGCTACATAGTTTTCCCCAAGCAAAAAGGTTAAAAGTAAAAAGCAATGGCTGCAGATTGCCCCAGTTATTTAAAATGAACGTCTATAACTGTCAGAGAAATGTACATGTCCAAATAAGGACATAAGTCAACATAATGTTGTACTATAAAGGCTGAATGGATGTTACTTCTATCATATGTTTACGTTTGCAACAGCCAAACACAACCAAACTGTTACCCAGAGCATAGTTTATGTGCAGTATTTTTAGGAGCCCAAAAACACACATAGGATTGCAGAATTTTAGGGGAATTTTATTAATGAATTTGTGATAACGCTCATTAGGATGCAGAATCATCATCACTGATCGTGTACTCCGGCTTCCTCCCACCCACAAGACATGCATGTAGGATAATAGCTATGATTAAAATGTCTGCTTATCATATGTAAGTTGCATAAGTCCAGTCAGGATTTAGAGCTCATCATAGCACAGAGACAGCACTAAAGTTACTAATGATCTTCTCTTGGCCTCAGATAAAGGACTCCTGTCTGTTCTTATCTTGTTAGATCTCAGTGCTGC
>JBAMHV010000026.1:8637588-8647874 GCA_037177535.1 Pseudomugil gertrudae | reverse complement strand
CATATGATACATATCACAATACATACGATGCATATCGCAATACATACGATATATATCACAATACATACGATGCATATCACAATACATATGATACATATCACAATACATATGATACATATCACAATACATACGATGCATATCACAATACATACGATGCATATCACAATACATACGATACATATCACAATACATATGATACATATTACAATACATACGATAAATATCACAATACATATGATACATATCACAAAATATACGATGCATATCACAATACATACCATACAAATCACAATACATACGATATATATCACAATACATATGATACATATCACAATACATACGATAAATATCACAATACATATGATATATATCACAATACATACGATGCATATCGCAATACATACGATATATATCACAATACATATGATGCATATTACAATACATATGATACATATCACAATACATATGATACATATCACAATACATATGATACATATCACAATACATACGATGCATATCACAATACATACGATGCATATCACAATACATACGATACATATCACAATACATACGATGCATATCGCAATACATACGATATATATCACAATACATACGATGCATATTACAATACATATGATACATATCACAATACATATGATATATATCACAATACATACGATACATATCACAATACATATGATACATATTACAATACATACGATAAATATCACAATACATATGATACATATCACAATACATACGATGCATATCGCAATACATACGATATATATCACAATACATACGATGCATATTACAATACATATGATACATAGCACAATACATATGATAAATATCACAATACATACGATACATATCACAATACATACAATAAATATCACAATACATATGATATATATCACAATACATACGATACATATCACAATACATATGATACATATTACAATACATATGATACATAGCACAATACATATGATAAATATCACAATACATAGGCTACGATACATATCACAATACATACGATGCATATCACAATACATATTATACAAATCACAATACATATGATACATATCACAATACATACGATGAATATCACAATAAATATGATACATATCACAATACATACGATGCATATCACAATACATACGATAAATATCACAATACATATGATATATATCACAATACATATGATACATATCACAATACATACGATAAATATCACAATACATATGATATATATCACAATACATAGGCTACGATACATATCACAATACATACGATAAATATCACAATACATATGATATATATCACAATACATAGGCTACGTTACATATCACAATACATACGATAAATATAACAATACATATGATATATATCACAATACATATGATATATATCACAATACATATGATATATATCACAATACATACGATACATATCACAATACATACGATAAATATCACAATACATATGATATATATCACAATACATACATAATACGATACATGACTTGTACTGTTTAATACAACAATACTAATAATTATTACCCACATGTGCTACTGCTGAAGCGCATGAAGAGATGTAAAGCAGATAGTTTACTATATTTTTGCATGTATGCAGCTGGTTTTAATACGCCTACTGGAGTAAAGCTATTGACGGGTTGATATTTTTTAAAGTGTGACTGAGTGTTTACACTGTCAGGTATGAGCAGATATTAGTTGATATTAAAGCAAACTACGGCAGGGTGAGGAGCTCGGCTATATAGGAAGGGCTCAGAGTAGAACCGCTGCTCCTCCACATCGAGAGGAACCAAATGAGGTGGCTCAGGCATCTGGTTTGGATGCCTCCTGGACACCTCTCTGCTGACACATGTCACTCTGGGAGGAGGCCCCAGGGGAGAACCAGTATACGCAGAAGAGATTACATCTCGCGGCTGGCCTGGGGAGAGGGAAGTCTGTGCTTCCCTCCTTAAGCTGCTGCCCCTGCGACCTGACTCCGGATAAGCGGTGGAAAATGATGGTTGGATGGATGGATGGTGTGTCCCTGCTTTCTTCACTGATATTGAGTGGTTTATTAGTATGTATTGTACTGAGTGGACCCCTTTGAGGACTCTTGGTTTAGGAAAGGTTGTTTTAAATTATAAAGACAAAGGAAATACATAATCAAGGTATCAGCATGCAATACCATATTTTATACTTCATCATTTATTACATGTGATTTATATTGATACACATTTTTCCATTCATTTCATCATAAGTGGATGCTGGAGGCAGAACAAATGTGTGTATGTATAATCTGCTCGTATTGTCCTGTTAAGAGTCCAAAACACTTTCAATATGGGAAGATCAGCCGAGGCGTTCTCTCTGTAGATGTGATGCTTGTCTCTTTTCAGGGTTTTTTTATTTTACTTATCCTCATGTAATTTCCACAAACATAACTGAAAATTAAATTCAGCGGAGGATGAAAGGTAACAGAGACATGGAGGATGCTACTCCCCTTCTTTACACCTTCACCTCCATCCCCTGATTTCATCTACCTCGCTGCACTGGGGGGAGAAAAACACACACACACACACACACACAAAAGCCCAGAGCGTTCATCCAGGCTGAGTGGACAGCCAGCCAGCCAATCAGCTCCTTGCACACTGGCTTTGTCATCAGGCTTGGATATTGAGGAAGGATCCACTGCTCTTCTTCTGCTGCTGCTGCCTCTGCTGCTCTCACCGTGTCTGTGTGGGTTTCGTGCGTGTGGAAGCTGAATAAAGATGAAATGCCAGGATTGGGCTACCTCCAGGGAGAGCATCTCCATCCTATAATGTGAGGCAGCCAGCAGCACTCCGGGATCTGGGGGAAGCTGCATCCATCTAGCAACGTGCCTCTGGAGGACCAGGCGTGATCCAACGGGACGGAGATATATATTTTTTAACATTCTGCTGTGGACAAAAAGGATTGTCGTCATCCCCCCCATCTGTCCTTTTTCTTTTTTTCCTCTGGTGCCCCCTCCTTTCTCCTCCGCCTCCACTCTTTTTCCCCCCCTCATTCTTCTAGAGGCGCTCGTTGGAATATCAGACCTCCATGTATGACAATTTGTACCTGCATGGATTTGAAGACTCGGAGGCGGTGAGTATGTGGTTGTCTGTGTGAATCTGCTATTTATTGATGGAAGTAGCTCACGGCACACGCACACCAGACACACATACATACATATACGTAGGAGGCCTTTGATGGGTAAGCCAACAGTACAGCGTAGCGTGATCCAGAGCTATGCTTGACTGGAAGGGGGTTGGGTGGGTTTGTAAAGAGAAGTGGGGGGGTTGCACATTAGGCGGATATGTCCTCCGATGTGTGTGTGTGACATTCACACGATTCTGAATAATTTCTGCCTGCATTTGCATGTGTGTTGTACGTGTGGCTGCAATCTGCCTGTAAGGCTGAAAGAGCGGATGTCAGGAGCCCACCAGAGCCAGGAGGAGCCATTTAGTCTTCGTTGTATACTCTGCAACCCGAAGAGATCAACCCAGCTTCGATTCACGGCGAAAATTTTAAAAACAATAACCGAGATCTCCCGGAAGGCCATCCCAAAGCGTGTGGCACATTTTCAGCATTGATCACCCAGCTGGGTATCTCTCACCCGGCTCTGCGACTGCGTGGTGTACAGACTCTGACGAAGGCTCGGAGAAACATGCAACGTGATGTCATTAAGTGGATTCTGATGTTGATGAGTCACTAGCTGAAGCTGCTCCGTTGGTCATACTTCACGCTACAGATGCTACAATACACCCTCAGATCTTTCACACAGATTAAATGACATCTACATGTTGGGAGTATGGTATCACATTACACAATGATTGTACTTACACACATCATGCCTCCATTAAACATGCAAACATGATATATGTGTGTAATACTAACCAGAAAATTGTAAAGTTATATGATATGGCTAAAGAGAAGCCTCCTACTCATAATCCAAGGTAATTACATCTTTCTAGACCCTCCACTAAACGCTTGTGACCAGTAATCTGATCAAATATGTAAAAACAGTAACAATTTTAACAGCTCTAAATAGATCACATTGTCGTGAAGTGGCACTATACGAATAAAGTTGAATTGAATTGAAGCTGAATAGACCTGAAAAGCCAGCAGAAACGGAAATCCTGCGTACGCCAAGCAAACGAGATGCACAGTCCAGATGAGCAGCGTGCTGAAGTCAGGCTTTGCTGCTTGCTTGCCATAAAAGAAATGGAAAAGTGCTTAGTTGTGATGACTGACTTGATTGATCATCTCGTAACTAATGGTCCTCCTTAATTGAATCATCATTAGTGGCTGATTGTTTAGATTAAAACAGCAGAGGGAAGCACTTGATCCAGGCGTGTCCCAGCAAAGCGTTGCATTAAGAGTTGAAGGAAATGCAACTCAGAAGCAGTTTAGGACTATTCCTGATCCTATGGGGTGATTACTTTCAGACGAAGAAGAGCAAAAAAGCAAAAATCTGCCTTCTCTTGTCCAGGAGCGGCCACTGTAGTCATCATTATCCAGAATGTGTAATGAATAAGTGTATGGTCACACAAAATGCTGACAGCAGAGGAGTGAAATCCTTTTTGTCTGAGATGCTGCTGGCAGTCGGCTCTTTTCTCCATCACCTGTTCTGCATCCAGAGTGCCAAGCGATCACTCAGCAAATGGATGTAAACCCCCAAAACCTCACTGAATGATCCCATTAGGGATTAGTCTGGACTCTGGTTGGTCTGGAGTTAGTTCAGAGCTCTCGTCCTGGGGGATGTTTTATAATGGTGTAATTTTTCTTTTTTTAGGGCTCAGCTGATTCTTATACTAGCAGACCATCAGATTCAGATGTATCTCTGGAGGAGGAGCGGGAGGTGCAGGCCCAGGTCCAGAGCCAGAGCCCAAGCCAGAGCCAAGGACCGGGACAGAGCCGCCAGGAAAGGGAGCAACAGGCTGCCATCCAACTGGAAAGAGCCAAGGTGATAAACCTGTGGCGCAGCATGATGACATCCAAACACAGCGCAAAGTTTTGTGTCACGTTCAGACGGCTTCATTAAAGCCAACATGAGAATACATGGTGTTATATATAAGATACACTTTTGTGGTACCCTCCAGACGAAGCCGGTGGCATTTGCGGTAAGGACCAATGTCAGCTATTGTGGTGCACTGGATGAGGATGTTCCAGTTCCAGCCACAGCCATCTCTTTTGATGCCAAGGACTTTCTCCACATAAAGGAGGTACTTAAACGTTTAATATGATGCATGAGACTTATTTTAAGGACACCAGATTGTAATTGTTTGTTCATGCAAAGCGTCCTCTTTTTTTATGCATATGTTTAGAAATTCAACAACGACTGGTGGATTGGTCGGTTAGTGAAAGAGGGATGTGAGATCGGGTTCATCCCCAGTCCTCTGAAGCTCGAGAACATCCGGCTCCAACAGGAGCAAAAGCGAGGACGAGTCCAAGGGTAAGTCGCACAAAGATACATACACAGCCATGTATACGGCAAGAAGGAACATCTGATTTCCTTTCTTTCCATGGATTTAGTTTCTGTTATTTAACAAATGCACGATTTAATTATGCATTTTATAGACAATTCCATGATTTATTTTGGTGAAAGTTTAAAAAAAGAATAATATTTTATTAATTTATTTAGGTAAATATAAACAGGACAATAAAATAAAAAGGACATTTAAACTTGTTTGTTTTCTTTGTTTGACAAAATAAAAATATTTCTGCTTTATTTTTGCTTTTTCATCAAATAAAACAAAGACATTGATCTGAAATGAAACAGTAGTAATGAGAGCAGGTCAGACAGGTTTTATATATTCATTTTATAACTATTTATTTCTTCGTTTGGTCTTTAATCAGCTCTAAAGCAGGTTCTGTTAAATAATAATAAAGTGTGTGCATGTAGGCTTTTATTAAAGCACACGCCTGACTTAGCTTTAAAATGTCTGAGCCCAGCGTGTCAGCTTTGGTGGGACTCCTGATCAGATCCAGGGACAATTTAAATAATTTCATCCACTAAAATAGCTGCTGTCCAATAACTCCTCGTTAAATTGTTTATAACTTCTTTAACTATGATGTGTGTTTTCATCATTTCGTTCGACCCAGGCCTCCCAGTGACTCATACCTGTTTAAATCATTCCCTCTACTCACACTGACTGGACCAAACGCTTCCCCAAGCTGTAATTAGCACACCTATCGGACTGACTCGTGTTCTTGTGTGCATAATTGCTCTTGAATGTTCTGTCATCTGGAGTTTGTACTATTAACTTTCTTGCACCTCCTCAAGCCTTGCTGTGGAGGTTAATACTAATGTTACCAGACTGCAGGGCTTCTGTGCCTCTGTGGCTTTTAGTCACCAAGCCTCACAGAGAAGGAGAGGCACACGAACCCCATTAACCAGGAGTACTCTTAGACAAATTTCTTGTAATTTCTTTAAGTAATCTTCAGGGACAGTTCTCCAAGGACATTTCAGAGCTTTTCTTCAGATGTTGGCTGCCTTTTGTGCTGTTATCTGCAAAACGATCCCACAGTGCTTCAGTAATGTTGAGCTCTGCTCTCTGGGAAGGATGCATCACTCCGTCAGACCTGTTGCTACTGGTTTTCACTCATTTGGCATACCTCAGCCTTTTCTCCTCGCCTCCCTTTCCTGAGGAATGACTTATGACAGCCATCTTTCCATTTCTAATGAGGCTTCAGCAAACACGCTGTCCTGAATTAGCAGCTGCTGATACTATTAATCTAATTTAGGTCGTTTCTTAAGCCTGGCACATTCCTTTTTGTCCTTTCAGGTTTCCTCTCTATCAAAGGAGATCTACTATCCTGCAACTTTTAGATGCATCCCTTCTCACACACACCTGAATCAAATGAATGGCTCATTACCAGGCCTCTGCAGAGCCGGAGGATATGCACAAGAGTGAATTGAGTCATGTGTGTTGGAGAAGGGATGCATGTAAAAGCTGCAGATGGTGGATCCCTGCTCTATATTTCATATTATGCTGAAGTTTTCTGCTGATACGTCCAACAAATACTCATTTAAGTCAAACTGGTATTCTTTGCATAAATGTAGCTATATATATTTTAATAAGTCTGTAAATAAATATGAGTCATTTTTAAGCTTTACGTTATAAGGACAAACATCTATCCTTGAGTTGGTTCTTTCTTTTTAAGCTGGAATGATTTATAGGTCTGTGTTATTAGTGGTTAATCTAAAAATACAGATACACGAACTGGACTGAAAATGTGTGAGACAAAGTTATTACAACAAAACGTGTTTGGAAATATAAAATAAATGAGGTGGGTTTAGACATTTATTGTACGTATTTATGTTGTCATAGTTACTGACTCCCTTTCTGTCTCTGACATCAGTACTGTCCTTTTTCTTTGTCACAAGTCACAGTTGATTTCTTTAGTTTTGAGTTAACTTACATTAAACAAACCTTAAATAATCCCAGTAAAACCATTGCTCTGTTTTTCATATCTGGACTCGGTGTGTCGTAAGTGGTTTGCAGTGCATGCTGCTCACATACGTTTTGTTTGTTTTATCCCAGTTGAAAGTACAGGTACTATCCACAAATGCACACACTATGGAGGGTAACATTTGTGCAAAAGCTTAATAATCTTTAAGGCTTTGTAACGTGAGAGATGCTAACCACCAGCGTATTTCAGGAAGCGGGTACTAAAAGTTAACTCTACGAACTATTGAAACCTATGACTGACATATAAAAGATACAGCATCTGTTAAAATCTTGTGTAGATATTTCTGTAAATGTAGTTTGAACATAACTTAAAAGTGTTGAGCTTCATATATTTTAGTTTTATTTCCAATAAATCCTCCCTCCAGCAGACGAAATGATGAAAGATGAAAACTCTGCTCCTTATTAACCTGTTGTTGAGTCTTTGTATCGTAGCTCGAATCAACTATAAAATAGTTGCAGAAGCTTTTAAAACCTGTATTGTAAGAACAACCTACAGCACGATCATTTTAGGGTTCAAGAATGTCTTTTTTCTGCATTAATGCCACTTTGTTTTCTGTCTGTTTTTCTCCTGTATATCCCCTCTTGTCTTTTCCAGTAAGTCTGGAGGGAACTCCTCTTCCAGTGTAGAGGATGAGGTATCTGCCTCTATCCGACCACTCATATCCTCAGCAGGTGAGGACTTTGAACAGGGGGAGAGGGCTGTTAGCCTGCCAGCTTAGAGCCAAACGTCCTGAACAACAGGATAGCCAGTAGAAGACTGTAAAGCCTTCCCATGTCTCCACATAGAGCATAAGTTTACTGCATAGAGTTGCTGGTACATTATCCCATGATCCTCCTCTTCCTCCAGTTGAGGACTGCAGGCGCTCTGAAACTGGGGCTAACCACAGTGTGAACCCAGCGTGAAGGCTATGACCCCCCCCACACTGAACTGCACTCATGTGACTTTGTGAATATGACTTTAGGACAATAGGATTACTTTTTTTATATCCTTGTTAGGTTTCATTTTTTTATGAATCATGATGAAATGTTAAATAAATGAAGCATATTCAAGCGTTTCTGAGCTGCTGAGGCGACGTCTTTCGAAGCTACAGCTACTGACAGAATTGTCACTTCTTCTCTTCCCTCCTACAGGAAAGCAGAAACAGAAAGTGGTAAGTTGGTGACAGTAAAACTCATACATCTACTATCCATTCAACCATCACAAAATAACAAGAACTAGTAGGAATGACAGGAAGTTACTAAAATACTTCAGCCCGATTATTTACTGAGACAAAGCAAAGATCTGCTTTATCTATGATTGATTGTTTTGTTTCTGGAGGTTGTAGTTAAGAGTTACAGCAGAAACTACTATCTGTGTCTCCATGTTAACTACATAATGTTCCAGTATGAAAAACATGATGATGTTCACATCTCACAGGTTCATTCATATGATAATTTAATCTTAGTTTTATATGAATAAGAAACTAAAGCTGATATTTAATGTTATAATTAAATATCCTGTAATTTAGTTAAGTTTGCTGATTTGCTTATTATGTTGAGTGAGCTGCTTGTGGGACAGATATCTCCATGGCAACTATCATGAGACTAACAAAGTCATATAAAGGAGGATTTGCTCTAAATTTTCAAACTTATTAACCATTAAAAACTGTGACATTAAGTATAATTTTCTACTCCGTAATGCTTGTATTTGATAATTAATCATTGCTATGGCAACCTCGTCTCTTTCCACAAAATTAGCTAATTATGTGCTGATTTAAAGCCAAAGGGAAATCACAATACTTTTTGTTTAATTAATTGATTTTTAGGTGTGTAATTAGCTTTTATTTGTCATCTGTGCATCTCTAAATGGACTGGTTTACATCACTATCATACAGTATGTCTAACTGCTGTCACATTACTGCGTCCTGTTGCAGCTTGTAGTGTAGTAAACCATTTCCATCTCTCCATGTAGCAAATGAAAACACTTTATTATCAGTCAGAATAAAGTAACCATGTAAGAGTTCATTAACAGATATTCTGATATAAATAGTACATTCTTAAAATACAGAATATAATATCAGTGCAGGTTTTTAATGCGTTTTCCCACTTTTTTCATTTTAATTAAACAAATCAACGTATCATTTGCTACATACCTCAACATGACAAAATGTTTCCCATTTGATACATGATTGTGAGTCGGTGTCATGTGATCATCACAGCTGCTTGTTGTATGTTCTGTGAAGGGCCTGATATTTGTGATGAATCTGCGGCTGCTGCTTTGTGTTGACAGACGGAGCACATCCCTCCATACGATGTGGTTCCCTCCATGAGGCCCGTGGTGCTGGTGGGACCCTCACTAAAGGGTTATGAGGTGAGCTTGGTGCTCGTATGGTTAAATCAAGATGGTCTCCATTTGGAAACAAACACAGGAATAGCACCGTGGTAGTTTTTTAAAAAAAGATCCATGAATTATTACATTAATCATTCAAAACAACAGAAAGCAGATCTATCCTGGCAACCATGTGTCCCCAAATACAGATTTGTGTTAATTGTGAGTGTGTCACTGCCCACAGAACAACCCAATTGCAGGCAAACTAATGAGAGAGTCAGAAAATATTAGTTTGCCTCGGCTGTGATGAGCATCGTTCTCTTAGCAGCCTTACTGCTGCTATTGATGTTCTGTACAAAAAGACTCGCAGAATAATAACGTTGTGTTGCTCTACACCAGTGTTTCTCAAACTTTTTCAGTCCAAGGACCATTTAACCTTTACAACACGAACTCACGGACCACCTGACTCTA
>JBAMHV010000026.1:8612393-8622742 GCA_037177535.1 Pseudomugil gertrudae | reverse complement strand
CTAGAGTTATATACTAAATATATTTTCTTTAGTGGTGATCAGTGCTTAATCCCTCCCAACAGTGTAATATGAGACCTACACAGTTATTAATTTAAAAAAGGCAATATTTACATGTCATATATTAGCCGTAATAACACCATTCACGTTTAAAACCAGGATAAAATGCTAAATATTTTTTAAGCTGCTTCAATAAAAGCCGAACATTAAATTAGATTTTTTTTCAATGGAGTTCTGCGTCACGCAGAGTAACGTGCTGCGTGTGGAAGCTACTTGTTTTTCTCAATGAAGTGAAACTTGATCCTCGCAGGAGGAGGAGGGAGGGTGTTGTTTGGTTTACCATTGAGAAATTTGCCACAGATAACAGAGAAAGATTCACTAAGTTAACAGAGTGTGAAAAAAATAGGCTTTTGCAAACGGAGGAATCTCCCAGCAGGACTGGCAGCTTCGCAGAAATGGACGCGGTGTTTGATTATCAGAAAATGGCGTTCGCCTCTAAACCCGTACCTTCTCCCCCTTCACAGCCAGCCGCAAACACGACGCTGTTTTGTTAAGTTTTGCTAACAAAATGCTGCATAAGAGTGCAGAACTTACCCTGTAAAGCGAAGTTCTTTGACAGAGTGATTAAAACTAGTCGACGCAGAGTTCCTCCCCTACATCCCCTGCAGCTGCTCGAATAAACACACGGCTGTGGATTTTTCTCAATGAAGTTCTTGGCGATAGCTGGAGCAAAGCTGACCAGTGTCCTGCCTTCTCATTGGCTGGAAGAGAAACGTCAATCAAAGTAATAACCAATAGTTTTTGAGACTGCTCTGACGTCAGTCCCTTGTGTTTTTTATGAATGGCTGCGTTTCATTCATGGAGACAGGGCTATCTTAAAGGAACCGCCATGCAGAAAAAAATAAAAATAAGTACATAAAATCAACCTGGTCTTTCTAAATATACTCGAACGATATAAGCAATGCTGTTGTTTAGTAATAAAAATGCAGTCTTGTTTAGCGTGATTCAACATTTTATTCATTGGATTAATTAATTTTTTTTTTAGCTGTTTTTGACTTGAGGACCAAATGACTAAAATCCTTTTAAAAACAAATATGTCTATATCAATACTAGAATTTATTTAACATTGTTTAAATTTAAGAGACCAATTAAGTGGGTTTTAAGATAAATATCAATCAATATTTGCAACTTTTAAAGCAATATATTAATCAGTAATTAATCCAAAGTCCAGTTTCTCCTCTTTACCCTCTTGATCCTTTTTCTGCTTCAATGCAGCTGCAGAGAGATCACCCAGTGATAATTTGATAAACTCATAAAGCACCTCTCCTATGACTGATGGCTCAGCACAGAGGACTTCAAACAACAACTGCAGAAATAAAAAAAATGCAATAATTAAGACTTTAATCCAGATATGCTGATGAGAAGATTAAAGTCAGCAGCAGCTCAGATACAATTCAATTTAATGTTCCTTTCTGACTAATGCAATGTCAGAGCATCCGCACAACCTCCCAGTATTAATCAAGGAATGGGAAAAATGTCTAGCAACCTGTTCTGATCCTGCAAAAAGCAAAACCAAATAAATACAGATTTAAACCTTCCTGTTAATATATGCACACACACACACACACACACACACAGAGAGAGAGAGAGAGAGAGAGAGAGAGAGAGAGAGGGAGAGAAACAAGTTTGACAATGTTTCATGTTTATTTCTAATGCCTGGTACAAATAAAGGCAGAGCATTGTATAAAAAAAAGGGCTGTTTAATGCTACTTTCTGATTAATTTACTCCCTTTGCAGCTGCAGGGATAGGGCTGCAGGATAGCTAAAGAGAAAAGCAACAGTAAATGTGCACATTTTCAAGGATGAAAGCAAAGGCCAGCACATTCTCAGTGTTTTTAACCGTCCCTGAGTTTCCCTGTCTCATGACTTCACATAGACCTGTGGAGGCTTTCTTCCTTCAGGGTTGCACTGATTGTTTGTGCTCGTCTCGAAAACTGCCTGATCAGCGTCGGGAGATGCCAGAACGGATCTGCAGGTGATAAAAGTTCCAGTTCAAACATGAGCTTAGCTCAGCAGCTCTGTTACTGATTTGCAACGTCTCCTGTTCGCCCTAACGCCACACGTCTTTTCTCGTGTACAATACCACATTACACATTTCTATTCTTCCGTTTTGTCAGATCAACAAGCATGATATAAAAGAACATATCCTGTAACAGGAAATTACAATCCACAGTCTTATAGCTTCTTATCTGTGTGTTGAAAGTTTATTTTTCTGCTACTTTTTATAAGCTTGCTGCCTCCTTCTCTGTATTGTTCATCTGAGACAAATAAGAGAGTAAAGATGATGTAATAAACTAGTTTGCAGTGCTCAGTGTCTTATAAATCACATCAATAAGACATCTGGTTGCAAAACTTTTTACCACTTGCACTGCAAATCTGATCAGCTTTGTAACAACTATTTGCCAATAAAACTACATAATTTGACCCATAAAGTGAAAACACTGACCTTCATTAATTAGCAGTGATTCTATTTATACATGTACATGTATTTCATATTTATATTTCTCACTACTTTCCACTATTTACTGAGTCATTATAAGTTTCCTGTCATATGTTATGTAACTTTTAGACCACTGAATAGCTCTCAAATCCTAACCACCCTACATCCTTTTAGCTGGGTGAACTATGAAAAGAGGTGGCCAAGTCCTCGACATCTACCTTCCTGCAATTTTTAGATGCATCCCTTCTCAAACACACCTGAAACAAATAACTCTCTACTGCAAAATATAGCATACTGGTACAATCTTTTCTGAATATTTACCATTTATTATTATGTGATATGGCAATATTCTTATTATATGATCTTCTGCTTGTTGGTGCCCATTAAGGGGCAGAAGACAAAAATATGAATGTGTTTCACAGAAATTTGCGGAACATTTTTATCATAAAATGATGCAAAATGTCTGAGAAAGTCAAAGTATTATTTATGTCGTGCCAGGTTCTTATGGATTATTAAATCCTTAAAGCTATACAAACCTGTAATAAGCCAATCATAAGTCTTTAATATGTCTTATATCATGCTAATTTAGGTTTTACTTTTTTGTTAGAATATGTTTGCCAGCTTTAAAAATCAAAGCATTTTGTTTCTTTTTATGGCACATTTTCTTTCATTTTGTTCACTTTAACTCAGGAAAGCTCAGTTTGAGCTCCACTACCTCCCAAAAAGCCTGATTTATCAGCTGATTTGTTTAAAGTGACAGCATGAAAATCAGTTGCTTGTTCTTCATTAGACATATGCTAAACTATCTGGATAAGCTGAGTTTCCATATAGACTGATCACCTTTTAATTAATAGTGAATGAATTAGAAAATATGCCCACTGGCCACTTTATTAGGAGCACCTTGCTAGTACCAGGTTGGACTCCTTTCCCTTTAGAACGGACTTAATTCCTGATGGAGTCAATTTAGGTTGTTGGACACATTCCTCGGAGGTTTGTTGCTAATTAACACGATTGCACAGTTGCTGCAGATTTGTCACATCCACGCTGAGATTCTCTCATCCCACCACATCCCAAAGGTGCTCTATTAGATTAAGATGAGGTGTTGGTGTTGTGATGTGGTAGCAGTAGCCGTTGGAAGATGCTACACTGTGGTCATAAAGGGATGGACATGGTCAGCAACAATAATCAGCTATGCTGTGATTAAACCATGTTCAGCTGGTAAACACACAGTTTTCTGAATATGAACATTTTTTATGTTTAATGTAAAATTTGGATGAATAGTAGTGCTTTGTAATAAAAGTGAATTAAAACACACATTCAGCAACAGTTTGTCTACACTTGTGTATTTATTTGAAGGAGAATTTACTTGGAAAGGTGAAAAACAAGAGTGGTGACGGTTTAAGGAGTCATTCAAGCTGTGATTACAAGTCTACGACACGTCGAATGGAGCCCACAGCTGAGTGCAGAGCCCCCCACTCAGAGTGCTGCCGGTATTCACCTTTCTCCAGCAGGTACTGACGCCCCCTGTAATTTGAATTCTCATAGAAGACCCAGATCCCATCCTGGACATGAGCTGAGTGGACGTCACGGTAGCTCCAGCGGTCCTGCAGGTTGGACTGGTCCTCACTTAGCTCCATCATCTGGCCACTGAAGTCTGGACGTTCGTAGATGCGGATCCTGTGCCTGCTGGATGGCTTAAACATTAATAAATAAATGTTCTGGTTTTGAGCTTGCTCCAGTATTTATGCCAGTTTCTGAGAGACCGGAACGATGCTGAGTATGTTCTTGACTGGTGGTCTTACATGTCTGATGAGACGACAGGAGCGGATGGTGTCACTGAAGCTGTTCCAGCTCTGGAAGGTCGGATACTCCCCTTTCATGAGGATGTACTGGTAGCCCATATACTGGGGTCTCTCATAGATGACCCAGGTTCCTCCCTCCACACGGATGGAGTTGCAGTGGCTGAAGTGGGAGCTGAGCTCAGGACAGTCACTGCTGCATTCGTAGTAATGACCCTGGAAGTTCTTGTTCTCATAAAAGAAGATCTAAAAGCCAGAGACTTGATTAAATGAAATGAACCTTTTGGTCTCTCCGATCAGAAGGTTTATTTGGAGTCACAATAAAGGGAATACGCGTGAGATTTGATGTGGAAAGATCTGGAATATAATGATCTGAAAATGATCCCTTAAACATGCAACTCTGTAAAGTTCCCCTCTGATAAAGAGAAGCAGAACATAAGGTCTCCAGAAATGTTCATATTGATGCAAAGTGTCTGTACATGTTGCACCTCAGTCATCCTGGTCCTGTTGTGTATGCTGGTATATGTATGTATGCTTATTTGTTTCATCTTGCATGGACCGTTGTTGTATCTCCTCCCTTAGTCTCCCATCAGATTTTATAAGGTTAAAACCAAAGCTTGATTAGGAAACTACTGCAATACCCATAATAAATCTGGAATATTATATTCAAGCTGTGAGTTTATACACAGTCTGCTTTGTCGCCTCCAAGTGGCCAAATTAAGATTTCGCTGCCATCACATTTATAAGGGTTGTAATATATTTACCAACCTGGAAGAATTTGAGGCAAACTGTTGTTTTTACCCCTTTTTGAAAAGAAAATAAATATCTAAGCTGCAAATTACATGACTATAATAAACAAACTAACAATCTAATATGGGCTTCAAATCATGAATTAAGGAATTAAGCTTCTGTTATCCCAGCTTCTCCAATTCCTATTAAACTTTTGTAATCCAGTCATTTTTAATGGATCCCTGAGGAAAATAACTGAATAATTTAACCCAGAAATAGCAGGGACAATCTAAAAGAAAGTGCACTGATCTCTCAGACACATCACAAGCAACAAACTCATACTATGTTTGTAATGTGCTGGAGCCACCAACCTTCCCTGTGCGCTCCATAGTCGTCATGTGTTCCTCCTCGGCCAACCAAAACAGCCCCTGCAGCAACACTGCATCACACTTTTATATGAAGGCAGATGAAATGCATCACCAGCATGATTATTGTCATTCAGATGAGCTCTTCATTAACACATTAGCTGATTCTGCAATTGTTTCAGCATGGTCTTTTTTAAGCTTGATGCTGATGCAGAAATTTGGACTGAATGCTGCATAAACTCTGGAACATTTGCAGCTTGGGTGCATCAAATGATTTCGCACGACCTGATTTGATGATTTTTGCAGCACTGAAGTCCCGTTTTTATGTTAATTTTGTTTTTCTTTATTAATTGATGTTAAATAAATCCTGTTTCTATCCTGCATGTACCACACTTATAATAATATTTGCATAGTTAGTGAAAAGTGTAATAAATGTCTTTTAAATATTAAGTAGATTTTTGTTTCATGTATTTATTTTCTAATGCATTCAGTACTTTTGAGTCTTTCCTGATTCTTAACCCGACAGATTGATCCAACACTGGGCTGCATGGCCCCCCATGCAGAATAGTGTCTGTATTCGCCCTTCTCCAGCAGGTACTGACGTCCCCTGTAGTTGAGATGCTCGTAGAAGATCCAGGCCCCTTCAAACACTTTGCAGGAGTGGACGTCACGGCTCGACCACTTCTCCTGGAAGGTGGACATGTTGTCTGCCAGCTCCATCGACTCGCCCTCAAAGTTTGGCTTTTCCCAAACCTCCATCCTCCACGAATTTCCCACCTGAAACACATTGATGTAAATATAGAGATAAAATGACCCCCTACAAATGTAAAAATCCTTAAATCTAAGCTTTGAAAGTGACGTGTGATCTGTAAAATGTGGTGTGAAATTCACATATCCATGAACAGATCATTTATAAAATACATGGTGAAACCCTTACATGCCTAATAATACGACAGGACCTGACAGCTTCGTTGATGCCCAGCCAGTACTGGTAGTCCGGATACTGTCCTGGGCTCAGCACATATTGGTACCCGATGTAGTTTGGTCTCTCGTACACCACCCAGAATCCTCCCTCTACTTTGATGGAGTTGCAGTGGGTGATGTGTGAATGCAGCTCGCTGGAGTCATTACTGCACTCATGGAATCGACCCTGAAAGTTTTTGTCCTCGTAGAAGATGATCTGGAAACAGACACAACCTGATAAATCTGTGAAGACAATTAGAGCGAAACATTTCCACGTGAGGCATCCGGTACCTTCTCCATAGCAAAGACTTCGCAGTGTTAGATCTGAGCTTAAAGCAGCCACTTCCAATATTGTCTTTATACAGAACCAGAACAATAACACCAAGCACATGGTTGGCTTTGTGTGAATTGGATTATTCATATATTTATCCAGGCTGATCACATTGTTCTAAAGCAGTGGCTCCCGTTCTGCTAAACAATGCAAATGCAAAGTGCAAAGCACCGAAAAGCCAATGGATGCAGCAGAGCGTGCTGACAAAAACAAGGGCAACGCAGGACGTTTGGGTTGAAATGAAGCGCTCATAGCTGAGTCAGTGACATGGCAGGAAGGCACTAGAGGCTATAACATGCAATGATTTTACATTAATGTTGAAATGGCCTCAGGAATTGCTACTTTGATTATTTATTATTAGAAATAGATGGATTTAAAGTTACACCTCATTAAGAATCCAAACATAAAACAGATTATTTTCATGGGGGAGAATGACTGCCTCACCTTTTTTCTAGCATCACCATTAGAACATTTCCAGACCTGCTTTCACTGCTGTGCCCACAGAGCATAATAAAGAAGCACCAGGTCACTCTCTGACCTTAAAAACGTGTTTCTGATTCGTTTTCATAGCATATTGACTAATCCCTGCTATGGCTCAGTTAATTCCTGAGTCTAAGTAACCGACTTCACAACTTTATTATTATTATTTTATTCCTGTATTACACTCTTGCAACTGGATATCAACACATTGGCCATTTTGAGCACACAATGTGGTTAATTAATCAGAGATGTGTAGGAGAACATTTAGGAAAAGAAAGAAAAATAAAGAGAGAAAGGAAACAAGGAAGAAATAAGACACTGGACTTTTACTGGCTGAGAGAGCTGAGAGAAGAGACAGGATTCACTGAGTCTCACCTGAGAATCTCAATGCTAAACTAATGCTCCCAGAGGATGAAATCTAGTTGTAAATAGTGAAATGTTGTGTCTCCAGGCTGTTGTTTTCAGGAAACATGTATGTGACATGAAGGCAACTGAAGCCAGGAATGCTTTAGCTATAAATATGTAGGTCTTATATCATTTGGAGGATTTAAACCAAACCAGGTACTTGTAACTCCTGCTGGTAACCTGCATGTGAAGCGTTGAAGAGAATCATAAATGTGAAAAAAAGGGAGATAATTCTGTGTTAACATGGATATTTATGGATTAAAAAAAGCCAAAGGCAGCATTTAGTTGCTGTTTGTTTTGTTCAGGTAACCAACACATTTTATTCTTTTTATGTAGAAAGAAATGTAAATGATAAAGTTGCATGTAGGAACTTGTTTTTACTAGTATCATCCAGCCTGTTTAATATTTTTAGAGTAATGAACGGTGGCGCAGTTAGCACTATGGCCTCACAGCAAGAAGGTTGCTGGTTCGAGCCTCGGTTGGGGTGGGGGTCCAACCAGGAACCTTTCTGTGTGGAGTTTGCATGTTCTCCCCGTGTTAGCGTGGGTTCTCTACGGGTACTCCAGCTTCCTCCCACAGTCCAAAGACATGCACCTTATAGGCTGATTGGAGACTCTAAATTGTCCATAGGAGTGAATGTGTGTGTGCATGGTTGTTTGTCTGTGTGTGTTGGCCCTGTGATGAACTGGCGACCTGTCCAGGGTGTACCCTGCCTCTGACTGTATGTAAGCTGGGATTGGCTCCACCTCGTTCAGGGATAAGCAATAGAAAATGGATGGATGGATGAATAAAGTATCTTTTCATGCAAACCACTGAACATGACACATATTCCTTAAACTCTACAAGGACAGAAGGAAATATTTGCTTCCCATTCTTTTTTTTTTATTATATTCATCATGAATCACAGGAATTTAGACGTCTTGCATCTCTTTTGAATTAAAACTCTGTGATCCTGCGGAAGGAGCCGACACCTGGCGAGGATGCGCCCCAGTCGTTGTGCTGCCGGTATTCGCCCCGTTCCAGCAGGTACTGGTGTCCCCTATAGCTGGGAAGGTCATAGAAAACCCAGGCGCCCTCTGTCACCACGCAGGAGTAGGCCTCACGCATCTTGTAGGTGTCAAAGACTGAAGGACAGTCGTCAGAGCACTCCAGCATCTGCCCTCCAAAGTCCGGTCTCTCATACAGCCTCAGCTTCCAAGCACTGCCATAAACCTGTAAAGACATAAAACCTTTAAGTAACCTTATGACCCTGTGAAGTCTCCTTTCTTGTATCTCAGAACTTGTAAAGTGAACAATCTTTCACAGAAAGCAAAACAAGTAGCCGAAAGATGCAAAACAGCAGAAATGGGAAGCATGATACTGAAGAACCCACTTCCTTTCTTACACCGTGACCGCACAGTGCAGCTCTTACGTTCTTTATAGCGCGGCAGGATTTCACGCTGTCGCTGAAGGCCATCCACTGCTGGTTGTCGGTGTACTCGCCAGGGTTGAGGACGTATTGGAAACCCTTGTAGCTGGGCCTCTCATAGATCACCCACACACCACTCTCCACCCGGATGGAGTTGCAGCGGGTGAAGTACGTGTGCAGGTCGGCACAGTCGCTGCTGCAGTTGTAGCAGCGGCCCTGGAATTTCTTCTCCTCGAAAAACGTGATCTGTAAAAATAAAACAAGTCTCATCGGCGCATAAGAGGGAACTTTGTTTCAAATCCATGCAGGATGGTGAAGGTTTTATCTCACCTTCCCCATTTGGATGCACAGTAGACCTCATTTTTGTGCTGCAGCCTCATCAAAGTATTTATTGATAAACCAAATGTGCAGAGTGTGGCAGGTCTTTGATACCCAAATGAGGCAGATTAACATATCAGCAAAATGGCTTGGTGCGGTTTGATTCGCCTTTGTTCCGGTGTGATGATGAGTCTGTATCAAACACATGCTGGAACAGTGAAGGCAGAGGTTCGTCATTGTTTCAGCTGCAATTGTTTGAAGTCTGCTTAAAGCTCTACATCCACGCTGCTCACATTTTATTCTGGTATGGATGAATAAAGGGGGGTGTTTATTGATGCAAATGCACAAAAGAGAAGTGGATAGATTTTTAGCATTAATGGGTTGGTTTTGAGGTCTTTTTAAGAAAGTAGGGGGTCACGATCAGATAGTCTCTTGTGTAGTGTGCAGGAATGTAGTGTTTATTTGTTCCTAAAGGTGCTGCTTTATGCAACACGTGTATCACCACTGAGGCTCGTATATTAAAGGGGACATATCATGCAAAATCCACTTCTTTAGCCCTTAAATACATGTTTTTATGCACTTTTAAGTGTTTAGGAAAGCAGAAAATGTCAATTTATTCCCTCCTGATGCTGCACATATCTTTATATTCTTTGTGGTCATATTTTTCAGTCTGTTTCATTTTCTCTATTACGTTTTTAAAAAAAATCTATTACATCATAGTATTTGCTGCCAAATATGGTCGTGGACTTCCTGGTAATCAAATTGGTGAATCTGATACGTTGACGTTTATAGTAAATTTAGCAATAAAATGTTTTTCTGTCGGGAGATTAGCGTATCACTGCTATCAAGCTACAAATATGGCGGAACAGGTTAGAAGTTCCTGTGACCTGGAGGGGGGTGGGGCCTGACAGGCCTCGCTCACATTTAAAGAGACGGCAACAAAACGAGTCGCTCTGAAGACGCACCTCAGAACCGGATTATAAGGTGTGTGTGGAGCGATACACACCTCAGAACAGGGTTATAAGGTGTGTGTGGAGCGATACACACCTCAGAA
>JBAMHV010000026.1:8590859-8605421 GCA_037177535.1 Pseudomugil gertrudae | reverse complement strand
AATGTGGCTGGGGAGAGGGAAGTCTGGGCTTCCCTCCTTAGGCTGCTGCCCCCACGACCCGACCTCGGATAAGCGGAGGAAGATGGATGGATGGATCGATGGGATATTTTCATTATAATTATGTCAGTACAGCAAATCTAAACATGCTCGATTCAAAGTTATGCATTTTGTCGGTCAAACACACACACACAAAACAAATAATCCTGGAGGACCAGTTCAGTAAGGACATACTTTGCTGTATGATGTATTCATTGAACATTTCACAGCAGTGAGACAACAGAAAACAGATATAAAAGATATAATTTGATCATGTATTTTATCATAGACTGAGGGGATGTATCTGTGCCTGCATGAAAATAAAATAAGACATCATTACCTGCACAAGCTGCAGGAAAAGCACTGATTCACAGTAGTTTCGATTCTCACACACATTGCAGAGCTGTGCATCTGTGCACACATTTAAACTGATATGCACAGATGTGCAGTTTATGATGATATACTTTGTTCTGCTGCATTAAATCAGTCACATGTCATTCTGGAGCTTAGCTCATAGAGGACATTACAATGCATGGATTGCAAACAAACAAGAGGTTATGTGGGAAAACTGACTTGCTGACATGAGGAGAAAGACATTCTGTGAATAGTTAATATTATAAAAGGCGGCTACTGCTGTGCATGGAGTCAGTCGCTCCATGCAGCGTTCACAGGATTGTAACATTAAAGACTTATCATATTAAAAGTTAGCTTTTAAAATGCAGTAATGTTAGAATCAGCACAGCTTTACTCATACATGAACAGCTATGTGTAAATATGTTGTTTTTCATAGATACATTTGCATGTACTTTTATGTTGGGAAAATAAATAATGAGCTCTCGCAGTGGAGTTTTTCCTCATCTTCACTTATTTATTTCCACAGTTGTTCATTCTTTACATTTATTACTCTGTAGGTTTTATGTGCCATCATCAAACAAACGCAACTGAGCCGCAGCTCAAAGCAAATAGCTGATATGCATCGTGCAACACGCGAAACAAAAAAAAAGTTTTCTATGAGAAATAGCTGACCAGACCGGTCATTGTTCTGTCTCACAATGGCACAGGTCATCGGTGGGTTATAAAGGCAGCCCCGCTACAGTGTGACAAAAGTGAGCCAGCACAATGGGCAAGGTAAGGCTGCTTGTTTTTGCAGGGTCTTGTTTGTGCTTTTGCATACCTGCTTGGATTATCTTGATGGAATTGATGAAATTGAGGTTTTGTTTCACGTGGTAAATTATGCATATTTAAAAAATCTTCACTTATGTTCCTGCAGATCATATTTTATGAGGATAGGTGCTTTCAGGGTCACTCCTATGAGTGCAGCAGCGAGTGCTCTGATCTGCACTCCCACTTCAGCCGCTGTAACTCAATCAGAGTAGACAGCGGTGACTGGATGGTCTATGAGAGACCCAACTACATGGGCTACCAGTATTTCTTAAGGAAGGGAGACTACCCAGATTACCAGCGTTGGATGGGATTCAATGACTGTGTGCGATCCTGCCGTATGATCCCTATGGTAACCCTCAGTCTGACAGGTTAAACCTTTCCATTTGGTCTTCCTCTAATAAATCATTCTTCTCTGCAGCACCAAGGCTCTCACAAGATGATGATCTACGAGCGCCAAGAGTTTGGTGGCCAGATGATGGAGCTGACTGATGATTGCCCTTCCCTCTATGAGCGCTTCCATTTCAATGACATCCACTCCTGCAATGTAACGGACGGCCACTGGATCTTTTATGAGCATCCAAATTACAGAGGGCGCCAGTACCTGATGCGCCCTGGTGAATACAGGAGGTTCCACGAGTGGGGAAGCATGAGTGCCAGAGTGGGATCCATCAAACGTCTCACTTTGTGAAGCTGATGTCTGAGTGCTATCTATGTGACGTATCAATAAAGTTGACAAATCTATCTAAACGTGATATGGTCAGCCATTTTCTTTTTGTGTTTGCTGTAATTCTTCTAGGTGTGTTTACAGAATTTGCTTCCAGACAAACATCTGATTAAAGAAAAACATTTGTACACAAACACATCCAAACTAATGTTAAGCCCAGCATGTTTATTGAGGACAGACATGAAGAATAAGGTTCAGAAAGTTAGTTAAAGTCGGTGATTCGCCTGAGCGAGCCGATCCGTGGACTGGCCCCTCCCCAGTCGCTGTATCTGCGGTACTCTCCGGGTCTCAGGTAGAAGGTCCTCCCCTTGTAGTTGGGCTGGTCATACAGCAGCCAGTGGCCGTCGACCACGTTGCACGAGTTTATGTCAGACATTCGCAGGCGATCCTGGACGTTGGGGCAATCATCGCTGACTTCCTGCATTTGGCCGCTCATGTCTGGACGCTCGAACAGCTTGATTTTGTACGAACCACGGTGCTGCAGAGAGAATATCAATCAGTTTTTGTGCCACTTTTAGGCTTAAAGAAAACCAGTCTACTGTCATTTTAATAGTTTTGCAGCTTTTGTGCAGCAAAACAACCCATCACGGGCAAATATTCTAATCATTTCCAATTAAATAAAGCCTGCTTGTCTAATATAATCCGTAACTTACCATGGGAATCATGCGGCAAGAGCGAATGCAGTCATTGATGCCGATCATACGCTGGTTGTCGGAGTATTCCCCCCTGCGCAGGAAGTACTGGTGGCCCAGATAGTGAGGTCTCTCGTACACCATGAAACAGCCGCTCTCCACCCGGATGGAGTTGCAGCGGTTGAAGTAAGGGTGCAGGTCGGCACAGTCACTCATGCACTCGTGGTGCCGACCCTGGAAATTTCTGTCCTCGTAGAATATGATCTGCAAATGGTTTGTCACAGAGGTGATAAATCATTACCTCCCTACATGTTTCAGCAAACACAAGGTTGAATAAAACTTACCTTTCCCATTGTGATATTTGTGGGGCTAAACTGACACTCGACAGACGCTCTCTGCATCGCTGTCCTTTTATATTAAGCAGCTGTGTGATGGCACAGCATAAAGCTTTGTGTTCCAAATAGGTTTTGTAACACAAATGTGGTTATGTATAGCGACGCGCCGCGGTATGATGATCACTTTTTGTTGTTCGGTTTTCACATGTTCATCACTATTGATTAAAACACAACAGTAGTGCTGGTGTTCCAGAGGTCAGCATTCACAATATCAGCAAAACAAAACAACAGTTATATTGTCATCTATGTATCCGAGGACGAGTATACGCTAGTTATAAATAT
Organism: Pseudomugil gertrudae; assembly: GCA_037177535.1. Taxonomy (NCBI): domain Eukaryota; kingdom Metazoa; phylum Chordata; class Actinopteri; order Atheriniformes; family Pseudomugilidae; genus Pseudomugil; species Pseudomugil gertrudae. The sequence continues at coordinate 8,602,188 of JBAMHV010000026.1, read as the reverse complement.
AAGCGGAGAAATGGATTGCATTTGGTTTCTAGACTGAATCAACCACTGTGATCTGGGCTGACCTGTTACACAAAATCATATCAAACAAATAGGAAGCAGATTAATTATCTCAACTAAAAAGCTATTTGTGCTAAACAATGTAATTGCACGGCTGACAACGATTACATGATTCACAATAACAAGCTAAGCAACTTCTAAACAGTCAGTTGTCAAATAAGAGAACCTGAAGTGTGCTATGTTAGCATATATAAGACAAGCATGGCCTTAAACGACTTCACATGGAAGCACATCTTCGTCAGATCAGTGGTTCTTAACCTAGGTTTGACTGAACTCTAGGGGTTCGGGGATTCAACTACAGGGTTATCGGGAGGCCAAGACAAACATCAGACTCCTGTGATTTGTGATGACACATCCCGGTTGGCCATTATTAGCTGCAGGTGACCGCGCTACATTGCTTGGCCTTTCTGTAGGAGGATTTGGGTGTATTGGTACGTTGTGTGATTTCTTTTAAAAAAATATTTTAAACCCTTCATACAAACTTTAAAAAAACCTGGTTGAACGAATATGGATTAATTGTATAATGTAGCGTGATGGTTGAGGAATTCTGGTCGAGCGCCGCAAAACTAAAAACAAAACCATTTTATTTTATAATAAAGAGTGGTTTGATGAATGCACACGTAAAACTGGTGTGGTTCGGTACCTCCTGCAAGGTTAGGAACCCCTGGGTTAGATCCTGCCATCATCTTTAGTTCTGGGTTGTTGTTTTATTTTGTAGTTTTTCTTGTGTTTCCTGTCTAACTTAATTTCCTACCTGGTTTCATTTAGATTCAGGCTGCGTGTCAATAACGAATGTAGTGCGTAAATGTCAATGTAAATGCACTTAAACATAGACACAGCTCCCAGCTGCCGCTTCTTTCTTCTGTTGCCACGGGTAACGGTCCCCTGTACCCGTCATGGCAGATAGGTTTAAATTAAACTCGTTTTCTGCTTCCTGGTCTGCGTTTGGGACCTGTCCGCTGAATCAGTGACAAATGCATTTATAATAATGAGAAACATTAATTCTGCACTTTTCTGCTGCCGGGTTTACAGACACATTTACAGCCACTGTAAACCTGTTGCTTCTGAGCATCATCCAGATTGCCTCTCTTAACATGATCTGTATTGATTCTACACACTGAAATGACACGTTCATCCTGAAAAGGGACCACTGAATAGGACATTATTTGTTGGTTTCTTGAACTTAAATGAGATTGACATTGGATAACTGAATCAATGTAGCACTTTGCACATCTTATTATGTAAAATATCTTCACTGTGATGCTTTACAGTCTAAATCTGTATCCCTGCAGTGTATTTTTTTTTCACTTTTGAGCTTTATTAAAGTCTTAAAAGCTTCTATAAACAGTACAAAGCATGAAATGATAGCTGACAGAGACTGTTGCTTTATAAACCTCAATCTAAGGTCACGAGATTCAGTCTTTTGTCATTTTAACAAGCTGGCAGTCGGTGTTTTTGCCAATGTGCCAAGTTCTTTATCCCCTTCATACAGATAAAAACCCTGATTCATCAGTGCCAATGGCCAACTGGCACATTATTGATCCCGCTGTTATATCATTGCACCTCCATTGCCTTCTTTATTTTATTTTTGAGGGTTTCTTTGGTGCATTTGACTCCTCTAAACGTGGGCAGACCGCAGATGCGATCGCAGTGAATAACGGATATTATGTTGAGGATTTCTGCATCATGAGTCACAAGATTCAACATATTTAAACATGTGTTTCCATTTATTAACATAAAACAAGAGTCACCAAGTCAGAGTTACTGCACAGTAATGCGAAACAAGGCCTCTGCATTGGGAAAACATCCCTTCCCAGATTGTTTTAAACTGAAACACAGCAAACATATACAGCGCAATGAAGGACATTTCAACAAACTATTCTGGATTTTTTGGGGTTATACAATTTACCTTGTGCTTCAAAAAGCAGAAAAAGTTTTTAACCCCAATGAAATATAATATAAATGTAAAACAATGACATAAAACAGCATATAAAAGGTAATTATTGACCTCTTTTTGTGTTCAGTACTGTTACAAAAAATGTAGCCAAAAATTATATGACAAATTAAAACTGATTTAATTTGTATTTAATTGCTGGGCGGTGTTATGTAGAAAAATGTTTTAACTCTAAAATGTGAAAATCCTAAACATGAACACAACACACAAACTATTTAGAGAAACATCGCCTATAAAAAGGATTTCTGTTGTACAATAAAACTACCAAATCAAACTTTAAATCAACTTCAACAACAACATTTACACCCTTGTCTGGTCAAAACCCATCTTCTGAGATTTCTCACAGACCTCTGAAGGTCTGGGAGAAATCTCAGGTTTTACCAGTACGACACGTTGCTTTTTAAGGTCAACAACATGACCAAGTGAAGCCGCTGTTAAAGCGGGGTCCTGGAGGCAAACACGTTCACAAAGACCGCTTACAGCCCTGCCACAAACATGTCCAAATACAACATGCTTTCAGACTAAAGCTTGATCTAAAACTTCCCCCGTTATCTCGCCCTAAATAACCATGTTGCTGTTAGGTCTGTAACGTTTCAGCTACAGCCCACGAGCAGCAAAGCAGACAAGTTTATGGAAAATGGTAGAAAATGTATTAAAACCCTGCTTTAAAAGTAGGTGGATGAGAACCATTTGAGGTGAGTTAAAAGCTCCTGAAGGATGAAATCACAGGTAAGAGAAGATAAGCTAAACTGTGAGCTTCAAACACGACGGCTATCATTTGTTGGGTCAAACATTGAACCCATGGTTCTGTATGTGCAGCAAAACAGCTGGCATGGCAGAGTCACAAAAACATGAAGTCAACAGATTTCCGTCGTTCCAAAACTATAATGATTTGCAAACATAAGAAAAACATTACAAATTTCTGTTCTGAGGTGTTGGATCTACTTAAAGGGTTTCAATTCAACTACGTTTTATTAAACGCTAATCTGCTTTTCCGGGGAAAATGTTAGATTTCAGGATAAAGTTAACACAATGGGGCCCATGATGTGGTGCTGCTGTAGCAGATTTATGACTAAATCCTTTTATATTTATTGAATTCTAATAAAAAGATGTCAATGTGTTTTTTTAAGGGAACTGAAGCTTTTCTCTGCAGTTTATGAAGTTATCAGAGTTAATTGTTTTTGTGAGTTGATGTGGAAGATGTAAAATAACCACTGTAAGGCACAATATAAAGCAGAGTAAACAGCAGGTGTGTCACACCATCGACTGTAAGGCCTTTAACGTGAGGACCTACCTGAATTATGTTGTGATGTACAGGGTTAACAGATGATTGTGTGACATGTTTCCCCTTTGTGAAACTTATCGGTTTAGCTTATGTGAGATATTGGGATGGTGTGAAACTGGTCTGTGAATCTGTCTGGCAGATAGTGGTGGTTCTTCTTGGGTATGTAGCGTAGTGACAGTACTTTGGCTTCAGATAGACTTGTGGGGTTGGGAACATCAGGCTCTGCAGAGAAAAGGTGAGTCAGTAAAAAAGAATCCGGTGAACATAAAATGTTTCCCCTTCAGTGCAGCTTGGGTTTATAGAAATGTTTGTTTACGTTGGCAGGGTCATGTCGCAGGATGGTGGGCGCCATTCCAGGGTAAATGTGAGGCACTGCTGGGTCTGCGATCTGTGAAAGAATTAGTGCTGATCAAAACCACACTTCTAAAAACTTACAAACCCTGCAGGGTCATCTGGAGATGCAGAACCAAAAATAACCAGCAATGTTGGAATCATCTGCACAAAATGAGCCGATCTGTACCTCTAATGCAGTGTCCTCCATTATAGGCACAGGAGGCTGGAAAGAGCCTCCATCACTAGCGTGAAGCAGATACTCTGACTGCTGGGTATACACAACGGCACTGGATTGCATCGGCACCTAGACAGCACACATAAAACATCATTTAAGGGGACTTATTAGGACCATGTGTCTCTTGCTTAAGATTTGAAGTGGACTTGTCATCAAACTTGCAGCTCAGAGCAGCAAATGCCTCCTCATCGCCGTCTCTACCTGTTTTCAACCGTAAATCATGCTGAATTTGTTGCATCTTTGAGGTGAGAAGTGGAAACTATCTTGCTTATATTTGCTTTCATGATAATTCTTGATTATCACCAGTATTTAAACCTTATTTGGACAGAGTAAAGTAATGTCCAATGTCAACCAAACTGGGTTATATTTCACTGACCTGAACTGTATTCCAACTACACTGGTTCGGAGCGCTCTGTGGGGATGATGAGAGAGAAAAAAAACATTTTAACTCCGGATCAAACCCTGACTGTACTGATTAGCGACACGATGAGCTGACCTGGTAGTGGTGATATGTTGGCTGCTGGAGAACTGGCTGGTGGGACTGAGAGACCATCTGAGATGCAGGCTACAAGAAAACATAGAACAAAAAGTTGTATATATTATTTTAAAAGGTCTGAGCAATGCAACAATTTACAACAGGTTTTCCCTTTTTTTTTTTTTTTTTTAAAGGTGACAAAAACACGTATAAAAGTGTGATATTGGTTGATACTTACAGACCAGTGATGGCCGTCAGGGTTCATGTTGGGGCAGTGGAAGTAGGCCACTCCATTATGGTAGGTGTAGGGACAACCTGTGGATGTAGTCAGGTACAAAGTCCCGCAGGTCATTTGATAAGGTCTGGTTGGTTCAGGGAGAGCCAGGGGGTGATTTTTAACTGGAAATGGAAGGAAACCTTTAAACAACAACTTCAAAATGAATCTTTTGAGCTGGTAAAATACAGGCTTTAATATTAGAAACAAAAACATCAGAATAGTGAGGATGATTGGAAACGATACCTGAAGTTTGATGCTTTCTGAACGCTTGGTCAATGTAGAGCTTCTTGTCTTCAAAACAAATTTCTTTAGCCTTTAGCAGTGGGTGAGAAAAGTGCTCCATTAAAACAAAATCTGGATATATAACCTACAAAAGGCTACTTTTAGGTGCTCTACTTACATTATTGAGTATTTTTAGCACGTCTTCTTGAGTTTCGAATGTAACAAAGCCATATCTGTTAAAACACAAATGTTTTAATGAACTAAAAATAAATCTGAACAAACAAGGAGCGATCTAGTAAACTTACCTCTTTGAAACCCCATAGCGATCAATAACCATCTTCACCTCTTTTACGACACCGTATTGTGAAAAGACATGTCGCAGGTCGCTCTCACTAACCTTAAAACACACATAAACATAAGGATGAAGGTGATGAAGCTCACAAAAAGTACCGAAAACCAGCAGAGAGCATCTAGTTTAATCATCTTCCAACTTATTTCTCCCGTTTTCTGCACAACGGTGGTTTAGACCAGACATCGACAGAACCAAAGCATGTTTGCAGAGCTCACCTTACAGTCGATTCCCCTCACAAATATTCTGTTAGGGATGATCGTGCCAAGGATGGGACGAGTCAGATGCCCACTGTGGTTTCCAGGAGGTAAAATATCAGGGGTGGAGGAGCTGCTGCCATTGTGAGATGAATGGTAGGATGAAAACTTCAAGAAAAACAAATAATTATGGTGTAAGTTTGGAAACATTGCTGGACAGATTAACATTTTATGTTTAAAAGGAATCAGGATACATTTGCAACATGTTCACTAAGCACATATGAAGGGAAATATGTTTGATCTATGTGTAACTTGTTTCTTTCCCCAACACGAACTTAAAAGGCTTTCAAAGCTCATTTAAGTTAAACAAAATTAAACAGATGTTTTAAAGTCTTTTAAGTGAGAGGGAGTTGACACAGCTGCAACCAGCAAAAACTTTTAACAACGATCACAAAGAAGATTTAAATAAAGCGAAAAAATGCAATATGAATATCGATATACATTCGCATTTTATGCACATTTAACTGAACTATTAAATGAAATATCTGACCAATGTTTTATTGAGTTGACAACTGGCACCTAACATGTTAGCTTTAATATCAAACTTTCAGAAACCCAGACAACTTTTATCATGTTTTTTCTCTAATATCACCAGTTTACGCAACCCAGAATACCTTCATAAGCGTCTCACGCCTTTCTAAATTACATTACGACAGCAGGATCACTTACTTTTAATAACTCAATGTAAAAATGCTGAACGGCGTGAAGTTACACACTGCAGCTAGCATTGCTAGCTGGCTAACTAGCTAGCAAGGAGTTTAGGACAGTTTACTCACCGTGTTGTGGTTTTCCACCTCCATGGCCACACTAAATATTGTTAATTCACGTTTGTAGACGATCGTGAAACTTATTATCTAAGATTTAATAGGACCAGTTAAGGTTTTTGTTGCGCTGCGTTATTGGTCACCTCCAACGTCACACTCCTGTCGTCGTGCCGCAGACTATCCAGTGGTAACCATTAGTATCCCGGTGTTAACTTTTTAAGAAACTTTAAATTAATTTAATAAAGTTTTAAAATAATATATATAAGTAAGAGTTCCTCTTCTTTATTATTATTATTATTATTATTAATAATAATAATAGTAATAATAATGATTAGTTTTACAGTTAAAATGATTTTTAGCCACAAGGTGGCGCTGCAACATGTAGTTTTAAAATTCGACAAATTTTTATATTTAAAAGACATTGTTTAAACCACAATTATTTACAACACACATTAAAAAATATTTAGAAATATGTATAATATAATATGTATTCAAATTATCTTCCTCAGTGTTTATAAAAAAAGACACAAAGCAAAAATGAAACAATCCACTTTCTCCCGATTTCCCGAGGTCAAGTTGTCTTGCTTTGATTCTTTTAAAATATACCAGACAACAATAATAAGGGGAGTAAAATATTTTCATTAAAGACTAAATTCAGTCAAACTATGAATGTATTTATGTAAATAAAATGGATGAAAACGGATTATAAAGGAACCCTGTTGGTGCAGTAACGTCATTTTACCACACAGTGGCGCAATTTCTCTGATAAATAAAACCTTCCTTCCTGAATTTTAAATACATTAATTAAATTTACATTCAGTAAAAATATGTAAACCATTCATTTACCATACAAAACTCATGCTTTCACCTTAAAAGTACAACATGTGTTTTTAAATGTTTTTATTTCTCAATGACTTTTTTGGAAACACTCATTAGTGACTGTTTGCTCTGGATTCATTATTAATGCAGCGATTATGGTAGGAAAATGTTTCAGATTCTGATTCACATGAAGCAGTCATTTAATCTTTTCCATATAAGAGCCACTTATACTGTTGCACTCACACCTTCAGAAGCTATCATTTTCAGTGATCGGAGTCAAAGGCATTTACATTTTCTGCCCCCATGTTTGCCTCACACCACATCAAGGTCACTGCACTTAGCACACAGGGTCTTCAAATAAGGGAATCACTTGTTTTAAAGTCAACGATAAAAGGAATGAATGAACAGCTCAGATAAAAGCAGCCAGACAAACATTATTTTCTTTTCTAATGTGAATAAAGCCACAAACACATTATTGTGATCCTCACAACAACAAACTGTAAGTAAAGATTTCATCAACCTATCTTGAGCATCTTCCTCAAACTTTCTTCAGATTGCTCACTTCCATCTGAGTCACCACTAGTTGTTACTCAATCTGAATTTATTGTAATTTGTCAATATTTGAAATTTTTTAGTTATTTAACAAAAAAAGGGACGTCTTTGGATAAATGTGTTGGCTGTTTGTGTTTAATGGCAAGTCAGCATTTATACTGTCAGTGCTGAAACTCAAAGAGTAAATTACAGACAAAGAAAGGATGGAGGTCAAATATCAGGTCAGGCATACAAGTCCCATTGAGAAAATGTCCATTTTACCCCAGTCGGTCAGTTAGTCAGACAGTCATGGAGACAGAGTTTGATGAAAAATGAGCCATAACAGAAGGGTTCAACTCTGGCTCTGTAATTACTCTACAAATCTCTGATTTCCCCTCCTTCATCTTCAGACTATTTATAGCTCCTGCATTCCTCTTGGAGAATGAAATGATCTCTTTGAGACAGTACAATGCCAGAAATAACAGGTTTGGACAAACATTTGCTGAGGCGTGGTGGGCCTGGCTGACCATCGCTGAGTTCCACTGTGGTTTTTAGTCTACTGTTTTTCCCCCACGTCCATTTATTCATCTGTTATTCTAAATGGCAGTGGGTTTGCTGGGGGAGGTGAAGGGGGCGGCGGTGAGTAAGATGTGTTGGTTCAACAAAAGAGCTCTGAAATTGCTTTGCAGCATGGCCTCCCCCTCTTTTCCTTCTTTTTTTTGTACATGTGAGGATATGGGAAAAAGTAAGATCTGCAAACACTCAGGTGACTACATGACCCAGACCGCCCGCTTTGTGCTTCATTTTGTTTGTGTTTTAATCACATGGCTTCATTGGAAAATATGATCAACAAAAACATGTGGCTTTGAATGAAAATATGTACAATTGTGTGTGTGTGTGTGTCTCTGCATGCCCTGTGTTTATGTTGTCAGGGAAGCAAGGCTTCCTTTTTAATTGTGTTTCTTGTCGAATTCTGAGTATGGAAGATGTTAGATGACTAAAGATCAAATTTACCTACCCAGTAAAGGGACACATTCAGGTTATTACACATATTTTTTTAGCTCTGGTGTTTAATTATATGTAGAATTGTCAAACAGGGTGAATGCAAACGTTAAGGTAACACCGTGTAATTAGTTGTCTGTGTTCATCCCTGGTGTTGTGTCTCAACTGCCTAAAAAACATAACAGACAGTAAAATATGGTGTCAGATGTGCTTTTTATTATTTCTACATCATTATAGCCTATGGTACTACTATCCCTAAAAAAAAGTTAATGTATTCATAAAGTTATGCATTTGCATGCCAGATCAGGTCTGACAGACCTAAAGGAGAAGCTCAGATAAAAACATAATGATGTTCACTGTTCAACTCTTAATTTCACTCCAAGACAAAATAGGTCTTTGTCCACTTTGGACTCTCTTTTTTCACAGCAGAGCACAACGAAGGCCCATCAACAGCACAAATGCAATGAGAGGCGACCCAAAGTTTAGCCCTATGCTTGCTAAAGACCCAGTAACACATCTGTCACATCCTAAATGTCATGTATATCGATTAATATGATGCCAGTGACTTTTATTTTTATACTTCACTCATTGTGGATGGATGTGGTGAGAAAAATGTGCATGAATATAAGTGAAATATTTGATCAGTCATGCATAGTTTTCATTGTATCACACAGACCCTCCCTGTAAAACACCAGAATCTGCCGTATTACAGTTTTTCACTACATTTGTGACATTTATGTTTTGTTCAAAGCATCTTTAGATGTTTTCATTTGCTCAGAGTTAATCATATCCTTTGTCTGCTTCTCCAGTAAATACAGTTAAGAGTAATAATTAGAAAAAAGTTAACTTTTTTTGTACGTTTCATGGCTTAAATGAGCTGTTCTCTTCATAAAACAACAGAATTATAAGGCTTGTGTAAGCCTGTTCTTCTTAACACAGACTGGTTGGTGTGAAACATGTCATGTGTATCATGACACCTTTCACAGAAGCTTAGAAGATTTTTTTAGACAAACCGAGGTGAACAATGCTAAAAATACAGAAGAGATGGATGTTCAACAATCCATTATAAGTAATAATAAAAAAACCCTGACTAAGATTAGTGTTAATGTGAGGAAGTAAATAAAGGTTAAACATTTTTGTAAGTATACACAACTCTGATAAATTAACATCTACTTTATGTTTAGTTTAGTCACAGCATAAAGAGTAATTTAGTTAAATTACTACATCTTTCTTTAAAACTCTGTTTGCAGTCCTAAATTAAAAACTTTGGTCTTGATATTGCCTGGTATGTAATTTCATGGAAGTTCATCATGTCTATGTGGAAGCATATAAACAGTCTGTCGGGGTGGGAGCCTTGGTCCTCGCTCTGAACATTTTCGATGTCTCCCTGTTGCAACAAACCAGATTAAAATGAATCACTGTGCAGATCGCAATGAGATGTTGGATCCATTTGATGTAAATCAGGTGTGATGCATGGAAAGCCTGCAGGTTCAGTGCTCGAGGACAGCACAGCAAACATCTAAAATATTACAGTAGATAAAAAAAATCCATAGTAATAATCTCAATGAACCTTTTTTAACAATTACACATTTGGTGTTCCAAAAAAACGTATCAGGAGGAGTTCTGATAGTGTCAATCTTTACTATTTAACATTTAGAGCAAGAGTGGATATTTAATCATTTGCTTCATGACAGCCAAAAAGTCCCCAAAAGGTACGTCGTATCCTATCCAAACGTGGATTGTGTCCCTATTCTGGCTCTCTCCAGCAGTTGTTTGCTCCTTTGTGAAAACGCTTCACCACGATGGTGTTGCATTCCACAGGAACACCCGATGATTTCTCTAAATGTAGACATATTATTTAGGGTTTTATATGCCGGGGCCCTGACTATAGTTAGTGGGTGTGCACACACTGACCTATAATAAAGTCAGCTGAGCTCTGGCCAGTGAACTCAAAGTGAAGCCAAGTCTCCCACTGTTGCTTTTTCCCCTCTCCTAATTCCTTTAATGGCTGTAGCAGGTAAATAATTCTGGGAATCTGCACATCATATGTGGTTTAATGACGTTAAGTCAATCCAGCTGGAGCAGACTTTGTCATTAACCACAAACCCCCAATCACTTTCACTCTGGGTGGCAGAGGACAGATTTACTGCAACACAAAATGGAAAACAATGTTTCACTGACCCCTTCTGCTTGGAAGTTGAAAGCGACCACAAACAGAGTACACTGAACTGACACGAGCTGTGATAGGAGTGATTTAACAAGACCCATCAATGCATCCTGTTTCCCATTAAGACTTTCATAGTAACATGTTTCTAAGACACATAAAAACACATCAGTTATTTCATGAAACATCTAAAAATGACTATAAGGAAATATTCTAAATGATGTGTATTATAATTAAACTTCCCACCATCAAATATAAGTTGATTGCATTAAGACAAGGTTTTCTAGTCTTGATCACTAAAATGGCAGTGTATCACTTCTACAATATATTCATTCATTTATTGCATTTTTTATTGTGACCCTTATTTGATAGTCTGCATCACTGGAGACGCAGCACCGATCCGCCTGTCGATCTCACGCTCCATTTCCCCCTCACTCGTGAACAAGACCCCAAAATACTTAAACTCCTCCACTTGGGGCAGGATCCTATCCCCCACTCTTAGGGGGCACGGTTGAGAACCATTGTCTTAGATTTGGAGGTGCTGATTCTCATCCCAGCCGCTTCACACTCGGCCGCGAATCGCTCGAGTGAGAGCTGGAGATCAG
>JBAMHV010000026.1:8577358-8590759 GCA_037177535.1 Pseudomugil gertrudae | reverse complement strand
CCGGATTACTTTTTTGATGAAGTAATCAGTAATCCGTAACTAATTACTCTGTCCAAGTAACTTGACCAACACTGGTTGTGGGTAGGAGGAAGCCGGAGTACCCGGAGAGACCCCACGCATACATGGGGAGAACATGCAAACTCCACACAGAAAGGCCACTAGACAACCCTCCACAGCCTGGGCTCAAACAAGCAACCTTCTAGCTGTGAGGCCACAGTACTAACCACTGCTCCACCGTGCTACCTCTCGCATTTCAAAAGCAGAGGAAGACCTGCTCTGGTTCGTTCTGCTCATAGTTGCAGCTTGTTGAGCATGATGGCTTTTATACTGCAGTGCAGCATTAGCATTAGCATTCCCGACAAACCTTCTAGTGTGAAGATACTGCTCTGTACTATAAATACTATAAGTTCTGGAAAACTGACTCCATGAAAACGTCCCAGCCAGATTGAACAGTAGCTAAAGTACTTTTGTTTTTATTATCAAGCAACCGACTTGCTGTTGATGTCATTTAATAAAATGACATAAAAATGGAAAACATTTAAAGTTTTTTTTTGTTCATCAGTTGCTCCTTTTTTAATAAGGGATATTTTGTTTGTCTGACTCGATAAAAACAGCAATGTAAACACACAGACGTCTACATAAAATCTTCCTCTGCTAACCTTTAAACACTTTAAGCTCACAACCTTTCCCACCTCCAAACTCTGAGATGAGAGCTGAACCAGAGGAGATGCATAGTAAAGCAGTCACCAGCATCAGAGACTGAGTGGATCCAGCATCCTGTCCTGCTTCTTGCTTACCTGCATCCACACAAACATCTGCCCACCACCAATCCCAGCAACATAACTATCTGCTCCAGCTATACCGACGCTTTACCTTTCACCTTACAGCCCTACATCTTCCATGATAGAGCTCACTGGCCCCCATTAAAAAGAGGCTATAATAGTCTAATACCCACCAGAGAGCACACACACACACACACACACGGACACACTACCATTTACGAGCCCCAGCGAACAACTAAATGGCTCTGATGGATCGGTATGGGAGAGCTGTCTCATTTTCTGGCCTGGACCATAAAGGAGTGCTTGGCCATTTTCAGCAGCCCACTGGTCAAACAGCCATCTATCTCACCTTCAGCTCACCATAAATCTGACTGCTCCTTTAGCCGAGCGCTCCCTCGCTCTCACACTGTCACAGTCTGGCTCATTCTCCCCTCACATCGGATCCTCTCTGCTCACACTCCAATTTAAACCGAGTTTAGAAAAAAAACCCTCTCTGGAATATAATTGGTGATACTGGGTAACTGGCACATGCACTGGGTGAGGTTTCATGCAGCGTGGGAAGCTCTGGAGATTTAAGGCATGTTTTTGGTTAAATTAAATCACATAATGAAGCTCAGGAAGGCAGTTTATTTTCAGCAGAGGTTGTTTGTAACATCATTTCTGATGAAGATAATATTAAAGTAATATTGTTCGGTCTAATTTAATTAGATCTTTATTTTTCCTCTGTAGGCAGCAAAATACCATTTTTGTTTCCTAAGTCATAAAAATCATAAAAAGTTATTAAAAAAAACAAAGAGAAATTGCACATTTAGACAGTTAAATATTAGCCAACAAGCTTTCTGGTTACTCAGACATAATTAGAATATAAAATAAGGCTTTAAAGACATTTACAGAAGTTTGAAAACAGATGATTGAAAATGAAACAAAGTAAAGCAGAGGATTGCTTCCTTTCTGTTTGATATAAAAGGTTGTTAAACCGAACCATTGCAAACATGAGGAACAGGAATTCCTTGGACAGCATCGAGTCACTGTGCTGTCTTAGGTTCATTTACGCTGGATTCAGGAAACAACAGATGGATTATAAAATTATTATCAGCATTTTTGATGCATCTTTTTCCCTATTGAGGGTTTTTCCATTTAACTCTATGGCAATCTTTAAAGTATTTTATACTCTATTCTGCTATTTATATGAGTATGTATTGAGTATTCAGGTGTAAATGATGTCTTTATAGTAAAAAATAATCTTGATCATAAACCTTCTACTGAAAGTCTGTTTATAACCTTTTAAAAAGGAGCCACATTTGTAAGGCAAGGCTGGCTTTCATGTCTGGGAATTATGGACTTAATGCTGATTTAAAATGATGTCTATCTGTACTGAGTAAAAAAAACAGTAAACCATATAAGCCCCAAATTACGATACATTTACTTTGCAGACATTTTGCATCACTTATGGTAAAAACTTTGCTTAAAATGAAACATTTTTAACATAGATTTTGTTAAACTCTGCAGTTTACGTGAAACGATCTTTCTCTTGTCTTCAGGACAGATATTCTTGTCTTTGAGACAGAGGAAAATACAAAATCGTAGTAAATTGTTTTAATACAAAAATAATTGTAGTTTAAGGGTTTTTTTTTCTTAAGGCTGATGCTACTGGAAGGAAGGATCAGCGAGGATGCTGCCTCTCAGTCCTACATCGGACCAGAACCAGCCTCTCACTGAACACACTCTATTGTTTCATCACTGTGTTGTGGAAAGTGTGTGAAGAATCCTCCATCATCTTCATCAGCCAGGACAGCCCCACAGCATCCAGAGCTTTAAGAAACTCCGGGGGGATCTCATCCACCCCTGGGGCCCTGCCACCGAGGAGTTTTTTAACCACCTCAGCAACCTCAGCCTCGGAGATGGGAGAACCCATCTCAGAGTCACCCGGCTCTGCTTCCTCATCGGAAGACGTGTTGGTAGGATTGAGGAGGTCTTCAAAGTATTCTCTCCAGCGACCCACAACGTCCCAGGTCGAGGTCAGCAGCCGCATCCCCATTGTAGACAGTGTTGACGAAGTACTGCTTTCCTCTCCTCAGTCGCCAGATGGTGGAACAGAATCTCCTCGAAGCCGTCTGAAAGTCATTCTCCATGGCCTCCCCAAACTCCTCCTATGCCCAAGCTTTTGCCTTGGTGACCGCAGGCCTGTTGATACCCATCAGCTGCCTCCAGAGTCTCACAGGTTAAAAAGGCTCGATAGGACTCCTTCTTCAGCTCACCGACAGTGTCCACCAGCAAGTTCTAGGATTACCGACAGGGGGCTCCTGTCAGAAATTAGAATATTTTTTATTTTAAAAATAAAAACATATAAACATAATATAAACATTTATAGAGGTTTTCATTAGGTTTACAACAACGTACACAATTATGACTTAATGCCATTTTTCTTCTTCATAATTGAAGTGATTTAAAAAAAGAAACATAGTTTGTTATCTATCTATCAATATATCACAGCTGTTTCCCATTTTATGTGGGGTAGCCTAGACAGGACAAAAATGAAAAATTATTATTATCCTTATGAAAAATGTTAACATTTTGTTTGATACGTTTATTTTGCAGATGAAAAATTTCCCAAGAATAACAACACATTGAAAGCAAGGTCATGCAAGCCATAGTCATAAATAAGACTGTAATTTTATCCAGCTTGGGCAGAAAAGAAATTTAGATGAGCAGAAACAGAAGTCTTTCACATGTCTCTCTGTCTACTCTTTTTCACAGTAAGTACACCAGTTTTCTTCATAACAAAAATGAAAGTTAAAAAAAATTCTTGGAAGGGTAGATTGGGTCATTGTACTTCAACAGGCAATTTTATTTGCATTTATTTCTTAATTTGCCTAGATTTTCTTTGAAAAAATGCTTGGAAATCAGATTTCTTTGGGCTGATAGGTGATCTGATAGCAGTTCTGTAGCAAAAAGGCAATGAATGAAGGAGTTGGTCAGATTTGGATTAGTAACAGATCGTCCATTAAATAGCAACGGGGGAGGCAGTACAGTAGCATTTATTTTATGATAATTGAATCAAAGGCTGAGGAAGAGCTTTAACTTCAACATTGCATTGTTTTCTGTTATTCAACCCAAATCTGGAGCTAAACAGTTTCCAGTGTCATCAAGTATGTCACTGACATACACCAAATAACCAAATTTTGGTTGCAGAGATGGCAGACTTTTCCTCTTCCAGGTCACTTCTTCCTTCCAGCTTAGGGATACAAAAGAATCCCCATGTCAGCTAAAACAGATCCATCGCTCTATCCCTACCTACAAATATAATTTTGTTACGTTTTTTACTAAAACAGAAACATAGGAACTATTTTATGTTGGCCTCGATGTACTTTTTCTGCTAAACAATCGTTGTCAGGAAAAATAAAATGTGTGATTATCAGATTTGATTCGCCTGTAAAAGCCAGCTAAACAGACCATTAATGTGTTGCCATGGTGATGCCGTTAGGGAGTAATACAATGGTGCTTTAACAGTATTAGCGGTGAGTCACTCATTGGAAGATTAAATGATCGTTTCAATCACGTAAATGAAGAAATCCCACATTAGTGAATGTTTATCAAAACAATCTGATGATGTAAAAACACACAGCAACACAGAAAAATACAAACTTTCATGTGAGTATCGGAGATAAAATGGTGAAATTATTATAAAGATATTGGAAACATTTTAATGAATTTTCTGCTGTTTTTGTTGTTGTTTCAGAACAAGAAGAGTCCCGCAGACAGCACATTCGTGCACTACTTTTCATACAAAATCATCATCATTTTGTAAAGCAGACTGTTTAAAATGTGCATCACTGTACTTGAACTCTTCAAAGTCCCTCTTTGACCCTTTAACAAAATCTGAAAAACAATAAACTTTATTAGTCTTGTTATTAGTCTTGTATGAGTCTTGTAATCTTCTGATTTCTGGTATTCACCAGGGGACAGGAGACCACTATCATACACGTTTCTACCATAAATTATGAAACATGTCAGAGAAACTATATTAAATATAATTTGTTTAGCAGCTAGGTAATAGTTAGGCATATTCTAACTATGACCACAATGCCAAGACGGCCTTAAAAATCCCTAAATGGATGCATTAGCTTTGGTGCACAAAGCTGTTCTTAATCTGGTTACTTAATACTTGAGAATCTAGTTTCAAAGGACTTTAAGCCTGTGCATTCTTGTGTTTTTACAGTTTAACTGCCCATCTTGTGTGCATTCAGCGCAGGAAGGCCCCAACAGCGTGGAACAGATTACAAAATGATTTGGAGTTGTCTGACCTGATTTCACTTAAAGCTTTCTGCTTCATCTGAAGTAAGAAACCATGTGAAACTATTAGACAGTACTCACATTTTTTAACTTGCTACTCTTAGTTTACTGTTAACATGTTGATTTATCTTTCAGCAAGACCTTGTGTAAGATAGTGATCTCAGTGGGCTGAATTTATATGTTGACGATGATCAAAGATCAAAAATTATTAACGTGATGAGACTCAACTTCCCATGAAAGTCCTGTAAGATGTTATCCAAACATTTTAAGGCAGGTTTAGTAGCTTTCTTTGTCCTAAAAGAGAAATAAATAAATTAGCATGTCCTGTGAAAATACAGACAGCGTTAACACATAAAACGTACCCTTTTTCTTGCTTTTTACACATCAAGTGAGGCCTCAAAGCCATCAAATGGTATAATTGTTAATTGTAGCTGCACTTATTTACTAGTTTCTGCTCCATGTGAGGTTTTAAATAAAACATCACTCATGTGGGAGAGTGACAAAGACAGAGGGGATGACAAGTCAAGTCATTCTGCAATCATTTTGGAAGTGGGATCATGAATTATTTGGCAGGAAGATAACACTAATTTTGCATTAGATTCATGGCCCAGTGCACCTGCAGATTTTCATTCCCAACATACACACACACACATACACACACACACACACACAAGCCTGCCTCTCCTGACACCCTGTTGTTTGTGTATAATGAATGTAGGTCAGAAATTTCTGCATGCATGTGTGTTGCAATGGACTCAGTGTTCTTGTTCTCTTGAAGCGTTTACAAATATAAATCACATGCACACGCACACACATACCTCTACACGCACGCACACACAATCCAGCGGTAGGTCAGTTTAATATTTCATTTGGCTGATGGACGGCGTCTGCTGCTCTGTGAGCCAAACATCATTACAACACACTAAGTGACTTAACTCTAATTAGAGCTGAAAATCACATTAAAGCTGCTCTGTGATACAGGAAGTAGCCCACCTTTTCCCAACAACGTATAGAACTACAGAACTACTCACAATTAAATGCATAAATACTGAAGTTCCAGGAGGTAAAAATCACCTTATACTGACCTCATTTTAGTCTGACTTTAGCACATTCTGCACATTATTTACTCACTCATCTAACCTATTTAAACAAAGACATGTTTTGGTGCTCTAAATTCCTGTGATGGAGCGTAATGTTAACTTTTATAAGCTGCAACATCACAGATTTATTTTTACTTGTCACTAACTTAATTTACACAAATAAAATGACAGCACGTTTGTCTGCAATCCTGTGCATGTGTTTGTGTATTATTTATGGATATGAAAGGAGTAAACAACTTCCACTTTAATGACATGATTTTGCACTTTAAATACGCATATGTAAATATGATCTGTTGAGGGATGAATTAAAAGCCAGTTAGTTGATATGTTTAATTTTTAGCTTATCTTTAGGTTTGTTTGACATTTTATGTTCAATTTAAACAGACTATTAGAAGGTGAACGTGGCTATGTCTAATCCCTGGATTTTGGAATGAAACCAGGTATTATAAAATCAATGTGCATTCAATGATTTCCTTTTATAATTCACAGTAAAATAGTTTGAATCATTGTTGTAAAATTACATAATTCTATACAATGGAGAGTAACTCGTTATTTCTTTAATTATGTAATAAATATGGAAACCCTTCCCTGAATTTTAGCATTTACAATAGCTCATATACAAATCTTTAAAATATTTATTGTATATCAATGCAGAAGTAAGTATAGTGGACGGTATGTGAACTTTGAGGTGAATGCAGGTGTCTCCTCTTAACATTTTTCTCTGGATTCTTTGGGTAAATGGTAAACGAGCTTGTACTTATAGAGCACTTTTCCAGTCATGGTGACCACTCAAAGCACTTTACAGTACATGTCACCCATTCACACACTCACACCCCTATAGGCACGTTGGGGGCAATGCAGGGTGCCAAAGGACACTTCCCAGTTGAAAGACGACTGCTCCTCTATGAGCTGCAGCTACGTATGATAAGTATATTTTATGATCTTTATCATTTTCTGTAGTTTAGACACTGATTTTTTACAGTGTGGTAAAGGCCACATCCTCAATTCTGAAGGGTAAACATTCATTAAATTAAATGTAAAATATTTCAGGTTTATAAGAGTTCATCAGTAAAGTTTTACTTGTGATGTAACTGTCTACAGAACATAAATACCCACCTATGACCCCCTCTACAAAAACACATTTTGGATCATTTCTTTGAATCTATTCATACTCTTGAAACCTCCCCACCTTCCTCCTCCCTTTCTGCACAGCATCGTCTTCACCTATGGTGGGAATCAGAGATGCCCTTGTTTTCTCCTCCTTCCATCCCTTCATCCCTTGCTGTGTTTGCGCTGAACAGATGCCAGTGCTGGGTAAAGTCCTCTCCAGAGGGACCGCCAGCAGCATATTGGTTTATAATTAATGAAATTAAGGCTGCTGTCTGTTGAGGAGGCTTTGGTCCCAGTGAAGGACAGACGACTGCCTGCCTGGAAGACAGACAACTGGAGAGACATATACTGTTGGATGATATGAATCAATGCACTGTACACAGTGTTTAGGATGAGTTTTCCTTTATTATGATGTAGAATCTAATCTTATCACGACACTGCTAATAGCCTAATGCTACCCACTTTCTTAGTAAATCACTAAACAGACACATAGTTACAGGATGGGGGTGCTAAATGTGTTCAAATTACATGACGACACAGATAGCAGCACCATTTTTCTCCTTTAATTTGGTTTCCACGGCAACAACTGCCACCCCAAGAGGTGACGATGATTGTGCTTGTGTGGAGAAAGAAAAGGTGAATGATTTTAGCCACACTTGACAGAAAAAGTTTGTTTGTGGTGATGTGAACTATATTCCTCAACTTAACCCGTGAGTTTAGTGCCTGAACCTTAAAACACAAACCATCAGTGTCGTTTCTGTCCTTCAGCACATTTTTAGGCTTTAAATGACTGTTTAGCTAAATGCTAATCAGATGCTGCAATGCGATGTCATTTTTATCTTAAACGAGTCTTTTCCTAAAAAAAAAAATCTCTTAATGTTTTCACTTTCACCTCTTAAACTTATGCTGCACCACAGGCAACAGAGCAAACGGGCTGCTGTATTAGATCAACTAGTCATGCTATCCACGTAAAGATGCACATGAAATATTGAAAGCTGAATAAATAATTTGGTACTTTTTGGATGAAATATTTACCATTGTTTTGCACAGTTTACATTATATTAATCAGATAAAATCCTGAACTATATTTTGTAACCAGCCTGAACACATCTGGAAGATGTACGTTCCTATTTGCATCCCTTCAAAGTGCAATGCAGCGACCTGCACATGGGCTACAAGTCTTCACAATGAAACATATGCAATGAAGGGCTTATATATATTCAGGCTCCTATGATGTGACTAAACAAATTAATGCCCCCACAATGTAAGTACACACACATACTCGCTCCTAATCAGGTCCACTAACCTTATTTTAGTAATTTTCAAGCTCTTCTCCTAGTAATTCATTTAGAGCAGCTCAATCCATCAGCAGCCATTAAAACTCTCCTGCTGTGTCCTGATGCAGTCGTTCTTCATTCCACTTGGATGTGAAATGATACCGTGGCCATTACATTTTAAAATAACTTTAAATATGTTTAAATTTAAAGCAACAAAGATGAAAATTGAACTTAGAGAGGACCCCACTGCTGATTGAAATTGAAGCAAATTGATATTTTTTATGTCTTTTCTGTTGCTTTAACCCTTCTAATCATTTTTAAGATTTTGTTTGATGCTTTTCTTCCTTCTGTGGTTCAACTTTTCTTGATCCTTTTTGAGTGTTACGACCCCTTTTTAGACTAGGAGTTTTGGGGTCAATTGTCAGATATAACAATATTTATAATAAATCAAATTCCCAGGTTTAATAAGTAACCAAAACCAAAAGTGTCCACAGTTGGGTTATATCTATCCGGTTTAACAAAGAAGAAAATCACTATTAAGCAATAGTGTCCTCACAACAAAGTTATGTTAAACAATTACAAAAAAAACCCCACAAAGAGTCTCTTAAGGAGTTATACTAAAGTTAAAACAAAAAACAATGGCTACACACAAAAATGTGAGCGCTTCCTTTTTCAATCAACTGAAAATGCACAAACGTGCCACAAACCTAACAAGGGAAATCAAACACACAATCAAAACCACAAGGGTATTCTAAATGTCGTAATCACTAATTCTCCAATTCACAATCCAAGCCAGCACTATCACGCCCAGAGGCAAACTGATCCAAGAGGACACAGCTGCCACGATTGCTGGCCTGTGCTTTGTTTTAAAGTCCGTACTAAGTCCTGATTGGTCCAGAAGAAGGAAATGTTGAGCGGTGGAGTCCAATGAGGCAGTGAGTCCTTAACCGGGGATGATTGGCAACAGGTGAGATGTAGTGATTTTATGTCTTTCTGTAGCTGTTTCAGTCCCTGTGTGTGATATATATTATACTCATTTCAGTAGCCCTGCATGTTTTAAATGCATCCCTGCTCCAACACAGTTTAGTCGTATGAATGACACACTGCACGTTTGATCCATTTTTTTAGAGTCAGGAGTGTCGGGACAGGGGTACACTAAAAAACCTGCAGGACCGTGGCACTTGTGGGACCACATTGAGTAGTCATGTCCAATATTAACAGTAATCCTATTATAGAATAGAATAGAATAGAATAGAATAGAATCCTAACATATATTTTACTTATATGGTAGTGTAATGTTATTAGAAGACATAATGTCTTTGGCTAATACGTATGAAAAACTTCTGTAGAGCTTTAAGAGATCTGAACACATCACACCAGTAAAAATAACAGAACATCATCGGCATAGTGATGCATCATTGGTGCAGATGAGTTTGGGCTTGCAGGTAGATGATGATATAAAATGTGGGCTTGAAACTGATCAGTAGATAAACCAATGTGCCTGAAGGAACTTCATGACATTAGGTATTGGGGCAAATAGTTTATCGTCATTCATACAAGGTGGTTGCGTTGTTACTTTTATTCATACTTTTTTATTTGATATAATTTTGTTCTGGAGTTTCAGTGTTTGTGGAGCTGTTGTGTTGCAATGTTCAGCTTTCAGAGTGCAGACATTGACTATCACTGAAGATTAGAAGATAAAGAAAGTAACATGGCTTTAGGAAGAATTCCTCAGTTTGATTACATACCTGCATCCTCTGCTCGCCTCCCTGTTGTTAAATACAGTCCAAACTTTTTAGGCATCATATTGATAGTGCATCTTGTTTGTCTCAAAACTTCACTGTTATGACATTTGTTCTCCATCATATTATAAACAGGCAATGTGGCTGGCTGGCAATTCCAAAACCACTAATTGTTGTAATTGTTAGCAGTTGTTTGAGCTGCCTGGGCGGAAGACTGTGTATTTATCTGAACATGCTTTCAATCATGTGTGTTACTGCATATTTACATTACTGTATTCTTTCTTTGCATATATACCTAAACTATTTATGCTCACTTGTGGGCATATGTACAGATGCTGACTGCAGATATACAGCATATGCTGTACCATCACACACTGTTGATTAAATAGAGAGGAAAAAAGGAGACAGGATGGTGGAAATAATGAGGTAAAGATGAGGTAGAAAAGAGTAAAAAACAGAGTGGGTTGCTGTTACATTTTTAAGGACCAGTTAATACATTTGTGCACAGTAATATTAGTTATTCTCAAGCTTTCACATGGTGCCACGATGTGGTTACCAAGTGTCAGGTTTCTCCAGCGGTTTTGTGAATTTCATGCTGATCTGAAGCAACATTAGTGACATAAAAACCCACCCTCTGCTTGCTTTCAAGCAAATAAAACTCATGGACAATCAGTGGGAAGCAGTTCTCAGTAAAAACACAGTTGTTTGGGATCATAATGATCATATTTGCAACGCTTTCTTTCACTTTCTTTTCAGTGTGTGGACAATTTGTTACATGCATTAGAAATACAAACAGCATGTGTAATGTTAACGGGTACTTATAACAAATTATTTATCAGGTCAATTCAGCATTTTCTTCAGCCAGCTTGTCCAGACCTTTGTGTATATGACCATTCCTAGAGGCATGCTGTGCTACAAATGATTCTGCAGATAGTTTCTTTACAGCAGAAAGGATGTTGAGATGAATACAAGTGTTGAACTCTTGAACATAAAGCGCCCCCAAAGGGTGTGTTGGTGTGAAAAACATCACTTCGGTTTATTGTTGAAACACAGAATAACAGGCACATTAGCGTGAGGCTATCCTTATGGTGCTTTTCTATTAGTACCTACTCCACTGGTCCAGCAGTACTATACTCTACTCGGCTGCTTTTCCATTACAAGTCGCGATCCTCTAATGAGGGAGAGATCCTCTCTCATAATACGACTCTCTAGACACTTCCATCCTCGCTTTCACATGCCAGGAACTGAATATCAGCAGGTCATTTTGAACACACAGCATGGCTGATTTGTTAAAGAAATGCAAGAAGACTCGATCACAGGAAGTGGAAAAAAAATAGATTAGAGACGGATCAACATCCAAATGATTTTTACTGGATAGAAAGAGTTTAGAAAAGAGACAGGATGCAAAACAATGTTGAATTGGCCTTCATCATGAAGCACCAACGTACCAAAAATCCACCAAACTTCACTTCAAGCTACAACAATAGAACCAACTAAAACAAAAGCAAAAATTATCTCACCTCATTTGCTTCATGGACCAAGGATTTGAATGTAAGAGTTGTTTTATTATATCAAGCAAAAAGCTGCTAACTTGTGCAGAAATAGATATTCAGTCCAGCTGATGGGGATTTATGGAATTGTGTGTTACAAACAACTTTTTATTGTTCAGTCGTGCATAATCTATTGATCAAAGCTGTTACTGATTATAAAATGTGGGGTGTTGGGGTGGTCCCTGCAATTGCAGGGACTGCAGCCATCTTCATTTGAACAAGGGTTGGGGGTGTAAATCAGCTGCTTAAGTGTTAAAATGTTATGTATGGAGGCAACATATGGGTGTGTGCACCCAATCCATCTCTTACACAAACACGTTCAAAACCAACACACTAAAACAATAATGGTGTGTCCAGCATTTCTAATAAAAAAGCTAGTGATCCATCCATAAGCTTGATATTCCGCTCTCTATAACAAAACTGGTGTTTTGTCATGTTTTGGTGGTGGTTGGAAATGCCGCTGGTGTGCATTGATTGCTGATGGTTTCCATCAGCGTGCCCCAAGGCAGCTGTGTGCCTCCACATGTAGCCAACTATCACCAAGCACGAATGAGGAGCAAAGGAATAATGAGTCAGGTCTTTATATGTTGAGTTTGCATATATATGTATGATTCTTTAATGGCTTCCTCCTAAAGACATGCTTACTGTTTACTGCCTTCCCTAAAAAATTACACCTGGATTGTACACCTTTATATTGTATAAGCGATTTAGAAAATGGATACATGGACGTGTATTTTGTTGCACATTATCAAACACAACACTGAAAAGTGCAATTTAATTACAATGTTCCTGTAAGGAAATGATTTAAATAGGTTGCATATTGATTCATGATTCATACCTGAAATGAGGTTTTATACTAAATAACTAAACATGCAGTTGAATTTAGTTTTATTAAGGGAAAATAATCCTAATCACCGGAACACCATGCAGCCTTCATGTAAGGAAAATATTTGATCATTAAACAGAGATAAAACAGAAATTCTTCTTATAGGAACCAAATCCACACTTTCTAAAGTTGACAGTTTTTCTTTCTCCATTGATAACTCCCCTGTGTCCCCCTCTCCTCAAGTTAAGAGTCTGGGTGTAATCCTCGACAGCTCATTATCATTTCACTCCATATCAACAGCATCACTCGTTCTGCATACTTCCACTTACGTCACATCTCTTGTCTCCGCCCTTCCCTCACACCCCGTACTTCCCTCACACCCCGTACTGCCTCTGTTCTTGTCCACAGTCTCGTCACCTCCCGTATTGACTATTGTAATTCACTTCTCTTCGGTCTCCCTCAGAAAGGGAGCTTCAAATGGTCCTAAAACTCAGCTGCACGCATCATCACTAAGACTCCCACATTTTACCACATCCCCCCATCCTACAGCAGCTGCAGTGGCTCCCAGTCTCTTCTAGGATAGAGTTTAAAATCCTCCTATACTTTCAAGGTCATCCACAACCTCCCAGGAGAATGTGCAGGAGATCTATCAGATCTCCTGCACATTGTCACTCCGTCCCGCTCCCTCAGGTCATCGTCCTCCATCCACCTCACTGTTCCC
>JBAMHV010000026.1:8557724-8568620 GCA_037177535.1 Pseudomugil gertrudae | reverse complement strand
AGATAGATAGATAGATAGATAGATAGATAGATAGATAGATAGATAGATAGATAGATAGATAGATAGATAGAATAAAACACACATACAGTATCACAGAAACATGCTTCTCGCCACGTGTTAGCTTCACTGATTACTGCGTCTTGCGCTCAATGTTGTGTAAAGCGCTGCCGCTGCGAGTATTAGCCTGTTTATCAGAGTGTGTATTAACGTGCTGCAGCAAGGGAGACAGAGTCCGTATGTGTGTGTGTGTTTGAGTGTGTTAATATGTTAGTTGGGGATCACAGGTGTGATTGCAAACTCCATAGAGGGCCTCCTTCCCCATATAACCCCCACGCCCCCACCTTTGGGCATCCTGGGTAATATCAGCCCACTGAGCACCTGCGTCCCTGTCCCACAGCTCACACACACACACACACACACCTCTAATGGCCCTGTATCAGCCTGCCATACGGCTCTAATAGCCAGCTGTGTGAGCAGAAAAGCGTTGGACCGTACCAACATTCACTGATGCAGTTTTAATATTAGATGCGAGTTAACTGTGATCGCCAATTAGTTTTTATCACACTTCAAACCACTGATGAGCAGAATTAAAGCTGCATAAAACACACACAGAAAAAGATATTTCATGCTTTTGCCTGATCTGTTTGTGCGCCACAGAGCTCACGGACATGGACTTTTCCAAAGCATGTTCTGTTTGGCACTCATTAGCATCCAGTAATAAACACATAAATGAGAGGCGAGGGTTTAAATCCTCAAAGCGACAACAAGACAACCAGGAAGAGTGATTTGTTGTCCTTCATTTGATGACTTAAGCGAGCTGAAACTTCTCTATCAATAAGCAGTCTCGATTTCCCTTCATACACGCTCAGTTGATTTTAAATTGTTAGCAGGTGTCCTGGCAAGCGAAGACAACACGAAGCTGCAAAAAGTTAGCACAACTCATAAATTAATGCTCTTCTAATGACTCCCAGAGCCAATAATTAAGCACAGACATCATGCACACATAGCTGAAGATGTCATGGGTACGAGCTAGTTAGAACGATTACAGATTTATTACTAATTTATCATTGAGATTTGTTGAAAAGTTTTCATTAGAATACAGTAGATTACTCAGATTAGTACATTTGATCAACACCAGATGTTTGAATTGAGTAAAAATGTGCAGCTTTCTGATTATATCGGGGGAAAATGTGCAGTTATTTAACGTGCGAAGGCTGCGAGCGAGATGATCGTTTTACACGTGCTTTGCTGTTTGATATCTGAAATGTCATTCTGTGCAGGTTGCAGGAATTAAAGTTGCTTTTTATGACAGTTCTGAAAAGACACCACCCTTCTGAGTGCATTGTATACTTTATATTTTGTTGCATAAAGGAGCTAATTTTACATTCATGTGTCTGTGGTTGGGTTGTTAAAGACTGTGCATGTTTGCATCTCACAGATGCTTTTTGTGTGGTTGGAGATGGAAAGAATGTGCAGTGACAACCAGTCTTTTTAACCTTTACGTTGTGTGAATTTTCCCTCATATTTAGAGACTTTGTTGACATTCAGGCAGCATCCCAGCTCAATGAAATTCCATTTCTAGCTTGTATCTAGCTTAATGTTTGGGATTTTGTAACATGTACACAACAGTGCCAGTGATATAGGCAATGCAAAAGCATGTTGGGGTGATTATCTCTAATGGTGGACTGACTCCCACATTCCCACCAACTGCAGGAAATCTTGATCACGGGGCAATTAAAAGGAATCGAATTTGAACAAATCGAGAAGGTTATCAAGCTGAAACGGAGGGAAAAGTGGTTCATTTGCGCTACAGGTCGAAGTGAAATCACATCAGGTGCATCTGGATACGACAATAAAGCGTCTATGATCATTTACACGAAATAGCATCTAAAAGAAACTCAGTTTAGAATAAATGGACACGAAATACAAATCAAAATACATGATAATCTTTTTAAAAGGTGTCTGAAAAATAATTCTAATAAAAATTCATTTTAATCAATCAGAATGAAATAAATGTTAATAAATATAAACATTAAAAGTCATGAAAATTAAATATTTCAGTCGTGTGGAACTGTTTTATTATCAATGAAAGGCTTATGTGACAGGTTCACATACAGATAAGTCAATGCAGGGACATCCTCAAGCACCAAAGGTCGACACCAAGATGATAAAATATAAATTAAAGGAGGTAAAAATAAAAAAAAAACACTTGTGACTCCGCTGAGATCTGCTTGTATGCTGACATTTTAAACGAATACATTTCACAGGATCAATGCAGCCCAGTGTCAGCTGGTTTTCCTCAGCCTACAACTGTACATCACCTGAGGAAGATGAGCCTTTTAATGCATCTGTGTCTGATCATTAGCATGTTCAGGTGGTGTGGTTGGAGGCTCTGGGTGACAACATGCATACAATCATTATGCAAATCCTCAACTGCTCCAAATACTGCATATCTAACAATACTGATCATTATGTTGGACAGCAAGTGAAGGGGTTGTGCTTGTGTAAGAAACAACTTATTTCTTAAAGTTGGAACGAAACAGGTTGATGAAAGAAAGTAAGATTAAAAAACAGAAAATCTCAGGAGGGGTGTGTATTCTCCTTTTTTAAACTTTTTTTTCCTAAACCAGCATTAAATGATGTCCCCATTACAGGCAGCAACCACCCCACAACGCCGGTGACGTGATGGTCGCCTCATAAATACTTTTCCACCGTTCTTCAGATATTAACGAGCTCTGAGTGGCAGCTCTGGGGAAGGTGATCGGATAAAACTAGATCCTCACAGTTTGAGAGCGTCTCCCGTTTCTCTGCCGTTATCTCTGCTGCTCTGTAGAGTGGGGACTGTCCACGCTGCTGTAAGGAGACAGAGAGGACGTCGCTGGTCCCGAGGCTTTTCCATCTTCTTCTTCTTTCTCGACCTCCATTTCCATCTCTCCTTCTCCATCTCCCTCTGTTCTGAACACTTCTGCTGAACCTCTGCCATCCTCGCTGGACTCCTCAAATGCAGAGAGCGCTTCCTCCTCTCTGCTCTCGACGACGCAGATGCCTCTTTCGCAGGGACTGGAGCTTTCCCGATCGTCCTCCTCGGCGACAGATTCTCTGGCTTGGTTGTGGTGCTTGACGTTGTAACGCTGGTTCTGGAAGAACTTCACGATGGTGTGTTTGGGCAGGTCCAGCTGGGCTGACAAGGTGTGGATGGCCTCCTGGTCTGGGTAGAGTCCCACATCGCCAATGAAGCTCTGCAAGATTCCCAAGGCTTCCAGAGAAATCCGTGTCCGGGATCTGGCCTTCTTTGTTCCTCCACTTCCCAGACCAGGACTTGGACCACGCTGTGGCCTTTCCTCTGAGGCTTGCAGAACTGGCAGCAGGGGAACCGGCAGTGGGTCTTCATGAATGGGAGAAGGGGCAGTAAGAGGGGGCAGTGTCTGCCTGTGGAGGGTCTGTTAAAAATATCAAAAACAGTAAATAAACTTATATATTTTCTTTATGCAAAAGATAAGCAATGGAAACAAGACTGTTGAAGGTTCAGAAGAGAAGCCTTGAACAATGACTACAAGTGATTTTGGGGTTTTGGTTGTGAGATTGATATAAAAATGATTCTGCTTGTAAGGTTTTGCTGCAGGCACATTTATCCCTGCACGCATGCTTCTGTCTTCACTACCTGCTGAGTCAGGCCGACACAAACTACAAATCAGATATCATACGTAAATCTGGTTGTTTGTGCAGCAGGTGTTGATGCTGTCAGTGTCTTTGCTCAGCAGATGGAAGTTTTCATATAAAACAGTTTATCTTGTAGAGTTTTATTCATGATTAATGTTGATCTAAAACTAATAAACTTAGAAGCCGTAAGCTAATTGTGTAAGAGGCATGCTGATATCAAATAAAATGAGAAGGTTTTGGCATGTACACAGACACAAACAGGTAGTTTTGGATGTAAAATGCTAAATTAGTCATTTACAGACAATGTTTCCTCTTAACATGTCAAAAAGTAGATATTTCTGTATTATAAGCTCAGCTTTGACTGAAAAGCAACCTTTCTGTGCATGTTTGTTACTAAAAAAATAATGTGAAATAAGTGCACATCAGATTTCAAATGGAGTTACAGATAAAAATGATCTGCAAAGCTGCACATCACGTCATGATGCTCAGGTCATTTTACATCCTTTGTTGATTTATCAGCACTTTAACAAGTGAACTGTGCAGCTTGTCAGTCAGACAAAGAAATGATGTGTAAGAGGAAGTGTGATTGACCAGCTTCCATCACCCACTAACATGCACGCTAAACTCCCCAAGTCATCACACAAACAAATGCTCTACTAGAGCTTATTAACAGGGTGGGGTGGCCAGCACTCCCAAACACAGGAATCCGACACCATAAATCTGTGGTCCATCAAAATTAAAGGACCTAAATAAAGATAATGGCGAATCCTTTTTTCTCTGCTTCAATAATTACAGGCTATGTACTGAATAATATTGAGGTTAGGGCCAGACTGCAGAGCATTTTGGTTTTGGGAAGAGGGTGGGATGGAGGAGTGTTTAGCAGGAAATGTGTGGGCTGGTCATTTACCACTTCTATTTTCAATGACTTATGGGGCACAAACATGACAAAGAGGAGGGCGGCAAAGAGGAGCAGGTGGTGGATTCAGACACACTGACAGACAGGAACGTTTTCTACGCTGCTTTTCCCATTTTCTCACTCGTAAAAAGCTTTGATTTGTATATTTTGCTTGCACGTGGCTGCTCTGCGGTTGAGCTGAGTTGTATTTAAATATAAGATATTTATTTTTCCTCCTGAACTTCCACTGCTGCGTTGAAACTTATCCTGTATGGAGGCATTAAACCGTGTCAGCTCCATATTTACCTGCTGGTCTGGGACGTGCAGGACGGTGTGAAGTCTCTCGCTGTGCTGCTGCCTCGACTCCTCCTCATAGACCTGGTCTCTGTCAGCTTGCGTTAAAGCCAGGAACCGTCGGATGGTGCACAAGTTCTCCCACAGGGTGCGGTTCTCAGGGCTCGGGCTCTCCTTCCACCTGAGCAGCTCACACAACCAACCCTGAAACACACGGAGGATGATCATTTATTCATGCCGTTCTAAGAAAACAGCTAAATTTGACCCAGCTAGCAGACAAACACAGATAGCACCTACAAAACAAAAGCCCAACATTACAGTGTAGAGTCACATGACTGCAAAGGAGTTACTCCTTTATGCAACAGGGTGGAGATGCATAGCCAGCATATATGTGTGATGAACTGGCACTGCAGAGGTGGCTGAAAAGACATATAAGAGATTATTGATGTTGGTTTCTGGACAGGAGGCAGAGCTGGGTCTCTTTGAGTGACAGGGATGGATAGAATCAGGAGGGTTTGGGTATGTACAGAGGAGGGATAGTGAATATATCAGGAGAATTTCCTTCTTAAAAATAGCTGTGCTGTTCGGCTCACTGGTGTCTTGCACGAGGTATTAGGTACATAAACAGATCTGACATTTTCTAACCATGATAACAAGCCATCCAGATCCACATACAATCCTAAACTACTGGAAAAGAGATTATTCATTTGCTGGAGACAAGAATTTGTCAAAAAATATGTCTTATTCTTAAGTATTATTGGTTTTATCCGTCCATAAAACATTTCTCTAGCAGGTTAGCTTGTAGCGTAGCACACAACAAGTGCGTTTAGTGCAGTGCTTTTACTCTCACAGAGCCTAACCCTAACCCATTTACACCAGTCTTCTCCTGATGTTGGACTCATTAACATTAACTTGGAAAAGTGGCTTTTGGTCGTTGAGACATTCACCATTTTACACCCATCGTTTACTTTCACGACTCCTGTAAAACACACTGTCAGCTCTGCAGCATATACCATGTGTTTTAACTCACAAATAAATGTTCCTACGTGCTCTGAACACAAGTAGGAAAGCGTTATTCCCCATATGGAAGAGGAGCAGAAGGAGAATCAGAAATGAGCAGTGTGTGTGTGTGTGTGTGTGATTGCATTATCTCTGCTAGGCTGACCCAGGATCTGCCACCAGCTGTTGTTTATGCACAGCCTTCAGCCTGGAAATTAATGGTAATAATAATGTGATCATTTCTCAGTCATCCTATCTTTTCTTCCATCTTACAACCTCCCAGTCCGCATCCGCATCCTCATCCTCATCCTCATCCTCATCCTCATCATTTCAGGGTTGTTAAAGCATCTCTCACATTCTCAGCTCTTAATATAAAACAGAAGCATGGAGGTAGAAAAAAGCTGTTTTACTTTGCTTCCTACTTTTTCCTCGTCTAACCTTCTCTCCCTTTCGAGGCCAAGACTTTGATCTCGATCACCCGCATTGTTTGTCTGAGGATGGAGTCATGATGGCATACCACAGCGGGTAATCAGATACCCAACACTCCCACACACACCTCATCAGCTCCTTCAAACATTATCAGCTCAGCTAGAAGTTGTGTACGAGTGTGTACACGAAGCTGCACCAGGAGGATTAATGTGTGTAAACAGGTTTTTTAACCACGTAAATAAAAAACAACGACTTTTTGACGTTACTAGAAACAGTTTTTATCTCGAGCGTCTGCAGCAGGAAATTTGCTGTTTTATCTCCAATCTGATGCAAGTTTAGGCTTGACTTTTATTTTCATCACACTCAAAGCCACGTGTAGTGACACGTAGGATCTGACTGATTAGGCCTCCATAATAAGATCGACATCCTTAAAGGAACTTCTTGTTGTGACTGACCTGACTCTTATTTGCAGCCACCTTAGCGAAGAGAGCCTGGGAGACCTTCGCCCTCTTCATCTCCTGTTGGATCTCCTCATAGATCCCCGATGTGATGTTCACTAAAGAGTCGAGCTTCAGCTGTAGCTCCGGACCAGGCATGCTGCATTTTGTCTGCACGGGGCAAGATGCAAGATAAACAGACAAGCATGTTACCATTTAAAGCAGTTGTTATAAGGATAAATGAGCATTAGAAGATAATCTAACTGGTGGACATTTAAATAAACTCGTGCAGAGTCTGAAAAGAGCACCTGTGTGTGTCTGTGCGTGTTGGAGCTGGAGATGTGCTGGGTGGGGTGGTTATGGCTGTTGCTGGTGCTCCGCTCTCTCTCCTCCTGGTAGATGCGGTCTCGTTCGGATTCAGGGAGGTTCAGGAAGTTTTGCATGGCCTTCAGGTTGACCAGCAGTGACTGAGAGGCCGCCCGTGGGTCCTCTTCTTTGCGAAGGATCTCAGACAGCAAACCCTGCAGAGCGCTCAGTGTTACATTTGTAAACAGATGTTTGTAGATCTTCTGCAGGTGATCTCGGTTTACCTGCGTGCGGTTGAAAGCCACGCGCGCGAACACGGCTTGTGAAACGCTGGCCCGTTTCAGTTCATTCCGGACTTGTTGGTAAATATCAGAAGAGACTTCGGCACCTGAGCAGTTGAGGCTGGGCTCAGTAGCCGCCCCGGACACCTTACAGGTCCGTGAGATGGGAGGGTGGTTCAGGAACTGCTGGTTGACTCCCTGTGGGTGCTGGTGGGTGAGCAGGCGGCTGACTACCAGCTGCTGGTTGATGAGGTGGGTCATGGCGAGCTGTCGACGTAAGAGCTCAGGGGAGAGCTGGGGAGACAGGAGTCCGCTGTGGCCCAGCAGAGGTGGAGCCTGCGGATGCAGAGGTGGACTCGGGTGGTTCTGGCTGGCGGGATGATGAAGACTGTGAGGCTGAGTGGGGGTCTGAGTCTCTCCTAGGCTGGTCTTAATAGGCAGGGCTCCAGGGCCACCTATGGTACCCAAATGACTTGGGGAGGGCAAGAGAGATGGAGGGCGATGGTTGAGGATGCTCAAGTCCAAATCCCTCTCCACTGCATCAACACACACAAACAGGTTTGATTTGTTATAAAGCTCTTTTCATCCATCATGAGAAAGGTTCTGAAACAACAAGCTAAATTCCAAAACAAATTTGGTAAAAACAACTTTAAAACAGCAGAAAACCTTCAGACAAACATTTAAAAAAGACCTTTTATGTCGGACTTCTCGTGCGATGTCCACATCTTCTCTGTGTATTCACCTGAGACACATCAGAACAGTAAGGAAGTGAGTAGATAAGCAATGTGGAGGAGAAAAAGGACCTTTCTGTGGCTGAAAGGGTGAAAACGTTGAAGGTTCTGGACATGCAAGCCAGATATTTTACTGAAAACTTAAGCGTTATCATGGCAGCATTAGAATTGTGACTGATTTAGAGCAGATAAAGGCAACAAGGAGCATTTCTTCCAGACAAATTAAGAAAAATCCTGCAAACATTAAGGTGTAGATTCTCCAGAAGTTAGCAGGGATGCATAAAACCTCCATAAACATGCAGTAACGGCTGCAGCGGTTCCAGGAAACTCAAATTGTCTTCTTCACTGATGGGTGTGGGTTTATGGCCACCGTGTGCCATCAAGACGGCATGCTTTGGGACAGAATCATGGGGACTGAGCTGCTCGGGCCCTTTAGGGCTCCTGAAGGTGTGGAAATGATCTATGAAAGGTATGTGGAGATTGTGAATGACCACCTTCTTCCATGGTAAGAAAAAGAAGCACAGTGCTTTCCGTAACGAAAACATCATGCATGACAAACCAGCATCTCACGCTGCAAGGGAAACCTCTGCATCACAGGCTGCTGGGGCATTATGGGAGAAAAACTCATGGTGTGGACCCCACCCAACCCTGACCAGAACCCTAGGGAGAATCTGAGGGTGGTGGTCAGTTCACATCCAAACAGCAGCTCTGAGAGGCTGTTCTGACATCCCGCAAAGAAATTCAACACATGACTTTTTTATTCCTTACAGCTGATAAAATGTGAAAAACTGCGCAAAATAATTTAAAACAGTGTATTTTAGTTTTTTTTAATAAACTCTTATCACAGGAAAGTTTGTTCAGACACGTTTGATTCGCCCTATTGGTGGATAATGCGAAAATGATGGTTGCATCAAGTATTAAGGGAAATTAGAGAGAAATGCATGATTTAGAACAGTGTATTGTATTAGAAATACCCCTTCCCCCTTAATTATTGAGGCACACTCTGTAATTTTAATGCATGTATAAACAGGTTTAGTTTTGCACATTGTATGTTTCATATATTGTTAAAGTTCTTCCCTAAAATCACCTAATTAGAAAACTTTATGTCTGCTTGCATTGCATTCAAACCTATAAGAGCTAAAAAATAAAGAACAAATGGAGAATAAAAAACTTTTGGGTGGATCAAAAGCTTGAGGAATAATGACTTTACCACCAAATATTTGGTAAAGATTTCGCTCTGCAGCCTCACGTTTTCATACAGATCACTGAAACCTGACTTTTGTTACACTTCCACCAACTCTGGTTGAGAAGCACATTTTCTATTATTAGTGTGGTTTGGCAGGGCACTGGATTTTCACCCTCCTTGTGCTTGTGTGTGTGTGTGTGTGTGTAAGTGTTAGAGGATGCCTTATTCCTGGATCTTGGTGGCGTGCATCTTGGAGTTACTGCTGGTTTCCATTAGGAGTTAAGAGCATTTAGTTTGTCATGTGTATTAAGGATGACGTTAATGTGAACCATATGTGACAGTTCCTTCCTACAGAGAGCCGTCACTCAGACATCTCATGCAGCAGATCAGACTCATAAAGGCTGGCACACGTGTTTGCACACATACTAGGGATGGACAGCAGGATGAAATGACATCGGGCCGGTGGGTCATTAACATGAGACACGTCTCTAACATGCATTAATGTGTTCACTTTGTAGTAAAAAATTATATAAAGTTGGTGGTTGGAGAGCTTTAGTAGCACTGGAACACTTAACAAAGAGGTTTTTAGGTACCACACATGCAAAGAAGCCGTGTGTGGAAAACGATGCCTCACCAAGTTCTTACATATAAAAATGAAGAAAACCTTAAGCCGTATTCCTGTCTGATTAAAGCTGAAACAGCTTAGTTTTCAAAGCAGACATGGACACTTTAGTTTCAGTTTAGAAATAGTTTGACCCAGAGTGAGATTTTGGAGTCTAAATAACAGATTTTTATTACTAAAACCTGAGACTGAATCAGCATTTTGTTATCACAATATAAAAACAGTGAAGTGCAGAGTTCTGGAGCTAATAAATGTTAAAACACAACATAATGTGTTATCTCCTAACAGAAAGAAGCAAGCTGTGCAGGGAAAGGTGGAGCTTTGGGAGCGATAATGCTGCACAGCGATGGTTACTACATTAGCATTATAAGCAAGTCAAAAACAAATCTAAAACTGAAAACAGCCCCAGACTGTAATTCAGACAGGAATTTAGATGGCATTTTAGTACAAACACACATACTGCAGTTAATTAACAACACTGGGCTGATAAAACTTTGCATGCTGTCGTTTGACTGCCAACAAATATGCAACATTGTTCCGTAATCCTGAAAATATGACGTTTCCAAAAGGATCGGCCTCCCCTTAAGCAGCAGCAGCACCTGCTTAAACCTAACTGAGCTTGTTGTCTTTAGTCCTACTGAGCTGTGAGGGGATGCAGAGAAAGGTTATAGTTACCTTTGATGCGTTTGTACCTCTTGTACCAGCGTCCAAACTCCTGGCACTTTGAGGTGGACACGTTGGCGTAGTACGAACTATTCACGATGGCAGAGATCATGCTCTGAAGGAGGAAAGGTTGAGGAATTTTAATGGTTTCTAAACTGAAATTCTTTGTACAATTTGTGGAAAAAGCACAAAATTTTTTTAAACTAATCTTTTACACAAGTAAATTAGTAGTGCTGTAATGTTAATAAATATAAAATAATAATATAAATAATAAATAATAATAATAATAATAATAATAATAATAATAATGATAATAATAATAATAATAATAATAATAATAATAAGCATTTAATTGACCTCCTTAAGCTGTTGAAAAACGGACTCATTTAAACT
>JBAMHV010000026.1:8519438-8539538 GCA_037177535.1 Pseudomugil gertrudae | reverse complement strand
AAAGAATATAAAGATATATGTGCAGCATCAGGAGGGAATAAATGTACATTTTCTGCATTCCTAAACACTTAAAAGTGTATACAAAAATATATATTTTAGTAAATTTTGCATGATATGTCCCCTTTAATGTCTATTAGCTACAAATTCAGCCTTTTGCACTTGTTGTGCCTCCACCTTTGCAGGAAAATATCTGCTCAAGGAAAAGAAAATCTGTTTTAAACATCCTCTTTCTGATGTACATGAAGAAATTTTGTATGTGATGACACAAGCCTCTGAATATTTTGCATTAACTGGCCTATTTAATTCAGATCCCTCCATCTTTTTGACATAAAACATGAAAACAAAATAGAAGCAGTTCATAGACATAAAGTGCCAGGATGTCTCTTGGTGGAGACACGTCCTTTTCCTCCTCTTCTCACATAAATTCATATAAATATGAAATATTTTAATTCACAGAGCTCTACGTATCTTCTATTTCTATGTGGCATTAATGTGAGGCAGTACTTCCCTGTATATCAAATTTAACAGTAGCAGTCTAATCTTTATGTAGTTAATGATGCAATACAGTTAATTAGATGGTTTATAATAAGGTTTATAATTACCCTGCAGCTAAACAAATGTTTCACATGCAGATAACAAGCTATAAAGATGGAAACTTTGTTTCATTAAGACTGATTTAGTGTTGTCAGATTTACCTCGTGTTTTAGCTTTGTGATGGTCTTCATTGTGTCCACGTCTTCATGGACTCCTGTGTGATGATCATAATGAACAGCAGGAGAGTTAAAAGAGCAGCAAAGAAGCCGTTTGACAATTTGACAATATGAGTTTTAGTTCAGGAAAACCTGCTCGTTTGCTTATGGGTTCACCTGAGGTGGCTGAATCAGGGCTGGGTAGAAAGGTTTGGGTCGGACTGGGAGAAAAGTCAAACCTCTGAGCCAAACCGCTGCTGTTTTCTGTCTCGATCCCGTCCACAAACCTGAGGGCAGATCCGAGCGGAGAAATTAAACGACAGTTTTCTTAGAAAATCTGAATTTACAGACACAAATCTGGACACGCTCAGATGCTTTCAAAGTGTTTTTTTAAGCTGAGACAATAAAAGAGTGTCTCCACCAGGTGGCAGCAGAATATGAAAGATAGACCTTTCCTATAACACAACAAAGATAAAATATATTCAGACTGTGTGCAAATTACAGGCATCAGGCTACATATAGGACAAAAACATACTCCATGAGATTCATGCACACAACAAGATGAAAGAAGCAAGAAGAAAACTCATTCATTCACAGCATTAAGAGCTATAAATCCTGTAACAGCGCTGTAGTAAAAAGCACTTTGGAGTTTCCTACTACAGATCTAATGCAGCTCTGCTTGATATCGTCAGGATGAATCCAACACAGCTGTCTCATCAAAATTCACACCCAGCCTTGGCAGCGAGCAGCCTTTTATCAGGGTGGAGTTATCTCAAAGGTTCATCCCTTAGGGAGAAAGGATGCTCAGTGAATGTCACGGTAAAACGAAATTATTTTGAGTAAGTCACAGACTGCAGAGATGATGGTGCGAGACAGGGATCGGAGGCAGCACACGCATGCTGCAAAAAGGCACTTGCAGACGGTGATGAAGAAGAAGCTGGTTGCATTTTTGAACAGGACATATTTGTACATTTATTCAGCATTATGATTACATGTGGACAATTTGTCTCTCATCTGTCTTCACAGACAAATATTTAGAAAGATGTCTCTAATCCTAAAATGCATTTGGAGGAAGAGAAGAAGAGGCGAGAGGTTTGATTCTACAGGTGCCAAAGTTGTTGTTGTAGCATGTCATTGTTTTTTCTCATCCTCCTGTGTGTGTGTGTGTGTGTGTGTGTGTGTGTGCTGTACTGTGTGTATGTAGTGATAAATCTCCATATTCAGAAACTCCTGTCTGGTAAGAGTCACCAAGTCAAAGACTGCTCACTCTCTGATGCAGTGATGAACAATCTTTGAATCATTCTCAGTATTCAGAGATGACACTCATTCCAGGTTGTGTGTGTGTGTGTGTGTGTTGCTTTAGACTCCCTGACTGATACCTGAACTCTGCTTGGAAATCCCTGATGCCTAAAAGATAATATCATGTTTGAATATGTAATGCATGTGTCAATGTTAGACAGAAATAATGATGATGATGGGCTTCCCAGTGGGAGGGGATGAAGGAGTGGTCCAGCTACCCAGGGGGCAGTAACCATCTTAAAAGGTACTGTTAGGCAGAGTAAGGGTTTTATACATGATTAGAGTTGTAGTTCTGAAATGTATTGGTCTAACGTAATCTGGCATGGATGCATAATAATGAGGGGACAAGGCTCTAAGTTATGTTTGAATGCAACACCCCAGGAAGGTAAAATTTATCCTGACCTGGTGATACAACAAAATCTGTTACCCATAAGAATCTGTGACCACAGAAGTTTGCATATATTTCTCTACATAAACATCTGAAAAAAACGAGCAAGCTCTTTTAAAAACCTAAATTAAACTAATAAGGACAATTTATTTAGTTCATCACTCATCACAAAAGTCACCATTTCTGATCACTGAATGTGTGACTTTACTGTATCTTCATTATAATAAACTCAGGTTACAATTTTCCCCTCTAAAGGAAGTAATACAGCATTTATCATTCATCTTAATTATATCATTTTTTAAGCCTCGTTCCTCTCGTAAAGCATGTTTTATCCAGAGAAATGTAGCCTAGCGCCCCCTGTGGTCACAGATTCTGATGGGTCACAGATTTTGTTGTAACACCGGGTCTTGGATTCATGCATGTGTTGCCTGTACCTGCTTGTTCAGACAAAGTTTACGTCTCAAAACTTGATTGTTTTGAACTATTTTCTCAAACATTGTTTATATTTGTGGGCCTGACGCAGCATCACAGATTCAGATATGAGTTATATGACGTTTTCAGCATCCTTCAGGGGAAAGATTAAGTCAGAAAAGTGTTCCAAACTAATCACAGTGGAGGCATTATGGAAATGTGTTGCATGGTTTTAGAAAAAGAGAGAAAATGAAGCATTTCACACATTTTTGGAGTGGGAGTGAATAACTGACCATCTCCTTTGCTGCTGACTTTGGACTTTGTTTGAGTAACCTTATGTTAATGGTGAAGAAAGTATCCAAAAAAGTGCAACTTGGACACATATCATACATATAAATCATATCAGCCCCATGTTTGCTACATCTGTTTAGCTGCATTGCTAATAAAAACCTGCAGCCATGTAATAAGGAAATGTTATTCACCTTTCTGTCTTTGCAAATGAAAATATTTTAGCCCTTAAAAAATCATTTTGTCTCATCATTTCTGCCACATTTCTCCTTGCACCTGCCCGCGAATGTATCATTACAGCGAGCGATTGCACAAGCGTTACCCAGCTGTCCACAGGCTGCAGGTCAAAGGTCGTGCTCAGACAGCAGATGATGGACTGTTAGAGAGGAGCAGCACACACCTGCACAGCAATCAGCAGCTACATTCACACACATCTGTGTCTGACTGCAATCCCTCCTACACACACCCACCCACTACTCACTGGAAAGACAGACTTTGAACCACTTGTGTTTCCACTGATGAGTTTTAAGAGGTTTATGTAACTTTTTTTTACCCTTATTTAAAAACCCAAATGCAAATAAACTCAAAAATAAATGTGAATAATAAAAATGTGTATGTAGGCAAGAGGAAGCTGAATAGAGAGACATTAAGAACAATTAAAACTGACTCAATTGTAGTGGTGTAGACCTGCTTGTTTGCAACCCCCCCCAACACAGAAACACAGCTTCATGCACCCTCACGTGGCTGTACTGAAATAAACTGAAGCATCCACGTCTCCAGGGACGTCATGCAAATTAGCTGGTAGATGTGCTTCTGAACAGCATCACAAGTAAGATGGTTTATCACTCAATAAGCTCTTCCAGGTTGTGAGAATAGCTTCCTACCGAGGGCTGAGGTCCGGCTGCAGACAGCTGAAGCTCACCACGGGGATCTGCAGGCTGGTGGGCCGCGTGTGGTCACTCATTGGTCTGAAAGGTCTCGGCGGCAGTAGTGGAGAACGGAGAGGAGAGCGCAGTGGCGAGCGCAGACCTCGGCCCAGCCTTCCCAATGAAGGTATCCTGGGGAGAGGAGAGTGCTCCCCATCTGAGCCCGATCCCTCCTCGTCCTCCTTAATGGAGGGAAGCTTCTTCACGATCCCACCGTTGCTCTCACAGTCTACCTGAAGAGGAGAAACCATAACAGTGGTGTTTCATTTGTTTCATTTCCTGTCTCTTTCTGCCTCCATCTGTTGTGTGTGTGTGTGTTTGTGTTTACAGTTGTGTTATTCTGGAGTAAAGTCCCACCAGCTGCAACCACTTCAAACACACAGCTTCTCAGCCAGCTCAGACTCGGTCAGATTCTCCACTTTCCAGCCAAACTAACTGGAACAAATAGCCGTTTGCTGTTCAGCATCCAATTCACTGTAGCCTGCAACAGTGCGGGCTCTGTTTCCAACCACAGATTTGCTGCTCCACCTCCAAACCCACTCTCCTTTCATGGATTCCCCCTCCTACACGTCTGTCGCTGTACACAATGCCAGCTCAACTCTTACCTCCTGCCTGAGCCAGCCTTCCTACACTGGGTTCCCCTCTTAGTTTACCCGTCAAGCCAAGAAATTTGAATCATTTTTGGGGAGATTTAGCTTTTTTAAGCATCTTTTAGCTCATTTTATTAAAAACAATGGAGGATTTTTTGCACATCAACCCACCTGAGTGAACAAAGCTGTAAATGATGGAGGCTGGAACTTCACTCTTTGACCAGAAGAGGGAGCAGCTGAGTCGTATTCATTCATAGCGGCATTAGCACTGATGTCCATTCAGTTTATGAAAAGAACTGCAAAGCAGCATTTTCATTCAAAAGCAAGTGAGCGTTGAAAACACTGACTGTTACTCTTCCTGGAGACTGAGTGGTGTTTTTAAAATGTTTTCAAGCTACATGAGAAAAGATTGCATTAAAAAAGGGTTAATGCAAGTTAAATTCCTGCAGCCGACACAAGCTGTGGCTGCAGATGCTTTTATTTGAAAGCATCTTTTATGTTTTTTAAGGATGTTGGTTTAGTTTCCTGCACAGTTTTTTCCCCCTTTAAAGCTGATTATGCCTCATCCCCTCCTCTTTTCCTCCTCCACCACCCTTCCCCTTCTCTTCCCCTCTGTTTGTTGTCTTCTTCTTCCAAGTCTTCGGCGCACGTGCCCGGGTGATATTTTTAGATCACAGTGGTTTAATTTTAGCAGAGGTTTGCCTGGAGGGAACAGAGCGGAGAAAGGACTGTTTGGAATTGTGCCTCTGTGTTTATATGTGTTTTGAGTGCAGCACGTGCCATCTAGATATGCAGCTTGCCACAAAAATGTCCCGTAACCAATTACGTGTGTTGTGTTTGCAGGTGCGAATGCATGTATTCCCTGAGAGAAGTAAAGCATGTTGACATATGGACACCGTGCATGTGCAGGAGGGTTGCAGCATGGCCAGCAGCAGTACTGTCCTGGATGTTCGGGGTGAACTCTAAATCTTTCAGCAAGGACAAATATGCTGTATTGGATGAGAGTGTGATGTTGCATGTGTCAACCTCTGTAAGGATCTCCAGTGAAGCTGCATGCACAGTCAGTGTATCACATTACAGGGTGAAAGGCTTAGTTTAAGGTGAAGAATAGCCTCCGTGTTATGTCTTTACACCTGATGGAAACGGATGGCACGTGAATGCAAATATCAGCGAGGATGTTCCTCTTCCTTCCTCTGCCACTTTCCTTCAACTTGATGTTTGCTCATCTCATCTCCATCTGGTTGATGCTCTATTTTTATCCACTTAGGGATGACCCTGCTCCTCCCCCACCATCTGACAGAGCTATTTTTAGCCTCTCGCCGCTGTTGAGGATGCACAACTGCCTCTGCTGCATGTGCCGAGATGTGGCGAGGCAGGATTTCCTAAAAGTCTCACAACTATTGCAGAGGTTCAGAGTTTATTGCCTGCTCAACTTCACGAACTTCATGGCTTAGAGAGATTTAATTTATTGGTTTTAGTGGGTTCTTGTACACTGATGGATCACTGGTAGTCATGCTAGGAGACCAGCTCAGCTGGCTTGAGATGAACGTGGAGCAGAAAGAGCATTCAGGCAGAAATGAGTCCATTTAAACATGGTGGGGCTTATGATTGAAGTTTGTAATAAAACAATTAAGGTACTTGAATAAAAAGCACTTTTTATCACCATGTTTTCCACACAATAATAGTGTTTATTTAATAAAGAATCTGATCCCTAGCAGGTCTGGAAAGAGCCACATGTCAGCCACTAGATTCCAGCGGTTACATGACAGAAACAGCTGCTGAAATATATTTAATGTTTAAAGTATTTCTCTTTCACGTGGGATGAGGGATGTCGGGAATATTTCTCTGCACACCAAAGAGCAGAGACCTGACATGAAATACAAGTAAAAGAAAACACACAAGCACATCACAAACATAAACCAATAAATAAATACATCAAATAAGAAATAAGTAGGATAATGAGTTTGTTAGACCTGTCTAAAGTGGAGGGGGGGGGGGGGATCCTTCTCATGGGTTTGATGCTGCAACAGTGACAGTACGAGTCCCTGTTTGCTTTAGGAACAGCTTGTCTACAAACCTACTGTAGGTCTGGGGAAAAGTCTGTGAATTTAGCAGTTTGAAGACACCCTGAAATCCCTGATCTTTGCACAGATTCTTACCAAATTTAACAACAAACATAGAGGGCACTATAATCAGGGATACCTTCTGA
The DNA here is from genome assembly GCA_037177535.1 of Pseudomugil gertrudae. Classification (NCBI taxonomy): domain Eukaryota; kingdom Metazoa; phylum Chordata; class Actinopteri; order Atheriniformes; family Pseudomugilidae; genus Pseudomugil; species Pseudomugil gertrudae. Next base: position 8,532,738 of record JBAMHV010000026.1, on the reverse strand, counting down.
TGAGCCGCTTTGCTCGTGTCTTATTGTAGCCAACCCAGTAGAAATGTTCTGGATGGGCCACTGCTCCAAACCTCAGTGAACAGAGGTAATGCAGAAAATGATTCTATTCTACAGACGTCTTTATTCAAAGCAACCTACATGGGATAAGGGACCATTATCATAGCAATGAACCTAACATGTATGTCTGGTGTTGGGAGGAAAGGTTAGGGTGGAAATTTTTAATCACTGCTTCATCATTTTTATATAATTTTTGATAAATAAATGGTGACGCGACACAAAACATCATGTGCATAGATCAGCAGAGGTCATATTTACCAGATTTGAACACCTGGAAGTGACCAGATGTTTTTTTTTTAGTATATATACATACATACATACATACACACACACACACACATATATATATAACATTATATATATATATAACATATAACATTTTTCTGCATAAGTTTTGTTTATTTTTTCACTATTTTTAAACAACGCTTCTCTTTGAATGCTGCTCTAATTAACAGGCTTACTCACAAGGAAAATGTGACTTAGCTTTTTCCATCATGAGCGGTTTATTCATGTGTACACTACAGCTGAGATCCATCTGTAAATCCCTGGCATGTGAATCGCCCGCGCCCGGCTCGTGTCTTTATCTGTTGGCCGAATCTCAAGCAGAAGCAGACGATTCCGATCCACTCCCCCTCCAGATGGCTAATCCTTCTCAAGCGCAAAGCCACTGCGTAAAAATTTGGGGAAGACGAGGTCGAATGCCGGGACAAGCCCAAAAAACACAGGCAGCTTTTTGAGTGGGTGTTAAAAACACAATGATTCACCTCCAGTAGATTATTATTCATAATCCCACTTAAACCCAAAAGCAGGTATTAAACATGACTAATAACTATTTACCAAATCAAGTCCAGGTAAAAACATGAATGTCCCCTTTTACAGTGATTAAAAACAACTATAATTTGACCAGTTAAGCACTCTCATTGGTTTATTGAGAAGATGGAATTGATCAATCTCATGATCTACCCTACAGTGGTCCCTCATACTCGTGAGCTAATGGCTATAAAATGAGTCTCCTCCGTATGTCTTTGAAGCAGCTGATGTAATTTCTGCACCTGATTGGGATGCCTCAGAGCATGTTTGCCTGGGAGAGGCCCAGAACATGCTGAAAGGCAGTGGGGGGCTGCATATCCCATCTGGCAGGGAACATGTTAGTATTCCCCTTGAGGAGATGAAGAAAAGGATGCAAGTTTAAGATACTTTACTCAGGCTCTTTCCATGTTATTGGTCCAACTCTGAACATTAATAATTGTATATCTATCACATCCACTGACTTGTAGCCACTCTGACTTGACTCTCTCACTGGAGTGAAGTCAGCCATCGCCGTACCTCTGTGTTGTGTCCTTCTCGGAGGTTATACGTCAGGTCGTGTTGGATCTCAGTAATGAACTTCTGTGCGTAGTCAGGATAGAGGCAGAGGACCTCACGGAGTCCTTTGAGGCTGATGTACTGCAGGTCGCAGTAGGTGAGAGCCTTCACGCACGCATTGGTCTTTATCACTTCCTCCTGTGTCAGACAGTCCGAGCCAATCAGGTCGCCCCGACCTAAAAAGCACAGATGCAGGATGCTGAGGAACATCTGGAACAGAGAGGGTTTTCTCCCTTTCTCCGCTACTTGCTGGGATAACCCTGATTTAGATGAAGCAGTAAGAAAATAGATGGATCTTTCCAGAATGTGATATCCAATGGTGCACAATAAGATAATCAGTAACAGGTGGAGTAATTTCCCTTTCAAAAGGAAGGGTGGCATTTATAGCTTGACACATTCATTTACATTTTGCTGTATAAATTGAGTTGTACAAATGTGCCACTGTAACTTAATTATAGGTCTGAAATTTCCACCTCGCTGCTTCCACAGGTGCTTGTAAATCCAAAGTGGCAATGCCAAAACAGTGCATCTTTTAGGCGTGCATGTGTGTGTGCAGGAGACAGCCAGGAAAAGCTGTAAGAAAAAAGATAACCCGTGTGTGTGTGCTTTTTTTCTGTTTGCGCACGTGAAAGAAATCCTGAGCGATGCCCATAGGAGAGATTTTTGTGTGATGATTGTGGCTGCATGTGTGCATAACAGGAGGAGGATGAAGAGGAAGACGGTGCATGTGTTTCTGCTTGTTTCGATATTCACAACCAACACGCTAATGAGTTCAGCATCTATCCTCTGTGGGAAGCACTCATTTCATTATTTAGTTGGCTCATTGATATGAAAAGCAGCGTTGCTAATTTGCTGCCTCGGCTTTATGTGGACCTGAACCGAATCCGGGACGGTTTCTGCATTCTCTTTTATCCGTGTTGTGCAGAACCGGAGGAATGTGAGTGTACGGGTAGCAGGACGCGACTCTGGAGAGGAAGGACGCAGGTTTATGGTTCCAGCTGGCTGATCAGCCTGCCAGTTCAGGTTAAAGAGTGAAATTGTAGATATGTGCGTGAATGTGACATGATGCAGCTCTGGTTGTTGGTTTAATATGATCTGAATTTGAGCTTTTAAGCCTTTTTTGTCTTTTTGTTTTGGTTCTTTTTTCAGATGAGCAGGGTGAAACTATTCCTTTGCATGTCAGCTGGGTGTTTGTAAAGCATACGTTTCATTACATTATCATGGAACATGGCATATTTACAGCTCTCATTTATGCATTTGTAATAATTGTGGATTTCCCCCCCAGGGTTTAACTGTCTCCTCAGTTCCTGATGGGGTGTTTGTTTATCCACAGCAGTTTAATCTAGAGATGATTACTGTTTGGTGAGCTCTTTTCTTGATTACAGTGTTGTCTGGTCTTCTATTAAATGTTGGATTTTTAATCATTTCATCAGGGTTAATACCTTTAGCTTCCATTAAGCGCAAAGATTTTGTAACTTTTTCTTCTGCACTTTATTTTATTGTTGTTTTCTCACCTGCTGTTAATAGATTTAGACATTTTTGGGTAAATTTATGAGTTCCTATGGTCACTTTTTAGTAAAGAAATATAACCAGCAAGTATTTCTTATAAGCTCATATAAACCTACTATCAGTCAGTAAATTTGCATTTAATATGTAGTATTTAGCTTATTTGGTACCTTTGGCTGCATCTTCTCTTATGTCATACACCCTCTGGTACTTTTTCCCACAGATTACAGTAGTTTTTATGATTATTTATTAGAGCTGGCATATTTGGCTCATGTGCCTGCCTAACAGATTTAGATGCTGTCTCCCCAGAAGTAAACGATAAGTTCAGGACTCACATGTACATTTCCACTCATACTGGATCCTCTATGTGGACCATCTTGAAATATGAACTAAGCATAAGCAGAAGAAATCAAACTTTTCTTTAAAGACTGAGCTCCAGCTGTAACCTCTAAGATGGATATCTAACACCTAGCAGAATGTTTCCCTTCATGCATCAAACAGAAACACAGCTACATCCTATTGCATTTGGTCAGCAGCGTCGCTTTTTTTGAGCCACTTCACTACCAGAATCTATGAGGGCTTCTTTGATTCTGGGTTCACAACAGAGAAGACCGTCGAGATTCAGGTAGAAAAATGACTCGCTCAAGCTGCAGGTCCGTTAGGAGGCTCGGTTTGCTTCCCCGTGACATACAAAAGTGATGCCCTAACTTAGATTGATGGGTGCTGTCCATAATGCTGAACCTCTGTTTGCATTCTTTAAAGATGATCCATTATAGCAGGTCTGCACACCTGCAGGTTTTCAATGTATCCCTGTTTCAACACACCTGAATCACATGAGCCCAACCTCTTTGGCTGTTGAAACAGTGATACATGGATAACACAAAGGGCTGTGGCCCTCGTAGGACCTAATTGAAAAGCCCTGCACTATGTGTTCAAAGCATACGTCTTTTTGTTTTTACCTAAAATGGCAAGTACCGTGCTGTCCTTCAGTACTTCCATCGAGCCTGAGCATACAAAGTATATCGCCTGGAGTGCGTCTCCCTGACGGATGAGGAACTCTCCCGGAGCGCAAAAAGACGTCTTGATGATTAAGGAAAGGGAACGCAGACACCCCCTGCTGGCTGACTCGAACAGCGGAAGCTGCAGTAGCTCGTTGTTCAGGTGCATGGCAATGTCAGCTCTCAGCTCGTCTGGGAAGTCCTTCAGCAGCTGAAACAGAAGCCAAAGGAAAAGGCTGTAACTTTGTTCCTTTCTCCTATTATCTGAATGTGACTGTGTGGGAAGGTGAAAGCGACAGCGCAACAAAACCTTTTACCTTCCCACATAATCACAAGCAACTCATGCGAGCAAACTGAGCAGTTTAAAGGCTCAAAATACACAATTTTTACACCTTTACGTTGAATGCAAAAGGGAAAGGAAAGTTTGGTGTCAGTGTCTGTATTCTATCATGTTATCCCTTTAAAAAGGATTATCTATATGAAACCCGAGTGAGTGAATTCAGTGTTTACCAGGTCATTAATCTGTTAAATGAAGTCAGATTCTCCAAACACAACCTAAATCCTCTCAGTGATGTTTATCCAGGCTGCCTGGAGGGCAAGGTGCCAGAATTTTAATTTCAATCAACCTCATCTCACAGAAACTGCCACATTCAAGCCTAACTATAGAAGTTATTTGTGCTAAAAATGAGAAAGATTGAAAAAAATAGTGAGATATTTTTAGAAATGGCACCATTTCTTTTAACCAAATAACCTGCATTCACACCAAATAACCAAACAATAGTCGATCCCTCCCACCTCGCTGACGTCGATGCCATTGTTGACAGACCAGGTTGTCTGGAAACACTCCATCATACGCTGCTCCAGAGCCTTGGGTAGCCGGTGCACACGGATGAAGTCCTTCAGGTCTTTGGTGCGGGTGTGGTAGAGGGAACGGCGCGAGTACATCCTCTGGATGATTGCAGTCACGTTACCAAAAACTACAGCGTGCATTAGTGCTACAGAGCAGAGAAAGACACAGATGCAGAGCCTGTGTTAGTGTTCAGGTTCAGGAGGATGACTGCAATGTTTGGGTTTTACCCACCTCCGATCAGCATAGTACAAATGGAGAAGATCTTCTCAGCATCGGTGTTGGCTGAAACATTGCCGAAGCCCACGCTGGTCAAACTGCTCAAAGCGAAGTACAGCGACGTCACATAGGAGCTCCTGACAGACGGCCCTCCGGTCAGCGCCATCCCCGAGGCGTTCACAGTTCTCGGTCTCGTCCTGCTGCCGTTCCACTGACCTGAGCCCATCAAACTGCTCCCATTCAACGACTCCAAGCTCGAGCCGTTCCACTGGCTGTAGTTGGCCAGCCCTGCTGCCACGGCGCCTTGAGGGGGATCAGAGACTCCCAGCAGGGAGGTCAGCGGGGTCAGGAAGTATGGAGTTCCCAAGCGCTTAGCAAGTTCATGGAGCCAGCCTGGTGGGGGATAAAGGCCCGAGTTATTCATTTAGCAGAGAAGACATCTACATTTTAGATGACTGTGATGGCCCAGGCCTCACAATGCTTCCTAAACTGGACAAAAGGTGTGGCAAAGGGCGGATTAGGCTTACATCCAGGTGCCAGCTAATCAGGTGCTGCTGAACTATGGGTGGAGAGGTTCTACGTTTAGTTAGTCTGACTTATGTCTAGTTATTGTCAGTAGTTGTTTTTCCCCTGTGTGTTTCATTTGGTTTTGTCAAAACACTATAAGTATCTTCATTTGTTTAGTGAATGGGGTCAGTTTTTCCTTAGTTGATTGTGTATTCCTTTGAGCACAGTTATGTTTGATTGACCTTTTTTTTAAGAACCCAACTAGTTTATTCATTTCTGAATTTTTGTAGGAATTTAAAGGGTAAATATATATATATATATATATATATATGTGTGTGTGTGTGTTTTTATTCTTATGCTAACTTTGAGAGAGGAAATAGATGCATCTTTTAACCCATGCAAAAGTACACGTGATGATCTGTAATTTCATCAGGACAGATGAGAAAATGTTTTGGCATAAGATGGAGACTTTTTGACATGAGTGGGAAAAGCTTCTATGTGAAAGCTCTGTGTTACATTAATGATGAATTTCCTCGTCCCTGTTATAGCAAAACTTAGTTCCTGCAGGAAAACCAATCATGATAATGTTAAACTAACGAGTTATTTCTGTGATGTTCTGACTTATTATGTGGAATATTGATTGACATATTTTATCTAACTCCTTGTATAGAGCATGACTGTGGGATTCCTATAAAGCTTTAAAGCAAGCTGGTTATTTTTTGTAGGGTTTCTTTAATTTTCATTTACACAAAAAGCACATCTTTTTAAGAAGTTCATAAAAGCATCCAGAGATGTGTGCTTTGACACATACCTGAGCGGTTCCGGTGTTAAAGTGGTGTATCATTAATACATCTGTGTTCTCTGTAACTTATTTTACTCCCAGGCAAAAAAATGACAGTGTGAATGATTATAAGGCACTTCTTACACAGCTGGAAAGGATAGAGGTTTTAGAGCATCACATGCTTCATTGCAAATTTTCAAAACAATGCTAATCCACAAACTGCATCTACACTAACATTTGTGTTCTTAGCAGAAGCGTCCAGGAGCTCGACTGATCTTTCACCAAGTGGAAACATCAAAATACAGCAAAGAGGATCTGTGACAGTAAAGCAGCGAGTACCCTGAAGCAGATAAAAATGAGACAATCTTGCTTTCTTCAGCTTCTACATGATAATGGACCATTTGATGCATAGTGGTCACAAGAGTGGACACCTTTAAAGGCTATTTTATAGTCCATGCATTAGTTTGGATGTTATATCTGCAAACTAGCCACTTCACTGGACATTAGTGAGTCATCTATACACTGCCACTCACTAAAGAATAAAAAATAAATTCTAAAATTTCACATAAATACTTTATAAGTACAAAGTTCGACTCACTGATAGGAAAATGATGCAACTACATTTGTGCCATTTAAACATGTTGAGTTTGATAAATATGGTTAAAGAGTAGATAAAATAAATTAAATATAAAGTTAAATAAGGTGTCTGCAGATGCATATATGTGAAAAAGTAGCACTGTATTCAATTGATTAGCATTGATTCCATGCTTATAATAATCCATTCTGATGCATTAAAGCAGTAAACATGATCCTGTCCCAATGCTTTAAAGATCTGTTGCCACATTTTATAAAGCACGTGCTTGAAATGGGAGAGAGATCTTCTCCCTTTGTAACCCCTCCACCTGGTAGCAGATTCTCGTGACCAGAACATTTAAGGGTTCGGACCCAGAAACAGCCCGTTCTCAGTAGAGCTCACTTGAGCCACTTTCCAAATGGCTGACATGAAGCACCAAGGCTGAATCTGAGATCATACACTTTAAATACAATGTTGTTTGACCTCTCACATCCATAAGAAATGGTTGAAAAAGAGTATAATATGGGACCTTTAACTCTGTGATATTATGATGGTACTGTTTAAATGATGTTGTGTGGACACATGTAAGCAAAAGTGCACCCATTAAATCTAATTCAGGTAATATTTTCTATCCAGTGTCAGCTGGAGTTAATGAGGTAAGATAAGACATATAAACACTGTAAGACAATGATTCCTTGGAGAGGCAGAAGGATGGACTGCAATAATCTCCTTTAAGAAGGACATTAAAGGGTGGGTGGAAAGGCAGAGATGCAACAAGGAAGGATGTGTAAGGATTGACAACTGGGAGGGTATAGACTCGGAGGTATAGAAGACAAAGAAATGCTCGTCAGGCTGGCAGACGGATGGATCTAAACCACTTCCAAGTCAGAGGGATATTCTTGGAAGGGAGAAGGTGTAAGAATTGTCAGAGGGTGAGTGGGGATCAGTTCCAGCATATTCAGTATTCAGATGGATACTCCAGGGAGGTGGGAGAACCAAAGGAGACATGGGGGGGGAGGTCAGAGGAGAGATAGGGGATGTCTGTAGCTCAGGCAAAGAAATTCAGATGGGCCTTATGGGGAGGGTGAGAAAAGCAAGATAAGGAGCATCCTCCATTTTCTTTTCCTGCAGGTCTCTTCTCTGTTTCTGCAGCCATACTTTTCTCTCTTACTTTGTACGTATATGTTTCTCTCCTTCCTTTATTTACTCCTTCATTTTTTTATTAAATGTAATATTTTTTAAATAAAAATATTTTTTAATGAAAAAAATCAAAACAATAAAAATAAATAAATAAATACTCCTTTATTTTTGTCATCTAATTCTCAACATGTCCCTTTTCTGTCTTATTGATGCATTGCATTGCTGGGTAAGGGTCGCTCACTAACTCTCTGATGCTACTGGGGGGGGGGCATCACAGCAGAAATTCAGCAGGTAGATGCTTTCACTTGACACTTGTCCAAACTAACAAATAACAGACTTTGTGTCTAATTTAGAAGACTGGATGTTATCCCAAACCGTGTACTGATGTGGACTCAGCTATGGTGGGAAAATAAGTGATAACGATGCTGTAATCATCAAAAGAACATATCATCAAGCTCCACATGATTCAGTTCTTTAGGTATCATTTTAATTTAATAAGCTATTATTTCTGAAATCATATTAAATGTTGAAAATTGTGTCAAAAGGCCTCAAAGTAGAGTTTTAATATGAAGACATGAGGCTGATATCAGTGTGATATGTTCATGTGGGCTCATTTATTTGTTTATATTTAGTTTCCTGTTACAAAGCTCCAGTTTCTGTTGTTTATTTAAAGCTTATTTTATTAATCCAACCAATTATTCCAGACTATTTTTGTATTTTTCTAGTCCCAGTGTTTTTCCTTTGAGTAAAGATTACAACCCATAAAGTATATGTTGCTCCCTGAAACCTGTTATTCATTAAGCGCTTGCATATAATGTCACTCTTCCATGTCTCTATCCTTTCAAGTAAAGTATTTATGTCTCATATTTGTCATTCCTCTGCAGAGTGCCGCTTTTCCGTTTGGTGAGGTTTCATTTTACCTCACCTTCAGGGTAAAATGTGAAAAGCAGCTGAAGAGTAACACTAGCGGAAAAATCGGTGACACTTATGCATAAGCACGTCGAGCTGACAATGACGGATGCTTTAAAAGCCGTGCACGCATGCAAATGGCAGAACACGGCTCTATGTCATCAGAAGCAGTTCAGTTACCAAAGCTACGATTAAAGCCTGCCTTGCTTTTCCACCTGCGCCACAGCAACCCCTCCTGTGTACGCTCACATCCATGTGCTTCCATGGAGGCCCTTTACCTTCCCTGTCGAGCTTGTAATTATTATTAAAAATAATAATAATAATAATAATAATAATAATAATAATAATAATAATACATTTTATTTCTAGGCACCTTTCAGGACCCAAGGTCACTTTACACAACCATTAGAATTAAAAAACATGATAATTAAAATCATTTTAAAACATAAAAAATAAAACATCATAAAGCAAACAGAGAAAGAAAAGGTTAAAGTATGTAGGCCAGATTAAACAGATTAGTTTTAAGTTGTGATTTGAATGATGGAAGTGAACAGCAAGGTGGATGGAGGAAGATGACCTGAGAGTACGGGAGGGAGTGGCAATGTGAAGCAGATCAGACAGATATGGAGGGGCCAGATTATGGAGACATTTGAAAGTGAAAAGCAGCATGTTAAAGTTGTTTCTGAGTTTTATTGGGAGCCAGTGAAGTTGTTTGAGAACTTGAACAGGATAACCACAAGCCTTGCGTGCTCCTCACTGTTCGGTGAGCACAGCAGGAGGGGGAAACAGATCACCATAAAGACAAGCATGTACATCACTTGACTTTATGCTGTGCTGAGGAGAAGTTAAACAGTGTTTTGGTCTTTTGCTACATTAAATGGGTTGGATTAGCATCATTTAAAGGCTCCATTCAGGGTATGAATGCGATTTGGAAGGTGAAGTTATAACCTTAACCTAGTCCTGTCTCTTATCCTGTAGCTTCCTGTGTTTTCTCAAACAATGTTTTATCACCTTAAACGTCACCTAAGTTTTTAGTGTGAAAAGAACTCAATTGATCCAGTCGCCTCAAACTATGGCTTGCAAGTGTGCACGCTATAGAGCTTGCATATGATCCACTGTTACCGTTTTAAAACTGGACGAGTTTGCAGCACATGAAACAAATCTTGGCTAATTGTTAGCTAATTTACAGTCCAGCTTTATTTGCATAGCACTATAAAAAAAAAACAAAGTGGTTGAAATGAAAAGCGAGCATAGGTCACAAGAAGATACATGTGTTGGCATGTGCTATCTGCTAGCTCCAGGGCTAAGGAAGCAAGCAACTGACAGCAGCTCTTAACCTGCATGAATCCCACCTCCCACCTTGTCAGCAGCAGGAGCCCCTGCCAACATCTTCCAGCAGCTTTTACTTTCTCCTCACTTTATCCTGAGGGTGATTTGAACCATGTAAAGTAAGTTCAGTGGATTTTAAGTACTTTCTTTTGACACGCTTTTTTGCCAGGGAACCAAAAGATACAGAAACAGGAAGCATGTTGTGGCAGTTATATGGTGTTCACCTTCATATTCTGGATGAGATACTGGTTATTTTTGCTGGATTTAAGGTGATGTTATGCTTGTAAACAAAGTGTTGTCAAGGGTGTTTACCACCTGTAGTAGTTTTCCACACAGTAGTAGTGCACATTCAGGATTTATAATCGTCCCCTTAGCTCACCCACTCAGCAATTCAACCAGTCAGAAGACACTTAACCAGCATGAACCCTTTGTTCTGAAATAATTACAACCTAATTGTTGTTATGATGGCTGTAAAAGCTAGAAGAGAGGTATTGATTGTGGATGACATGAATGAAAATGATGGTGCAGGGTCCAATTTAAGTAAAGAAATTTAGACATTTAAGGTAAAAGACAAACCTATATCCCACGAGGCATGATTGTTACTTTCAATCTCACTGCGCCCAATGAAGTACCAGACACAGGCCATCCAGTGTGCAAGCAGGGCGAATGTAGACATGAGCAGTGTGAGAACCACAGCGCTGTACTGGGAGTAACGGTCCAATTTCTGCAGAAGGCGCAGGAGACGTAGGAGGCGCACTGTCTTCAACAGGTGAACCCCGAAGTTCTGGAAGGGATGAAGCATCGAATGAACAATTACCAAATAATAACATGCAGAGCTAATTATTTCCCTTTGCTAAGCTCCGCCCCCCCATGGTTACTGTTGCTATGCATGGCAAACTTTCTACTCCACCATTTTTCTTCCATCCATCCATTTTCTACCGCTTGTTCCCTGAACGGGGTCACGGGGGGGAGCTGGAGCCAATCCCAGCTCACAATGGGCGAGAAGCGGGGTACACCCTGGACAGGTCGCCAGTCCATCACAGGGGCCAAAAAACATTAAGGATTTTTTTTTTTAGCAATTTCAGTTAAAGATATCCCAAATGAAATTAATTAGGATAGCTGGAGTAACTGTTGGAAATATCAGATAGAAGTAGGCAATATTCTTTAGAGTGATATGTTCATTACATAATTTGTGGGCGGAGCAGTGTTGACAAAGAAGATTAAAATCAATGCAACAGATCACCATTCATATTGTAAGACTCAGTCACCCCACGTCTTAATTAGTCATGTACTGAACAATGTTTTTGTAATGCAGGGTAATTATTTTATTTTAAGCTAAATTTAATGTATGACTCCCTGTTTAGTTTTAACCTGTTGCTAAATTTTTGGCAAATAACGTTGCTTACTAGTGTTTATCTGGTCTGTTTGCTTTGCCTCAAGCAGTCGGCATCTTTCCATTTCTGTTTTGGGATCTGGGAAGGAAAAACTACAGGTACACGCATCGTTTTGGCATTTTATGCAGGAAGGGAAAACCTGCCAGACCTTTCTCTGTCAGTTACGTTGCTAACATGTGATTGGTCAGTGGCGCTTCTCGGGCTGAATTTAGCGAAGGGTCAATTAGAAGAGATCAATTTGAGTCTTTAGTGTCACATCATGAAGTAAGAGGTGTTTAGTAATTAGACTTTTAATCATTTATATTGACAAAGACGTACACAGAAGAGCCCAGCTCTTAATGCAGAACAACAAACATAATTGCCTCCTGAACCTTGAAACACAAAAGACATTTGTGACACTGCAAGTTATTAAACATTCATAAAATGAAGGCCTGTTATCTGATTTGCTCATCAAACTCTTCCCTTTCTCAGTAATTTCCTGCAAGTGAGTGATGTGTCAAATTAAATTCACCCAGGAAAAACCTTCCTGTATGGACTTTTGTCAATTTCCACATCACCCTTGAAAGAAAAAGGCAAATATCTTGAAACAAATGGGCAAAAAAAGGGACACAAAAATGGAAGTTTTGAAGCAGTAGGAATGTTGAACTGAAGACTTGGAAAAAATCATACATGGAAAAACGAATATTCTCCTCAGCAACTCAGGAGCTTTCTGAAAATCTAAGGTTGCGTGTGTGCATCAACAGCTGCCAGGCTCTGCTCTCAACATCATCTGGCTAATCTGCTTGTTTCATGCTGTAATTTGTCCCCAACATGCTCATTTATCCACTTAATGACCAGTTAGCTAATAACGAGTTACCAGTTGAAGCAAACTCTTCTATCTTATAGCTCCTACAGTAGATTGAGTGCTCAAAAATGGAGTGATTTCAATAAACTATGCAGTAAATGGTCATTGGATGTGTATTTATGTGCATATAAAATAATATATTGCTGACTGAATGATGTCTGTAAAACAGCAAAGCCTCATCAATACATAAATGACATTTTATGATGCAAACTAAGTCAAGCATTCACAGTTTCTCAGATATTTGTGTTTGTGTTGTGTGGGGTGTGTTTCAGACTCACCACGCTGATGTTGAAGGCGTACAGGAGGTCAAAGGGCAAGGCAGCGATCAGATCCACAAACAGCCAGGAGGTGACGTAGTGAATGCAAATGCAGCGGGCGTCATAGACCACCTGACCAGACGTGCTCACGTAAGTCGTTCGGAAGTTTAGCACGATATCTAGAACACAAGCAAACGCTCCACTTACTTCTCTCATTTGTTTAGCTGTCTACAAGGTTATAGCTGGTAGTACGATAGCAGGAAACACACAGGAAATAAGGAGCAGGGGCTAATCTAAAGTTTCACAAAACTTGCCAAACAAACTGAACCAAATGGCTGCAAAGGTTCCCGTCTCCTTTTAAAGAGGACAGACTTTTGGATGTTGCATTCTCAGGTTGACCTAGATTACCTATGTACAAGCTGCCTTCATCCTGGCCTGTAGTGTGGTCCAGATGGGATGTGAGTGTGACCCGGTTAGTATAACTGTACAGGGAAATAAGTTACTCACATGGACAGTCAAAAGGTCTTTACAAAAAATCCCTCTTTTGTCTCCATTGTTTAGTTTTTCACCCAA
>JBAMHV010000026.1:8501158-8519279 GCA_037177535.1 Pseudomugil gertrudae | reverse complement strand
CTTTTGGGCAGGAATGACCTCATAAACCTCCTTTACATAAAGAATATATAAAACAAACAGTGTTTGTCATTAAAGGTACAGTTTTATGTTGCAGTTCTCTTTCAAACCTATGCTCCTGATAGGTGAACCTACAGTCATAGCAGCAATATGATAGCATGAACCATGCTTTTAAAGTATTTACTTTAATAAGCCTTCTGGCTGTAAATGGGATTAGTGAACAGGGTTTAGATTCAGCACACATAGTGAAAAAGTGGTGATTGTTAAGCTTTAGTTTGAGCAATGTGTGGAATACAGCCCAGCTTGTGGAGCCAATTAACAGAAAAGGAGCGATAGCTTGTTTTAAGCCGACTTGAGTGGAATATGTAGACCAGGAGGGAGTTGCTTCTAAACTGAGAAGATGTTATTAGCAAGGAAGGATTAATGGGAAAGTTTAAGGGGGGAAAAAAGCATTAACTTTTATTGGAAGCAGCCTCACCGATGATAAAAAGGATCTCCACCAAAATGTCACTGACACTCGGTGGATTCCGAGCCGCAGAGCCGCCGTCCTCTCGTATCTCCACAGCGGTGAAGCAGACATTATAGGGAACAGTGATGGCTACGTAGAAGGTGGCCAGCAAAATCAGCCAATCCCAGCCGGCCTTGAAAGCGCCATAGTGAAGGAGGATGAAACGGGACTTTTGGATGTCGGCCACTTTATACTCCGGGACCGGGTTAGCGTTGGCTCCGAGAACACTCTGGAAACACAGAAGCATTAATAAGGAAAGCGCGTAAACCAGATCAGATTTATACATTTTCCTCATTAATTTAGGAAGCTGTTTGAGGAGATCTCCACCCAGCCATGATGAATGTTTTATCAGCCATGCTGGCTGTGTAGCTGTGTTATCAGAATATAGAAACTAAATGATAAATAAAGAAAGAGGTCTCCTTTTACAACAATAAAACGTCTTACATTGTTGATCTTCAGCTTGCTCTTCGTCTTATCCTGTTTCTGCAGATGTCCAGACAGCTGGTAGAGGACGGCCCGACTGCGCCGCCTCTCCATGTTGCACCCTGGAGGCCGACTGACCTGGTGGATCTCCAGACCGGTTTCCTCATCTGAAAACAAAAACACCTGATTTTGGAAAAATACAGGCAGAATAAACACATCTTCCAGCGCCATATTTAGATAAACACTGGGTTAAATGCAAAAGTTTGGGCAAAGCTTATAGAACGTGCTGTTACTCTTAATGGATGCATTTCCAAAAGCAAAAAGCAACATCCATCTTTTAAAAGCAAGAAAATCCCCCCATCTTTCCCTCAACAAATAAAAGGTTTTCTGTGCCAGCGCCTGCAGCAGGAAGCCAAAGTATGCTCTACCTCTGCAGAGTCTGTAAAATACATGTTAGTTTTTTTATTCTTGTTTTTCTGTTGGTAAAACCACGTGGAAATGCAACGCTATCTTCCTGCAGCCCACTGCCTTATAGGGATCCATAGTTTACATGTTAAATACAGCCACTTGGAGTAACCCTGAGCTCAGTCTGAGACGTCACGGTGTTAGGAAAAGCTTAAACAGGTCCGGCATCCTGCAGCAACACACCCAATTCAAATGAATGGCTTCACAACAAGGTGTAGAGATCTGGAAACTTTCAATACCTGCAGGACACCAGACCTCGTTCACCGCATTTTGCAAAGGGAAAACTTCACCCAACAAAAGTAATGAATCCGCTTTGTTTGAAATACTGAAAAGAGTGCTGTGCTTTTCATCATACAGTAGCTGTAATCAGATTTTTACATGCAGCTCTGCAGCGTGGCGCCAGCTACACAAGCTCACTTACGGTAACATCCGTGCACACAAGATAAAATGAACTCCTTCTGCAATACAACAGCAAATGATCTGGTAATGGTACTGCAGCACTGACACATACACGCTTATTTAAAGAAACAGACACCTGATTCATAACTTAGGCATCCACTAGGATGCAAATGCTTACTTATTCTTGCAAAAAAAATAAGCAAAAGCACAATAAAGCCAGTATTTGCCACAAACTCCAAATGAGAGAAAAAACATGTTATCATCTTTTAACTGGATTATAATTTTGCAGCTTAACAAAAAGCTGCTTATTGTTAAATGTTGATAAACAGCCTTGAAATGCATAAAAATTGTTCCTTGCCACCAGTTTTGCAGAACAGAATGAACTGTTAAAATAAAAGAAAGAGAGGAAGGTTGTTTTTTTTTTATTTACTGCAACCAAACTCCCATCGTATTCATATCTCAGCTGCAAAAGCCTTTACCGGATCATTTCATGTGAATTATAGAGCCATTTTCCTCACCAGTGTCAGATTCATTGCCATGGTCCAAAACCTTATTTTCTGTAATATCTTTATGTGACACCAGGAACAGAACCACCTCACTCTTCTCATTCTTGATGGGAACGATGTCCAACAGACACCAGAACTTGGAGCCTGATCAGACAGATCACAAAACAAACACGTCACGTTTTGCATATAAATTACTCACGCAATGAACATGATTAAGTTTGACAGAGACCTGCAGCAATCCGGGCTTACCGCTCTTCTTGTACAGAATAATCTCAGTCTTGAATTCGCTGCGTTCATCCAGAGCTTTTTGCATCAGTGAGGTGAGGCGATCACTGGTCTCGCTGCCATACAGGAAGTGGCACATGCAGCTTTTCTGCATCAGCTCGCCGCGGGCAAAGCCCGTCAGCTCACAGAAGCCATCGGAGCAGTAGACTATGGGGTACAGAGACTGGACCTGAGCGTTCCCGAGGACAAAGTTGCTATCTGTGAGGGGGAGAGATGGGGAGGTAAACCAGGAGAGACACAGGAAACAGAGATGGAGCATTAATGCCCTATAAAAGATGCCGCCTACTTGTTGTTGCCATAAAGGCCACAAGATGAATGTGCCACAGTTGTAAACCGTGCCTTTAAGCAAGCGTTTAGAGCATGTCTACTTTATTCAACCAAAATACTACAAGCTATGGTTTCCCCAAGATTTTATAATAATTCACAGAACACATAATTCATGTATGACTCCTTATTTCCCTGTAAGTCCACGTTTGGCTCAGTGGTCTGGTCTACAAAGTATTTACCCCAATACAACTGCTGCTTCTTTACAGACCATAAACATCTCCATTTCTCCCTGTTCTGATTTTTAATGCTTAATCTGAAACAGCTTTGCTAAATAAATGAACTAAGTTGATTCTACGCACATTTTTCTGCAGGGCTTAGATGAACAGCGATGTCTGCATGTACATAGACTTAAAAATAATTAATACTCTTTCAAAGATTTGTAGAAACAAACAAAAATAATTTATGTTAATCACCATGGAAATGCCAGGTCTCTGTGGGCACTGTAGTCTGTTTTATAAAGGGACATATCCTTGCACTGCTACAGAATAGTCCTTTAATAGACTGATGCTCTACTGTCTTACGGACAGACAGCTATAAGATTTTTTTCCTGCAACATGCTACCACATTGTTTAATAATTACCTCTGCAGAATAATTGTATTTTATTTTGGCTTTGCTTTTTATATTTTACTTTCCACTTAAACTATTCTTAATTGTGAAATTCTACACTTTACCATACGTTTTGTTCTTATTAGTTCTACAATTTCCCAGTTTGGGATAAAAAAAAAACTAGATAGACCCATCTATTTATCTCTTTTAATACTGGTTCAGACCCTTTTCCCTCATTTCTACGAGTTATAACACTCATAATAACTAGAGGAATAACTGTGAATTGCAAATCGTATCTCTTATATTACAAGATTGTAAACCAGTAAAACGAGATCATATAGTGTGCGGTTTTATTTATCTATCTGCAGTTTAATCACTCATGATTTAACAAAAGCTACATTTAAGCACAGAAAAGGGTCCACAGAATATTTGTAGACTAGATTAAATGGGCAAAGTCATTATCTGTGACATTTTGAAGCACTGGTTATTGGCTGTTGTCACTTTTCTGCAGGTGTAAAAAAATGACTACATGCTGCTATAATGGTCTTTATTAGCAGAAGTAATCTCATTATGACCAAAATGTGGTGTTAGAGAAGCAAACTTTGCCTAATTGAGTATAAATATGTAACTTTAGAGGTGAAATCATATTTAAATGATGCAATCTACCTGTTGTAGCCTGTCAACATCCACCAGATTCACGTTGTAAAAGCATAAACAATGATGACCGGTGAGGTGGACCCATCCAGGGAATCTGGTGGATGTTGATCTGAAGTGTGGACAGGCTCTCACATTTAGAAGAAACAAACTTATTATCAGTTGTTTAGCAAAGTGCAATCAGGAGCTGTGCCGGCTGTATCAAGGACATAACAGTGATTCAAATAATGACATTATGCTGAATATGTCAAAGGATGAAACTCACATATGAACTAATTAAACATGAGAAGCATGCATATGAAATCGCTACAACACTACCTAAATTCACTCATTTTAGGGAACATTTTATGAGCTATTTTAAGAGATAACCTGAAGACATTCACAAGGAAAAACACTAAACCAGTTCAGAAAACGTAAAAACATTGTTTTTAATATAACACCTACATCACATAACCAATTAACTTTTCCACTGATTTGTTAGACACACATGTACGTGTGAAATTAATTACTTTATTGAATTTATCAATGAATTTAATGAACCTAAACCGAAAGACAACAAGTCATGTAAGCTTAAATGAGCTAGCTGTACGGCTGCAGCTCTGACAAATAGTCTGGCTAAGTAATAAGAAAAATCTTGATTAAGTTATAATGACTGAGGCTGGTATGATAAGTTATTCATACAGCCAAGACAGTCCGTCCGATGATATTATTAAAGTCCGGGCATAAATGATTCTGGAGGGCTGCAGCTCTCACTTTGAAGAATGTGAGCAATAAAGGACGAGAGAACATAGGCAAGAAAATGATTGAATAAGAGGAAAACTGAGTGGGAGACATTAGCAGAGACGCTGAGAAGTGAGTCGGCATAAAAATTAAATGGGGACAATGAAATTCCACGGTTTCTGCATTAATAAAGTATGTTGAGTGTGTATGGTTATGTCAGCTTCCATCACAACAGCAGTGTGAACTGCCTCCGAGGGCTGCAGCCACATACGAATCCTCTGAGGTAGTATGAGGAGCATGCATATCAGCATTAACGACGGACAAAATAATATTAGTGTTGTGTTTAAAGTAAGAAATAAATCATAAAGAAAGAGAAGTGCATAAACATTTGGGTTGCTCATACAAGACATTATTGTTAAGAGCTTATTAGCTTTCCATCTTTGCTCCCACTATGCTTAGGACTAATCAGAGTGGTCAGCCTAGGTGTCAAATGGGTGACATTATTCCATGTTTTCTGTTTTTAAAGAAAAAGTAGGTGAGATTTGAGTTTTCTGACCACATAAATCATGAATGATCTCTTGCTTGCCTTTCTTCTATAGCCAAACACAACAGACGCTCTATAAAGCCGTTATTAGAAATCTATAATATGCATCTTACCTCTGTGTTTGTAACAATAAGATCACAAATTATACAGCAAGGTTTAAGCAGCACAAATGTGAAGCCGTGCTACTCGCATGAAACGTGATGAATTTGCTCTGACAGCAGCAACCGCGGCGTCACCTCCATGCTGTCACCTTCACCAGGTGTGCTAAGGAGATGTAAAAATGGCTGAGACATCACCTGATTGTTCAAGCTGCTGAACGAGGCAGCAGGAGGGGGAAGCTCTCCGTGATTCGGAGTATGACACAGACAACCTGAAGGAGTGTGACAGCATATAATAGGATTTGATGAATCACTTTCGCTGTAAAAAAAAATCAAAGAGCTTTGTACTTTCAGATGATCAACTGGCAGGAGAGAGGAATTTATGAATATTAAAGCACAGTGAGTCTGTTTGTTTGCAAAGAACAATGGAGGAACTTTCATTTAAAGTTAAAAAACTGAACAAATAAACAGTCATGATCATTAGTACAGCAAGAAAATATGAAAGAAATCATCAACCTTTATGTTTTTCTGCACATCTGCTCTTATCTGCCACCAGATACAAAGAAATACTTGGAGATGACATTGATTAAAGAATGAACAACCAGGTGCATTCTTGTCTTTACCACGACGATGCGACGTGAATTTGAAGCTAAAATAAATTCTCATCACCTGGTTTGGAGGAAAGAACCTGTCTGTTCTGTAAGGTAGCGATGGCGCTTTGCTTTCTATGAGGCGTTTCAGGTTAAAAAAGGTGCTTTACAAATAAATAAATGAAATACCTAATAACTGTGTAGCTAAATAAGAGAAATGTTTAACAAAACATTGGAATTAGATGCCGTAGAACTGAAAACGGTGGTTGTTTGGATTGTTGGCATGCGCCGGTCCGTGCAGTGAACTCTGCAGGTAAGAAGCAGGTTACCTCACGATAAAAAATAAAATCTTGACTCATTCTTACATAATCCTTTTCCTTCCTTTTACTCAAGTAGATGTGAATCAGTGAATCTCCTTGTCTGCCGGAATGCTCATCAAGTGTGCACTCGTGTGCATGAAATACACACAAACATACTGAGCCGCAGCATTATTAGTGGTCACAAACTCCACAGGGAGCAATCTGTGTCTGCAGTGGCATTTTTCATGCATGTCTTCCTTACATCACGTCTTAAACCTCAATCCCATCTGTAAACACTCTTGTTTGGCTTCGTTGTTCTCCATGGAAGGAATCATCATCCTGAGACTTCATTAATTGGAACAGAAGAGCTTAGTGCATGCCTAAAAACCGGCCCCAACCTTATGTCCACAAACTGCTCCATTGTCTTTTTATGAGCATAATCATACCCGTTTATATGATGGCTGCACTGCAACTCTTCTGCTTGAAATATAAAAATATCAAAGATGAAGAGCTGAATCACATCTTTGCACTTGGATGTGTAATTTTCTTTCTGCCTCAACACACATACAGCGATCACACTCATAGTTACATGGCCATTTTCCCACAGAGCTGCGATCTGGTCAGAGTTCTTCTGCTGTATCGTTTTCCCGCTGGCTTCATGCCACCATCATATTTCTCTTTGTTTTATTTAGTGTCCGCGCATTCCCCCAAGGCACATAGCAGCTCTGTTACATCCACACTCCAGTCCAGGTGTAATAGGATGTGATTGGAGCACTCAGGTTCAGCCCCTGAGCAGCTTAGGGAACCCCAATAAGTTCTGGTACTGATAACACTGACAGCAACAAATACACAATGAGCATTTAAGAACATGGTGTTTGGGAAGCTTTTCATAAATAACTCACTGTCATCCTTTTAGGTTATATAAAAACATACACTTTGGTGGCCTAATTTAAAACTGTAAAGCTAAATTTATATTTTGTAGCATTATTTTAGAACTAACTGTATCAGAGTCTGGGCTGAAAAGGAAGAAAAAACAATAAAGAAACGAACACTGACAGCCAGTGTATCCCTGCAACAAGAGAGGCTCTCTGAGGTGTTTCCTGGACTTCAACTGAAAACACATTTTCATTCCCAATCAGCTTCAAAATGTCATAGCCCAAAGCTCTCCCGACAAACGCTGACAAAACTCTGCCGTTGTGAAGCCTCTCATCTGTCTCGTTCTCTTGTTTCACAAGTGTAAGGACTCAAGTTGTCAATATGAAGAGAGAATGTAAGGCCTAACTGGGCTAAGCACTAGGCAGACAGGACTATGGGCTATAATATCAGCTCTTCAGGTAAGATTTTATACACAATACCAGACAATCCAGAAAGAGTTTTGGATTTGTTTTGGCTGAATTGCAAATAAAGTTAGGATATTTGTTGTAACACTGCTTGGGACAGTTTGGATGGAGGGAGGAAGCAGGAGAACCCACACATATGCAAAGAGAACACGCAAACTCCACACAGAAAGGCCCATGTGTAGACCTCCCATCAACCAAGGCTGGAAGCAGCAACCTGCCCGGTCTGAATTGTTCTTCATGACGTTGGCAAGAAGCTGCTTGATTTATTTATTATTTAACAACGAAAACCTGCCAAATTGTAACCCCAAAAGACGGGAGTTCAAGACCACTGATCTACGTGACCTCCATCGTCGTGCTCGTCATTTCCCAGCAAAGTGGACACACATTTATAATAAACTGCATGAGATCCAAACAACTTCTATGATTCCAGTCATCCTGCAGCGGTAAGTTGCACCGCACCAGCAGTAAACTGCAACAAAACTGTAGTGTACACCTCTGAAGAACAACACAGATTGTGCATTTAGGCTATTGGGAGAGTAAGCGGGGACTTTACAGCCAAGAATGCTTTTAATAATTACAGATGCAAATCAAGCACATTTGATCATATTTCAGGATGATTAAGTATCACATAGCTGTTTTGTGAGTAGTTTTGGAAGTTTAACATCGTAAAACTTCATAAAATGGACACTGTGGGCCAAACGCTGATCCCACCTGAGCTGTGCGCTGAGTTGTGTTACTTGAAACATTTGTCACGGCTAGATGATAACCCCCTAACCGCTGCGAGGAATGTTTTTTTAATCAGCGTACTATTACACAGTATAGACTGCACTTACTCTTAGCTGAGTCTGACACTTCGGCACTCCCAACATAGTCAACACCCGCATAACCATGCACGATCATTCATGCATGCAAGCATCCCATTTACATCTCATTGTTTTAGACAAACAGAACTTTGTCATAGTAAACACATAGAGCAAACAGCAGGAAACAGAGGTCATTTATAAACCAGCACATAATGATGAAGCAGCTGGATTTATATTTTTTACCCTGCTAAGCACTAAATAATTAAAATATCTCTTTAAACAACAAAAATGCCAAAAAAAGAATCACATTAAATCAAATTATATATAGTGACACTAAAAGTCAACCTGACAGCAGATAATATATTCAAGCATTATTTAACTGAAATCTGTTTTTTAGACTGGTTTAAAGGGGGTCCGGTATAAGCTTTTTAATATAGAGTTAGACAAATAAACTAAAGGAAGTTTCTTTTCTGTCAGCTTGCTGCATTGATGTTGTAACACCCATGCTGAACCTGAAAATATAGCTCCACTCAGCTGGTAAGCGCACATTAAAACTTATATTTGTCTCAGTGAACGGGTCTAAAGGGAATCAAAGTGCAGAGTAAGCGATGCTTTGGTCAGATAAATGTCTTAAATTACACCAATGATTCCTGTTACACCATTCATTAATTCAAAACTCTGTTGTAGCCCTAAACGTTTTCTTGGCAGCGCTTGGTGCGGGATTGTACAGTTATACTATTACATAAGGTCGGAGATGCCCCTAAATAGAATTCCCCTGCTGTGCTTTTTTTTTTCTTTCTTTTCTAAAGCCTGCTGGGAATCAGGACAGAAAGTGTCTCCGTCTGCTTTTTATCAGCCTTCATTCATCTCTTTATGCATTCATTCACAGAGCAACGAAGCTTAAACCAGGTTGGGATGTTTCATCACTGATGTCATGAGAGACATTTCAGGACAAGCAGCATTTCACCTCCCTCTGTGAGTGGCTGGATTCGCCTCCAGTGCAGACGGGGGACCACATCGGCCCTTAGACGTATGTGGCACAAAGGAAGCTGAGGAGGCCATGAACATACTTATTATTTTGCAGATGAAATGTTCAGAAAGGCAACTGACAACTCAGGCTTGACTGGGGGTTAAATTCAGGCAGATAAAGAAACAACAACCGGGAGGGCTTGAACTTGACTGATCCCTGATGCAGAAAGAGCATCCCCTCTTCAGCTAGAGAGGAAACATTTTAAAAACCAGCAAAAAAAACTGGCAGAATCATTTTTGGATGTGCAGACTTTCCTAAGCTGGCAGTGTGACTGCTGGGGGATGTGTTGCCATGGAAATCAGGGGAATGTGTCTTTGCCATAAACTGTGTGTTTCTGTAGTTCAGTGCTTAGCTATGTTTCCCAAACATTACCCAGGTACATGTCTATAGTGAGTGGTTCAGTAGTAGTGGGGAAATGGAATAAAGCAGAGTTTACACATACACCCACCGGCCACTTAGATGCTCTCCTACTTGTGAGCGCTAATCACATAGCAGCAACTCAATGCACATCGACATATAAAGAAGTATTATGGGAAAGAAAGAGGACTTAGGTGATATTGAATTTGGCATAATCATTGCAGAGTATATCTCTATGGATATAGGATATCTCCATAGGATACTGAGGATACGAGTCACTTTGATCAAACACTGGAAAAACCTTGCCTAGTATGATACATCCACCTGCCTTGTCCCATCATTCAGGTTTTTGGGGGTTTGATGGCGTGAAGGATATTTTAATGGCACACTTGAGACCACTTGATATCAATTATGCATCATTTAAATGCTGATGACAACAAGTTTATTGTACTCAGATGACCTCCAAATATACAGCAATCTAATACATCGTGGTACCCATGACCCTAGGGCCCTAACCCACAGTGGGCTCTGTGTAAATCTGACTGTGCAGTTGCTTCCTGAGGATTGGCTTTTTCCTGTTTGCCTTCAAGTGCCAGTGATTGGTCACCTTCACTCCCGCCTGCCTGTGACTGGCTGAACCCAGCTATAAAGACTGCCATCAACCTTCATTCAGGGCAGCTGTGTTGGTTGGGACTTTGAGGTCACAGTTTACCATTTACATTGCAATTGTCTGTCTGTAGGATATTGTTGTTTACTGTTGTTGTTCTTGGTTTTGGTTTGAGTTTAGTTGTTAACTTAGGAAAGCTTTAAGTCTAAGTGTTTGACTATTTGTTTGATGTGTAATCTTTATTTTGAACTGTTTCGATTTGTTATTGTTCACCAGCTTGACAGTGACTACTGCTGGCTTCTGTTTTGTCCAAAGGCCTTGAATAAACCTGCATTATACGTAAATTATTTTGGCTTCTTGATGTAATGTTGCTACTCCTTCCCTTCCTGGTCAACTTCCTATGGGGTGTCGTAACATTAATGGGGGCTAGTCCAGGATCTGAACCCAGCAACTCTCGTGACAACAAACAGCCCTTGCAGGGTCATAACAACACCACAATGAGGTCACCAAAGAGCACAGGCTTTGAGCCTTCAGAGACATTGTGATTAATGTTCACACATGTACCTATTTTAAGAAATACAAAATGAAGTTGTAAATTGTTAATTTAATTTTGACTTTATCAAAGAACAGAGCTCAACCAGCATTCATTATGTATGGGGAAAATCTCACTTTTGGCATGGCGCCCATTGCTTCTTAATTGGCACAAGAAAGGGGTCCTCATACTTATATAGCACTTTTCCAGTCTTATTGACCACTCAAAGCGCTTTACACTATGCATTCACCCATTCACACACACCCCGATAGGCACATTGGAGGGCTTTTTGGGGTTTAGTGTCTTGTAGTCAGGAGAAGCCTGGAATTGAACTCCCAACCTTCCAGTTGAAAGACAACTGCTCTTCCACCTGAGCTACAGCTGCTAACTACTGCCAACATCTGCAATAGAGCAACTTTAGGATGTGATGGAACGGGAGATTCTCATCATGGATGTACAGCCGACAGATCTGCCGCAACTATTATGTCACTATGGACCAAAATGCAATATGGTCGTAGCGTGGAAATGATGGAAATTAAAGATTAATATGGCAGAAATCTGAATTGTAACATTGAGAAAGGTGCATGGAGAAACATGAAGATCGGACTTGACTCAGAGCAACTTGTGTTGGAATTGTAATGAGGGAAAGAGACCTTTCTACAATCAGTGTGGGAAAAGGGTTATTGGAAAACATTTAGATAAATATCATAAGCAGAATTCAGCTTGGCATGGACTAGCTTCATCACAGCAGCTAATATTCTTCTCTAAGAGGCAGACATGAGCAGCATTTAATGAATGGAGGAAGCGGATGATATAGATAATCCCTTCAAAGAGGTAATGATAGCAAGGCTGAATGATTAAAAGGTCAATTTGACAGGGTCTGGGGTCATTTTCTGTCTTATATAAGAGTGGAAGAGATGCCTACAGCACGCAAGAGGAGAGAGACTTGTATTATTCTTTATGTCTGTGTGGCCAGCTGTGTATTTTAAGATTAAATAAAAAATTTAAGAACAGTTCTACTTAGCTTATAACCTGACTGGTTTCCTGTCTGACATCTGAGGTTGGGTTGCGGGGGCAGCAGCCTAAGGAGGGAAGCCCAGATTTCCCTCTCCCCAGCCACATTCACCAGCTCAACTCCTTTGGGACATTTTACAACCCTAATATTAGAAATATTTACTAATAATATAGTCATTCCCACCTCAATCATCCAACTGAGGCTATGCAGCTGCAGATCACTAATGAAAATATGGTATATGGGTAACTGTGAAAGGATGACTAAAAGGTCTCCACACCAACTGTTTAACGTGAAGGAGAAGAAGCCTCAGCCCATATTGCATATTAGTAATTCAAAGCAGCTCCTGCTCATGCTGGATGGCCTGTTTTCTTTCATTATATCCAGAGGCCTCTTGTTGTTGGCATTATGTGTGAAGAATGCTGCTCTAGGACTTCTAATTCTTGTGTAATCAAAGTTAGAAATTATCTGGAAGAGGAAGGAGCCAGTGACAGGAGGATGCCCTTTTTGAGGAAGCTGAGCTTTAATGTCACATTTCTATCACAGGGGACTAAATGAAAGTGTTATTTCATAAAGTTTTCTTTCTTGAGGACGAACAGAAAAAAAAAAACATGCTGCATACTGAATATTATAAGATTACTGATTATTCTAAAGGATTTTGCAGCAGGGAAAGGGAAATGGAACCCACACAAGTGACGTTTTATCTCATTTATGTACTGCAATGTAAAGCTCGGTTTCAGAAAATAGATGTATCTCTCACTGATTGCATTGACAGGGCCTCCCCGCTCAGTCCTGTTAATATGCACCTTCAGGACTGTGTTACGTAACGGTCTTAAGCTATAATAATAACAGTTTGCATGATTGACAACCATTTCCCTGCAGGTTTACAAAATGTGGGTCCAATGCACAGAATGATATGAGTGAAGCAGGTGAATAATAACTGGAGGCTTGGCAAGATTTATTGTTATTATTGTTATTGCTTTTTTTTCACTAAATGATAAGATACACGTGCTTCGTCCAACTTCCTTCTTTTTATTGCTACTTTGATGATTGTAAGCTAATAGAAAATTAACTCCAGTGTTTTAGAGGATTTCAGGTGCTGCTTTTTATTTTATCTTGAGCAGGTGATGTAACTGTTTGAAACGCGTTGCTGACAGACCTGCTACAATTTAGCTTAGGCCGACATCTTCACAACGCTATAGAGGTGCCATGGCTTCATTCACCATGTGCATGGCTGTGCATTTAAGTAGCTGAAAGCGTGTTTTGGGAAGCACTAAACCATGCAATTAACTGGCGAGATAATGGCTTAAACATGAATATTGGTTTGTTTTTTGATTATATAACCCTGTCTAAAAGATGGGGTAGCACCTTCATTATCAGTTTTCTGATTGTAGTTTGATGTGTAGCATTAAAAAAGGAAGGTAGAATCCTGTCTAAGGAAAATAGTCTCCACTGCAGTTAAAGAGGGATTGATCAGGGTGTTATTGGAAGCCTTGCAGCCAGTTTAATTACAAAGTCTCATCTTATTTCTGCCACAAAGATTGAAATGTTTGAATTTAGAGAACAGGCTGGCATATTGAAGCATGGATTTTATAATTGATTGACTGTCATTAGTTGACAAAGAGTAATACCTATAAATGATTAAAGCACAGACTCGTTGCATTCATTAACACTACACACTAATAAGTAATTGGGTTAATTATTCAACAACCTGATCGTTTATCTGTTAGGAAACCATATTTGCAAAGTGAGAATGATTGTAACCCAATGTTTCCAAACCCTAACTAAACACTTTGTTTTTCTTTTTTTCTATGAAGTAACAGCACCATATTTAAATGAAATGTTAATGAAACAGCCAATCAGACAAAGGGGCTGAAAGTTCAGGAATAAAAATACAAAACAAAGTTTTTTTCAATACTCTGTAAGTTCAATGCTGCTTTTTTCTGAATTTCATTTTGCATTTTAATTCTCTGTGTCATTTTCACTCACAGGTCAGTTTGGGGTGTTCCACGTCTCTCCACGGTGACATTTACGATAAAAAGCTCAGTTCAGTGTGATGGTAACTTTGTTTATCTTCTGTTTTATGCATCTAATGCATGTCTAATCTAATCCATCTAATCATCCCAAAGGGATTATTAAAGTTAAGTCTATCTTATAATAAATGTAGAGTCATAGTGTGTCTTTTTTGTCCCTGGTAATTAATTCAACACGTCTATCTTTCTGTTTCTACACTTTAGAACATGCATATTTGACTGTATGTTGTAAATAATACCCTTAAAAATCTTTGAGCCCATAAGTAGCTGCAGGGTCACAAAATGTTTCCATGCAAAATAAAGGAGGAAAAACAGACAAAGCTCCTTCATTCATGTTTGCATCAGTGCTCAGTGATGCCTGTTCATCCTTTGGCAGGCGCCTCATGAATCCTTAAGATGCTAATCTGTGCTTTCATTCACCAGTATTCATTCATCAGTCATATCTGCAAGCTCACCTGGCAGGTCTCTGGATTGCGCACAGAACAATAACAGAGTTTAGATTGACTTCTGGTTTAGGCTCAAACAAGTCATTAAAGAAGCGTAAAAGAGCTGATGATGCGCGCCAGAAAACTCATTCATTTAAAAACAAACAAACAAATAGAACATGTACTCACGGGTCCCATCGAACCGTGTAGCAATGGTGTCCAAGAAGGTGTTTTGTGGCGCGATCAGACCCCGCATCACCGGCATCCGGGAGCGGGTCGAGCCGCGTCTCTCCCGGCGCTCAGAGCCATGACTTTCCCCCGCGGTGGACACGAAACCCGGCAGAAATCTGGAGGAGCTCCCCGGTGCTCCTCCTAACCCCTGGAGGAGGCTACCGAGTCGAGACAACCGGGACTCCACGGTGGAAAAACTGGACCACCAAGCAGGTGATCCCGGCTCAGAGGAGGAGAGAGGACCCGGTGGTGAGGGATGGACGGACCGGAGAGGATGGTTAGATTTACGCACGGATGTGCTCCAATGCAATCCCTCTCTCCTCCCCCTTTTCCTCCTCTCTTTTCTGTCTTCTCTTCTTACACAACAAACACTTTTTACACTCCAAATATTCCCCCTCTTCTCTTTCTGTCAGTCTCTTTCCCCCTCATCCTCTCATGTGCCGACAAAACGCATCATTTCAGCGGGCACATTTTCCTTTAGGAGAGTA
The DNA here is from genome assembly GCA_037177535.1 of Pseudomugil gertrudae. Lineage (NCBI taxonomy): Eukaryota > Metazoa > Chordata > Actinopteri > Atheriniformes > Pseudomugilidae > Pseudomugil > Pseudomugil gertrudae. Next base: position 8,504,059 of record JBAMHV010000026.1, on the reverse strand, counting down.
AATAACAGACTATTAATTAATAAATTATTCCCAACACTGACTGCCATGTTTCACACTTGAGCTGCTAAATTTGTCACCCCAAGAACAAAATGAGCAATTTTGTCAGAATATACTAGAATAAATCTTTAAAAAACACCACTTATGATCCATATACTGCCATAAACACCCTGTCATGTTTGATATAGTCTTATTATTGTACTCCACTGAATGCTTATTAGATCACCATTGAACAGAATGAACTACAACACGCTCTGCATATAAAGTAAATACATTTGTGTATTTTCCCTGCTTTATATAACTTGTAAGGATGATGTAAAATGAGCAAATGAACCAAAATGTTATGCATGCACCAAGCCCTGCATTGGTACACATACCTTCCTTACTCTGATTGGTTGTCTGCACTCTCCACAAGGAAACACATCATAGCCATTATGTTTTATCATCATCTGCGGGAAGCTGCACCAGCTTCTTACCTCTCCCTCATGATGGTCACATTATGCTGATGCAACAAGTGGACTCACAGCAGACCATTACATCCTGTCCAAACCCTGCAGCTTCTGGTGGCGGGGGAGCGTTGTCATCCTGGCTGATGAGGTGAAGTTATTCTGCTCTTGTCACTGGATCCAGAATGGTATATTTAAAGGTCTGCCTATTGATTATGTGCTAATCAGGTGCCAGTTAAAAACACTTTGGAGTCTGAAAACAATAACATGTTTCAGGGATTTGGGCCCAGCTTTTGAGGCTCCACATGTTTAGCTGTGTTTGATCATTTATACAATCCTGATATGTTTTACCCATACTGTAATGGTGATCATCAGGCTTTCCAATAATCCAACATTTAATTATAATAATAAAACTGTTAACTTGCTAAACTTTCACATTAAGTTCTGCATGTCAGGATGATCCAGCACCCATTTATGCACCACACCGGTTTGGTGGAACTGAAGGTTTTTGTTTTATTTTTATGGCTAAATCTTCTTTATTTTTTAATGTGAAATTGATTTATTTTTTATGTTTTGTTCTATTTTCAAGATGTTTAAACACTGTTTAGTTTTTTAAGCTTAAAATTCATAAAACACATTTTCTAAATGAAAAACTATTCCAAATTATTGATAAATAAAAGGTGTTAAAATTGTTTTTCCACACATTAAATCTCCTAAACTTTGTAAATTTAGTGTTTTATTTACAATAGATTATTATGTTTTTTTTAACCATTTATTAAAATAAATGAACACATCTTAAAATTACTGACTATTTTGTTGATATTTGAAAAATTGTTACTATAAATGAATGACTATATATTTTTATCACCATTTGTCCTTTAAACTGTAAAGAAACATTAAAAATTTGCTCAACTGTAAGAAAATAAACATAAAAAGACACATTTTCTTTAAGTTTTGGATGCAAATATCACACAAAATGTGTCACATTCTTCACCAATATGAACTTAACACAGTTGAAATGATCTATCAGAAATATGGCCGATAATCTGCTCTATGCAGCTTCTCCAACCACCACCATAACATTCATACATCAGCCGACACTAAAGGCAAAGAGAGCTAAATGTCTTCCACAAGGACCAACTGGCAGCGGGAGGAGAATCTCCATCCATTGGACACTCCCCTCCATCACCTGAGTCACTCTAATGGTCCATTTATGTTCCCTGAGTCCCTATTAAGTTATTATCTTAATATATAAAAGTTCATATTTAAATGATACAATATTTTGATAAAAATTACTTCCAAAATTGACAATGTACAGTATGTTATACTTTAGCTAAAGAAGAGACAGAAAGCAAAGCAGTAGGGGGGTCACACATGGCGAGTTACAAATGTCAGTGCTTCTAACAAGGCGGGGAAAAGAGGGGGAAAAGCTCAGAGCAGGAGTCTGCAGATGGTAAATTAAACTGTCCCCACCAGTCACAGTCTGAAGCTGCTGCAAGATTAAAGAAAGAGGGAACAGTGACACACAATTACAGTCAGAGCTGGGAGGTGAGCTCCTGTATGAACCCCTGCAGGGTGACATGTCAATCAAAAGAGGGGATGAGAAGGTGGGGGTTGTTGTAATGGCTGCTGTGGTGAGAAGGTGCAGTGACTGGTTGCCAGTTCTGATAAAATGGAGTCCAGCATTTTGGTTGAAAAAAGCATGACCACACTGTATTTCTAGTTTCATTCATAAAGAAGGTGAGTGATATCAGCAAGGCAATAGTGCCCTCTAGAGGAAGCACAAGTTATGTCAGCCATATATTATTTCCTCATAATTTTCTTCTTTTCTTGGAATTATTGTCTGTAATTCAACAAGGACTGATCAGCTGCATGATTTAAAGGCCCAGATTTAAATTCTAGGTTATTTTTTTATTTCTAATTTGTCAGATTTGATTCTTTTCCAATCTTAGTTATTCCACATGGACTATGACACAAAAGACAAGCAGAAACTATTCACTTTAAATGCTTAAACAATGTTTCCATCACCTTTAGGTCAGACTTTTGAATAAACCATTTAAAATTTAGGAAGAATTTAAAATAAATAACATTACTATTGACTACCATTAACTCCATAATATTACTACCTCCATGTTTAACAGATAGAATTGCTTCTTCTAAGGGAATAAAGTGTTTCTAAAACCTAATGCCAGCTTTCTACTTTGTTGTTGGGATTTTGGAGGCAGTTGCAGGATTTTTCTTACAACCAGGGTTCAGCTGAGCTGCAGAACTGTATAGGGCTGAGCCGGCATATTAAACTGGGCAATGCAGTGGCACTGCATAATGGGCTATAAACCTTTTGCACAATAATTTTAACCTTTAAAACAATAATAAAAAAAAAAGAATTCTGCATTGAAATATCAGATGTCACAAACTAAGTAGCAGAGTTATTATTTAGTTATTAAAGCTAAAGCAATCC
>JBAMHV010000026.1:8476474-8489382 GCA_037177535.1 Pseudomugil gertrudae | reverse complement strand
ATGGACCGTCTTGAAGCCGTGTACAGACGCATTACAGTCTGGGATGTGTTCATGCAGCCATGTCTCGGTGAAGCACACCGAGCACACACTTTGCTTCACTCTTGCCCTGCGTCTTCATCTCTTTCTATTCAACTCTGTTGGGATTTGAAGTGTTATTTCACCAATAATCTTGAATTTGGAGCATTATCAGTAAATCCCAGTGGTAAACAAGTCTTGTTGCCATGGAGACTCTAATAATAAGTCTTGAAATAGCAGAAAAAAAGATACGCAGAGAGACTCCTGTGTAGCACAACTTCCACCAGCGCAAAAAGTCTTCACGAACGACCCAAACGGACAACTGATGTCTTAAAAAAGACATTTATTACAAAAGTCACGAAACATCAGAACAGTTAAAACAGAGCTACTACTGTTTGCTGCCACCTAGTGGCACATTCCAGAATAGAATTTATGATGTGAACAGAGAGATTTTAACGTCACTTACTGACATTAGATCCTTTGTCATGATGTGTCGAGCATAATGTTTTAGAACTAAAGCAAAATGAAGGCTGTTGTGTGCCTAGAAAGAATTTATTTAGAACGAATTCACAATAAAACTAGCCAGTTATGTCAGCTTGTACATTGTTTGAACATCCCACTCTAAATGCTCTTTCTGTGTGTTGCTTCATGTGATGCAAGGTGTATCCTCTCACTGTCCTTGGAGCGACAAACAGAACATATGCAAAGTGCCTTTGAAAGAGGACAGCGGGGTGTGTGCTTTGGCTAACTGGTAGCAGACGTCGTAGCATGTCTGATGAACGACATCAAGCTAAAAGCTCAAATATCAAGGGATGCCATTAAGACCACAGCACCTCTGTGAGTCAGACTTTCAGTAATCCTTTAATTATAGAATATGATGGTAATCCTTGGAAAAGGAAGAAAGTGGGGCAGCAGAGTTTTGTTCCAACCAGTTGCTGCAGTCGTTCTGCTTCAGTCATTAGTGGACTTTTTTTCTAGGAGCCTCATCAATAGTGATCGATTTTCTTCTCAGAAGTGCCCCTCCTGGGTGCCCTCTTGTCATTTTTTCCCATTGCTTCATTTGTATTGCACAGGAAAGGACTCGGCCTATGAATCCTGCTTATAATTAGCCTTTCAAGTGTTTTGCTTTTGGCATCACCCTGATCTGATGATAAATGTAGCATGGTTGGATTGATTACATGGCTGCAATTGATCAGCATTATGTGTAAGTGTGAAACACATGAGATATGCTATTGATAACTTAGACCAACGTGTGTACACGACAGCATCAGTGGCAGCTATAGCAACTGTTTTGGGGGAGACATTGAAGCTGCCCTCATCCTTCGTTCTGGATATTCAGTCAATTTTACGCCGTCGGCAGGAAGACACAAAGTTTTTTCTGCCTTCATTAAACTACCAGGTGTACTTCTCTCATTACATTTCTCTCCAGTTAGCCAAATCATGGCAAGTTCTTATTTTTTTTACATCAAAGAGCCAGTTTCTCACATTTTCAACTCAGCTTTGCTAAGTCTGTGCACAAAAGGCTGACTTGGGATATAACATGACATCCTGATGGAGCTGAGGAGGAGATTTAGGGGCTTCAAGGCCACGGCCAAGCTAAAGGCTCAGCTAGTGGAGAATCAGGGGCGCCACAATCCATTATCATGGGGAATGTGAACTCGCTGCTAAAGATGATTGAGATATCTGCACTGTACAACCAGCGGAGAGCAGTTTGATCATATTTACTGAGACATGGCTAAACCAGCTTGTACTGGATGCTAACATGGACCTGCTGGAATTCACTGCCATGAGAGCCAACAGAGACACCAAAGCGAGTGGAAAAAGTAAAGATTGGGGACTTATCATGTATGTCAACAATCGCTGGTGTAATCCAGGACATATCTCCATAAAGACAGTCTTGTGCTGGCCATGTTCTCAAACTGCTAGCTGTTAGCCTGCAGCCATGCTGTCTGCTAGCTGTTAGCCTGCAGCCATGCTGTCTGCTGATGGAGTTTAGTCATGTGATCACCATCTTTGTTTACATTCTCTGAAAGCGGACGCAGCCACTGCAAATGAGAAGATCCACTCTGTAACAGCAAGGCTGCAGACTGCACGTATTCTGTGTATTTATGTTTGTTTTTTTGTATTGAAGATTCTTCCTTTGTTTATGTAGAAGCTGCTGGAAACCAAATTCCCTGAGGGAGTTATCCCAAAGTGATCAATAAAGTTATGTCTTCTTCTTTCAGAACATATGAAATAACTAAAAGTCTATTCTTACTAATAAAACTTAAGCTACGCAGTGTCAAAATTTTTTGTGCGGCCAAAAAAAAAGCTAATGTATGAGAAAGCAATAACCAAACAACATACAGTAAATGTTAGCTACAAGATGCATTGATCTCTGAAGTTCTGCGTGAGAGACAGATTACCTCATGTTGATTGTTTTCTAATCAGACATGATGCAAAATGTTTTGTTATAGCACCAGTAGCACCAGAGAACCACAACATTTCTCCAGCAGAGTGCAGCTGCTGTAGCTGCAGGCTGTTGTTGCCTTTAGGCTTGTTCTTTGGTTTGGAGCATCTATAAAAGTTACCTGACAAAATCCTATTGTCACTCTGTACTTTTTTAAAAATTCTCCCTGCAAAAGTGGCTGTATCTGCTGACGTGCACACACCCTGCTTCACTTTTATGTCCTCTCTGGGAACGAGCTCTGGTAAATTGATGAAATAAAAAAAAAGCTGTTACACACTTGTTTTGCAGCAACTATCTCACGGGCACACGAAGGACTCGCAAATATAGTTGTTTTGTTTCAGTCTTTGGAGCCGCCACAAACCCCCCTGCAGCCATTATGACTGGACGGCCGTGTTGTTTTCTGCTACTATGAATGTTAATCAGCCTGTCACAGCTTGTCAGGTTGCACCTGTCTGCCTGACAGATGCCAATAAAGTCTGTTAAATCAAAGCCGGTCCCACTGCAGTGGAACGGACACATTTCGCACCATATTTGCATTTTTATACATTTAAAAGAGCTGCGACGCCTTCCTCAATTCCAAGCAGCAACATGGGAAAACCTCTTACACATCAGGGTTGTCAGCTGCTGAACCACATAAAGCTCCAGGACTGCAGAGCAGTCAGTGATATCAGATATAAGCAACACTAAGAGGGGAGAAATCTCCTTTTGGATGAAGATAAGAGCCCAGCATTCACTCAGGCTGTTACTTCTTCAAAGACGGGTTGAATTAAGACCAAGAGTCTACACTAGGGTCATATTTATTGGCCCTGAGTATAAGTGCTAATATTTTCAGTTGGAAGTGTGCTGTTTGGCTTAAAACTCGGCAAATGTTTAACAGCTTTGCCAAATAAGTAATAATGAATATTTCTTAACTGTCCTCATCTATAAAACACTTTAATTTCCATGAAAACATTCATCACTGGAAGAATTCAGTTGTTGTGGGATCATAAAAACAGCTGCATTGTGAGAGATTATCTGTGAAAAGTCAGCTTCGCCCCGAATGGTCACGCGAGCTGTCTCCATCCAAAGTACAAAGAGAAACCGGAGAGGAGATAAAAGGATGAAAGGGAAAGTGGAAGGACAGATGAAAGCAGCAGGCACACCAGCGTCATTAAAATAATCATGTATAATTGAAGGAACGTGGTCGACTTAAGACTGGAAATCGAACTCAAAGAGAATGTGAGTTTATTGTCCACCTTCCTCCCAGTATTACCACATGAAACAGTGACGCACTGTGCAATCAGCATCAGCCAAAACATCCACGTAGTGATTATCAGCAGGCAAATGAAATAAGCTTTATTGAAACGACAGGTTTTATCAGGTAATGTCAATTAGCAGGATGAGCTCATCGTTAGGTCTTTTCTCTTTAAAAGCCCCTTTAATACATTTCTGGTTTGTACATGTAAATAAAAAACAGTCTAAACAATTCCAGCTGATGCATTAGAGGTGTACTGGTACCATGCATGGCCACCATCATCACACTATAGGGTCTGCTAACGGCACCAAAGGCGTACTTACCTTTTAAAGGGGGGTAATAGCCTGCAAGCAGGTGATGCAGCTTTTTAATTCAACTCAATAAAGATCCACTTTTCTTTAAACAGATCACTTAGTGGCTAGATCAAACAAGCTGTCAGTCCATGTTTCGTGTTGTATTTAGTAAGTTTACAGCATATTAATTTGTTTACTGAATATTTTAAAAAACTATTCCCGCTCCAGTTCTCCATAAAAGCAAAGAGACTGAAACGTCATCATCTCATAAACAGCTGAAGCAGTAAACCAACAATGCTTTCACCTTTGACTTGAACATATGTGTTGTTTACGGTGACGTTTGAAGGTCAGGATTTAAATGCATGAGATGAATTATTTATAAAAGGCATGAGGAAGTCGATGCAAGATGTTTGCATGGGTATTAATTAGGTACAGACTTTGCTTTATCCTCTATCATCACACCATCCTGAATGTTTTCATCTAGAAAGGTTATTTTATTTGCACACATTTTATTTATAATTAGAGGTTACAATATAGTATATCAGGGTTTTATTGTTATTAAATGAAATAGTAAAACCCATCAGTGGTTATTACTTATTCAAGGTGTTTATTTAAATCATCAAACGTCAGTGAATCGTGATTAAGCCCATGTATCTCTGCATTGGTGTAACCTTGTCACCTCACTTTTAAGTGAAACTAAGCGTGAAACTGTTCTGATCTCAGCAGGTCTTTAATTCAGGTGACCGTGGCTGAATATTAGCAGCTCCCCAGGAGCTTCAACCTGCAGAAGCTTAAGCTGTTCAAAGCTCCTGCATATCATTTACCTCCAGCACTTATAAAACCTGCTTATATTCCAGTAAGACCAGTGCATGCACGACTGACAAGATGTTATGCATTTAAGTCAGAAGACTATTCATATTTAAAGCGTGTGCAGGATTGAAGGAAAGCATTATCCAGTTTAGCCTGAAAAAGATCGTTGTTGTGTGTGAGGTCGTGCATTTCTGATTCAGCTTGGTTAAACTACGGTGAGCTTTTCTTCATTAATCTTTTATTCAGACAGAACAGTCCAGGAAAAATCAGGTGGACATATTTTACAGCAACTGCTGTAATGCAAAGCTTTGTCCACCTTTAATCAGAGGGTGAACTATTGTCCTCATTCCTGATGTTATTGGTATTGATTTAGCAGCACTTGGAATGCAGAGCTAATCTTTTTTGCCACGATGGAACTATCGACCCAATGTTGCAACAGTTAATATGAGCTTTCGTTCCCATCTTCATTCTGTCATCTCCTCCTGTCCCCAGGTAATTTATGCTCTCAACACCAAGAACGACGAACACGAGGAGGAAATTGAGTCTCTGAAAGAAGCCCACGAGGACGAGGTACTGGCATAGCCCCCAAAGCTATCATTATATGGAGACAAGTGCTGTGTAGCTGACATAAGAGAACAATCAGTGCTGTACAATATATAGAAAAGTTTTGCTACCACATTTGACTTGAAATAGGTGCAATTATTTGCTACTACTTCTATCGGTGGCAAAAGCCTCATATATTGCATGATATCTTACCACAATATTCAACAATGACATGATGCATGTTTCCATCTCATCATGCAATCTGAAGCCTTAAAATAAAACACATGAACACAAACATTTAGCAACATTTTCAGTTGCCTCTTTAGGTTTCTCTTCAGCATATGTGATGTCGTGGAAAGATGGGGTCAGGGTAGTGGCAAAGAGGGATTTTGCTGTCAAAGCTGAATTTATCTAAGCATCTGCTCCCACACAGACTCATCTGAAAGTGCTTCATGTGGGGGCAGATTCCATTAGAGTAAGGTTTTTTAATGTCTGCACGGTGTAGGTGTAAAGCTTTTCCCATTCAGCCCATTTCAAAGCAGGGGTGTGCATTGCTGCAAGGGTCGGTATTGATCCGATGCCAAGTAAATAAAGGGCTAGTGTCAAATGTAATGTGTATACGCAACAAGATTAATCTGTGGAATTTTTGTGCTTTTGATGAGATTTTTCCAGTGTTATGTTGCTTGTGCACAGCCTTGTGAGAAATAAACTATCAAACTATTACCTAATAAAACAACAAAGTTATTATTAACGACATAAAATCTAAAATTGGCCTTAATTTGGCAAGATAAGGTGATTTTGGGCGTGTAAATGTTGTAACAGCAGTGTACCAAATCCATCTAAAACGTTTTTATCCTTTGTATTTCAAATCCAATCAAGTCAAAAACAGTTAGGCAACAATGTATATGGATTGATAGACGTGTAGTGCGATAGGAAAAAAAGTTTGAGAGAAATTGAAATATTAGCTTAAGGCTAGCATTAAGCTAGTGGTTAACATGCGCAAACTAAAAAAAGGGATTAAAATAAATGTTTTCATCAACAACTGTTTACTTAGACAATATTATCTGTGTTCAGTTACAAAATGACTCAAAATATTTCATGACCACAAATGACAACATAAAAAACATGAACTTATTTCATATTCTGACTAAACTGGCTACGAAAAGTCTTAAGGGCCAAAACTGACAAAACAAACCATCACTGCAAGAACTTTCGCCATTCAGAGCTGCTTTTTCTATATTATCCTTCAATGCAACTATTAATTAATACAGTTGAAATTAACATTTTTATTTATTTGTCAATATCAGAGCATTAAGATTGATTTCTGATGTAAATACATATATAAATACAGAGTTTATCATTATGTGACTGCTTGTATTTATTGATAAAGATAGTATCAATGTGCTGTGATGTGAGCTTCATTGAAAGAATGAATAAACATTCATCTAAATTATGTTGTTATTGTAATATCAATGCAAAGGAAATACAATTTAATTCATTTCTTGATACTATTAGAAGCATATAGAACAGTAAGCATTTATTATTCAGCTTGTTTGTCTATAATTGGCCACAGGTTTGACGTGGTTCATCTGCACTCTGTGATTTAAATGACAAACAGCAAAACTCATTGCTTGTTACTTTATATAAATCTTGTTAATATACCACAATGCTGCAGCAAAGCAAATCTACACACAAGCAGAAACATTTATTATCTCGTTAGGTAAAGAAGTGCCAGATTGTGCACATTGTTATTTAAATGTCCAGTGATCGACCCAGCCATCATACATATGATGCAGTATATGCAAACTCTTTAACTGACTTTGTTTCCAAGTCTAACCATCAATGAAACTGTGACTCACCCTACATCCTGAGGCTTTATAGGCCTGGTGTAAATGTAGTCAATTTTATTTCTTTCTTTCAAAGAAAAGCTTTCAAATACCATGAAATATGTTGTTAATTTAATCAGCCCTTTGTTCAAAGTAAGATGTTTCTATCGTGTCAACATTTCCTGGAGGCAGCAGAGTTACCCTCATTCCCAGTTTCACTTGTATCAACATTTTTCTTACATTCTGTAGCCGAACAAAATAATTAAGATCATTTTGTGAAGAGCTTTTCATGTCACAGTACATTATAATATACCGTAGCTGACCATGCCAAAGACGAGTTTGGTGCCTCCATTTTATCAGAAACTGTGTTCAATTATATCTGCTGCACTGACGCTGGCTGGTTTGTTTCCTCACGTTCAGGTCCAACACATTGTGACAGAAACCAGAGACAAGATCATGCAGTACAAGAGCAAAATGGCGGACGAGGCAGACCTGAGGCGACGGCTGGCCAGTCTGGAGGAATCTGTCGAACTCCATGAGCACATGAAGAGACAGGTCATTCTCTGCTGCCGGCCACCCCGAATAATAGATGTAGCTGCTGGTCATGTTTAGTGTGGCTTTACTCCTTCTTTTTTTTTTAGAATAAAGGTATTCATCTCACTATATTTTATTAAATTATTGTTATAAGTTAGAATGTATTTTGTTCCTTTCAGGCTTTAGCAGAGTTTGAGATGTATAGACAGAGAATGGAGGATTCGCAGCTCTGCACCGAGGCCCAGCACACACAGAGAGTGGTTTCTATGAGCAGAGAGGTGAGGCTTGATGCAAACCTCTGACAACCCGCATGCTTAAAGATTCCTTCTGTCATTCTGTTCATGCACAATCAACTGAATTGTGCCGAAGCAAAGAGAAAACACATTCAACATGGTTCCACCAGCATCATGTCAATAATTATTAGAATTCGTATGTGCAGTATATGCTGCACGCTGTGCTGAACACATGACTCATAGCGCTTATCCTCCCTCTCGTCTTTCTGCCATCTCGCTGCTTTCACAGCTGTCTCCAGTACAAGCTGATAATTACATCAGGGGCAGCTGCCTCGGTTGTTGTTTTCCTGCCATGTTGCAATGAAATCTTGCCACTTTAACGTTTTTTAACTGGAGAGAGGTGTCACGCAGCAGCAGCACAGCGACAGACGGCAATTACACGCTGAATGGCAAAGTATTTTGCACCTTTTCCAGGTCTTCCAAAGACATTTTTCTGGCCTTTTGGGGCATTTTTCTCATAGGTTTTCAGCCCAGTCTATGCACCTGAACATTTTTTTTGAGGCTTTTTAAAAATGATTATTAAACCACTTGCATCCAATCTTTGACACAGTTAAGCACGAAAAGTCACCAAGCTCAGAGGCAGTGTGTGTGTACAGATGTCAGTGTTTTCAGGCACTTTGTGATCTGCAGCCTGCTGTAAAGACACATAACTGGTTCCTATTTGTTCAGCAAACTAATTAAAAATGCCAAAATTTGACATAAAATAGCATTTTTACACATCAAACTGAATATAAGCTGAGGACTAAGCATGTAACATATGAAAGTGCTCCTTTCTAACGTTTCATCATTAATCTTCTTGGAGGAATGGCAGGAAATAAATCGATTTCAATGAATAGAAAAAGCTGAACTATGTCAATATAATCATAATCAGTAATAACCTCTATATTATAAGCAGTGTTTAGTAATTTAGTTGCCAAAAAAGCCAAACAACCAAAGAAGAGTCTAACCTTGTTAGATTGTACATATTCTGTTCTTTTTCTTATATTGTAAACACATTTCTACTGCACCCACTGTATAAATAACAAGCAGTTTACCCACCATTATCCAATCCTTACTGGTGCATTTTGTTTCTAAATGCAGAGCCATGAAAGTAAGATGCTGCATGATGCAAACTTCCATTATTTTATGGAAGAAGTTGTTTATTTACATAAAACCAGCTGGGTAACGGGAATAAAAAGCTTTGAATCATTCACTTCACACTGATCCGATGATCACTGATTTTCAGAAACTGGATTAAATAAAGACAGTAAATAGAAAGTAAAATGATATCTTTCATATCATGTCATGCATCATGTCATGCGGCACAACTTTTTGTTTTTTGTATGTTATGATGGAACATCTGAACGAATAAGCTCATCATCTTAACCTTTTACCTGATCTATGTTAAGATCAGGATATGGTCTTCATTACCAGTCGCTTCTGCTTCCAGCCTGATCAAAGAAATTCCTTCCTCAGCAACCTGACTGTGACCACCCCACAGCCATCACACGGCATCACATCACACTGCATGTTTACATATTTTTTTCCATACGCTCAGCCCTCCCGATGCAACAGGAAACTTGGTTGCGGCCGTTTTAAAAGCGAAGCTGCACAACTTTGCAGTTAGAAATCGGGGTGTCCCATCATGTGGCATCCAAACAGAATAGATAATGTTTCGTGGTTTCAATAGGTGGAAGAGATGCGTCGGGATTTTGAGGAGAAGCTGCGAGCTTTCAGCCAGACTCAGGCCCAGTTTGAGGCAGATAAACGGCGAACGCTGGAGGAGCTGAGGGCCAACCACCGGCAGGAGGTGGATGATCTGCGCGACAACCAGCAGAACCAGAGCGCCTCCTCCACTGAAGACCAGGAGAAACTGGCTGAGCTTCATAGACAAGAGGTGGGCTTACGAGTATGAGAGACAGGGACGGAGCTAGTTTCGTTTGACGCATGTGTTTCAGGGCTTTTGTGGAGAGTTCATACAGCAAGTTACTCTGTGGGGTAATTGCTGTTTTGGAGGAATTTTTAAATAAAAATAAAAGAAAATGTTGCTGCCATAGATCTTTCTGGCATGTCATCCTCTTGTTTTTCTGTCATTTTTATTTCCTCTCAACTTTTACCTATCTAATTTAACACATTTTTCAAAGACTGACTGAAACAAAGTAGCTTTAAAAGAAACAAAATATTACATTAACATAAAATAACCAAAGTTAAATGGTCTTTAAAAAATCCAGAATGTTTCTGCAGTTTTGAGCCACAACACTCGATTTATCCATCTCTGTGCAGGTGGAGTCACTGATGGAGAGAGTTGAAGAGCTTTCAAAGGATAAAGTCCGTCTGGTGGAGGAATATGAGGCCAAGCTGCGAAAGGCTCAGGAATATTATGAGCGAGAGCTAGAGGCCATGAGGAGGACGCACCAGCTGACCACTGAGAACCTGCTGGCCTGGAAGAGGACGGAGGTAAAACACGAGAGCTCAAGAAGGAGCCAACAATGAGCTATGCAGGGGTTCCTAAAAAGGTTTCATCGCTTACATATTTTAGTGGTAATCTTCTGTATCTCCCCACGTGAAGGTCGAGCTCCGGAAGGAATTCCAGGCTCAGGAAGCAGCGCTTCAGCGCTCGCTCTCTAAGCTGAGAAGTGAACTCCAGAAAGCTCAGGAGGAGGCCCGGGAGAATCGAGACAAGACCAACCGACTGCAGACGTCGATGGCCAACGCCGAGGGAACCATTAAGGTGTAAAAAAATTGAGATTCCACCTTTAATTAAATAAAAAGGAAACATGAACAACTTAAAAAATGCTCTGCAACAGGTGCTAATTGCTGCTATTTTCAGCCTTCCTAACATGGTACAAATACTTGGAATCTTCCTTTAGTTCAGGTTGGGTTGACAGTTCAACTGAATGAAAGTGATTTGGTGAAAACAAAGACCAAGTAAAAGCCTCAGGCCTAAATCTGTTCTCAAGGACCTTATTGTGATGGGAAAGGTAATGTAGTGTGAGCTGAGAGACCTGCAGGCAGAGCTGTACAGGAGAAATGTTTCCTTGCTGCTCTGCAGCCTGGAATCATGTGTGTTTTTATGTGTGCTGCAGAACCTGCACAAGCAGCTGGAGGAAGCCATCCAGGACGGAGAGATCTGGGTGATGCAGCTGAAAGACACTGAGTATGAACTGGAGGGCAGCAGAGAGCGGGTTCAGCAACAAGCTACAGAAATCCTCCACAAAGCCAGTGAGATGTGCTTCTGCATGTAGAACATCTGTGTGGCTGTGTACGGAGCTGGAGCAGCTGCAGAAAACCTTATGTAGTTTATGTAGTAACACCTGAATTATTAAGAATTATATAGAAACAGAATTTACTTTTATATATATATACATATGTATGTATACGTATATGTATATATAATATATATATGATTATTATTATTATATAATTATAATATAGACATAAGAGAAGTGGTTGCTGTGCATGCCTCAGTTCCATTTATTTAATATTTACTAGATAATATGATGTAGAAATATACAGAAATAATATTATTATTGATGTTGATGACACTAAAACTAAAAATATTGCTCAGCTAATGCTTTATAACTATCAATACCATCCTAAACAACAACACAAGACCTGATAATGGAGCTTTGATAGGGTAATAATAGCAGTGATATAAATAATAACATGCATAAACAATAAATGGGTAAAAGTACATTATTTTATTAAATTAATAAGATAAAAATGAAAGAAAGACTGAAAACTTGTGAGCCAGATGTGTGCAGTCAGTCTGACTGGCCTTTAAAGATTGTATTTAATGAAGTCTCAATACAAAGGTTTCCCACAGCCTTACACAAAACGCATGGGCTGCAGTTATTCACAAATAAACACACACATATAATGTGAAAATTAATTATGTTACATAAATTGCAATCAATGTCAAACTGAGCTAGCTCTGCAAATGGTCTGGTTTGTTATTTAGCCTCTTTACCTGTTAAACCTCATACCAGCATCACATTGCAGAAAAAACTCATGTACATACGGTATGCAGGAGGAAAAAGGCCTACTGATGGTTTATGTATGTCTGTCCAGATATTTTTGTGCCTCTGGTCTTCTGTTTCTGTGAAACCAGTAAATAAAAGAAGACCCTGAATTGACCCTTGAGGGACTCCACAAATTCTCCATTGCATTATACGTTTGCATTTAGCAAAAGAAACTAATTTGTTGTGTTTACCTGGTTGCATTTGACCAGATGGCAGTCTGTGAGGCCTGTTTGACAAGCTGCTGGTTTTGATTGGACTGTTTTAGGCCAGATCGGTTCCTTGCAGGCCACCCAGATGGCTCACGAGGCCACCATCAGGAACCTGGACCAGGAGCAGAGCCGCCTCAAGGAAAAGATCGGCAGGCTGGAGGAGGAGAGGGAGGCGCTGCTCAACCAGAACCAAGCATCCAATGAACAGCACAAACAACAAGTGCTGAAGCTCGAGCAGGTACTTCAGCCTTTACCCGCCGCCTCAGTGTGGGGGAGACACACACCAACAGTCTTTTTGTTTCCTGCCTCAGTCCCTGCGCGAGGAGCACCAGGGCTACGAGAAGGAGCTCTCCAGGCTGAGAGCACATTTCGAGGAGGAGACGCTTCGCTTTAAGGAGACGCAGGTCCGAGCGCTGAATGAGTTGGAAGAAAAGCACCGGGCCATGAGGGAGGACGCCCAGCAGGAGAAAGAGGAGGAGAAGAAACTCCTCATAACCGTGAGTTCAATGTTAACATTAAGATGCTTTAAAGTGACGGCTCCAGCCAGTGGCGCAAAAAGTATATATGCAGTGCATGCGGCGCATAGGGGCGCTGAATCAGAGGGGGCGCCAAAGCGAAGATGTAAAAAAAAAAAAAAGGTTTTCATTTTCCGTATGACAGCTTTTGTAAATCTGGGAAATGATGTTTTCTATTACAATCAC
>JBAMHV010000026.1:8464555-8474913 GCA_037177535.1 Pseudomugil gertrudae | reverse complement strand
TGTTATTAAATCTGGACATTTATTTTCTGACACAGAAATAGCATAATTTCTATAATTACACTTATAATAACACTTTCGAGATCATTTTAGCACAATAAAGCATGTTTAATAAACTGAAAAGTCTGTAGAGAAATATTATTTGGTTCTATAAATGCATTTTTAATGATACAGAGGAGGCTTTAAATATATTACAGTTCGGAGGCATCTAGTGACATGTCTGCATACCCCTCAGAAAATAGGTAGTTGCATCCCTGGCTCCAGCTCATACAAACATATTTTTATCTAATTAAAGCAAAACTTATTTGGAGTTTGTTTGTTTTTACTTGTAATGTTTGTTAATCTTTTTCTAAAATATTATTTATTGAGGCATGGGACATGAAAAAACAACTAAAAAGTTAATTAAAAGATATACAGCAAATAATTGCTCTTGGGGTGTGCATCTAGGTTTTCCTGCACACAAACACAAGTAATTCATGTATTTCCTAAGAGAAAAGCTGCCTGAGTTAAAGAAATGTGTGTCTCTAAGAAAAGGCAGCTCCATTAACTGGCTGCAAGCTTTTAATTAGGTCAGCATTGAGTTTATTTCCCTCTGCTTGCTTCAGTCTGTCTCTACTTTCGGTCTTTTACGCCCCTTCCTCATTCTTCTTCTCGTCTGAGAGTTTAAAGGCAATCCATGTGATCTTAACAGCAGCATTTCAACATAGTTTCTTTAAAGCTGCTGCGTTGTTACCCTTTCTCTTAGTCTGATAGCTTTCATGTAAGAGAAGGAGGTTCATGAGATTAAGGAGTGTGGAAGGATTGGGAGCTGTGGTTTAGGTAGTCCTGCCCAGACCTTTCTTTACTTCACCAGATATACGGTTTGGACTTGAACAGGGATACTTTTATAGATATAAGCTGTCCTCTAGATGATTTCTAGTTTATAGAAACTCATACTCCTTCAGAGCCAGCTGCAGAAAACTTTTATCATCATGTTTCAGGTAGAAATGAGCATATTTGACAACATGGAGGGGCTTCACAGAAACACATTTAAAGAGCTTTTACAAACTCACACTACAGAGTGTGAAGCTGAGGTGAGCAGCTCCCGAAGCAGAAAATCTACTTGTTGTAGGAGAAGTTTTACCTGACCACGTCTCTTTTAAGAGATAACAGATGTCTCATTATGGGGATATTTTTTCCAGAGAACCACCAGGACACGGATCAAAATGATGCAATTTATCTGATGACAACATAATGTCTGTGATCGGAGTTGAGCTTTGTTTACTATAATTGGACGTTTTTGGAGCTAGTATTAGTGGCCCATCGCCTTTCTGCTCTTCAGGATCAGATTTGCTCCTCAGACCTTCTTCATTTAAATGGTCTATTCTATAAATGGTATTTATTACTAATCAAATGATCACCCTTCCCTCTTCTACTGCCTATCTGAGGTGCAACTTAAGCAGAGAAGCTTTTCCGCTCATCTGGGCAGATCCAGAGTGTCCTGGGACTTTCACAGGGTCTCCTCCCAATGGGGTTCCCAGGAAACCTCACTCCAAGAGCAAGAGGAAGACCAAGCCAGCTCTGATTATTTGGTCTTTTTTTTTATGCTAAATTCCTCTAAACATTACAAACATGCCGCCTGCTGACCTCCTTCATGCTTTTGCTCGTAGGGTAGAAAATGAAGGTGCATGACAGGAAATTTGGGCTCACCAAATATTTAGATTATCCTCATGTCTTCAAGACATATTAACCCTGATACAATACACATTTTCAAGTGATAACATAATCACATGTTTGTACAATAAGGTACTTTTCAGCCACTAAGGAGTAAGGGTTGATGCACTGTGACACTTTTTAGTGTGTGTAACATCTAAAAGCACCAAAGATAAGCTAGCTAATTGGTTGGTAAGTCTTTATGTCCTCGTACCTGTTTCTTGGATTTCTTGTCTCCGGTACATTTCACCGTCTGTATTAACTCACATGGATCCAGCTGCATGCGGTAACCTAGTTCAAAAGAGTCTTGTTCACACTGAGGCTTGCTGACATCCAGTCTGAGCAAATTAGGCATGATCTATAGCAGCTACAGAGAGAAACAAAGTTTGCTTTAAATGAAGACATATTTTCTGCCTCTGAAATGACTTAAGACTTCCTAAATTTCAACTTTGTGTTCTCTCTCTGCCTCTTCCCATATTCTCCCCTTTCATAAGGCAGGAATATGAGCTCATGCTTGGGATGCTGTTTGAAGCTGACTGGTTGATTTTCACTGACATTAAATCCTGCCTCTAAGCCAAGCGAGAGTCCTACGTGAGTGTGTGGGGGTGTGTTTATAGATCCCCTGAAAGAGAAAGTGTTATGGGGGGGGGTGATGAGGATGAAAATGACTATTATGTAAGCCGAAGCTGTGGTTTGCTGCTTTATCGCGTTGAAATGAACGTCTGTTTTTATTTGGTGTGAAATCTCAGAGGAAACAGGAGGCACCATCTGGGTATTTCTTAAGCAGCTGCTTTAATCTTAAATATTTTCCACTTATTACTTCTTTTCTGTCAGCAAGATATTAATGAGTTCGTCAACCAAAGCAATGAAATTACTCATTTTACAAATTGCCTGTGATGTATTAAATCATAATTCATCACTTTATGCTCGAGGCCAAAGGAGACAGTGGAAGATAAAAAGATTTAATTTATACCTCTAAGCTCTCTATAACCCATCAAACTGCTGTGTATTCACACTAACTTTACTTTTTAAATGCAAATTAACATTATTTATTTTTTGTTTCTTAAAACATTTATTTTTGTTTAAGAAAAATTCCATAAGATAAGACTGCAAAACAGTTCAATTAAATCTGTAAATTTTTACATTTTACAAGCTGAGACCTTCAAAATATAACTTGTCACTTTTATATACTTTCCTAATATGAATTTAGTCAAAGACAGATACTGATATTATACATAAATTAAGTTTTACAATATAGGAAATGTGTAAAACCACATGAATCTTTTATTTCTGTCATTTGGTGCCAACATAAAATAATAAAACAATAAAGTAAAGTCTCATTCCAGCTAAAATCCCTCTGCTCTGTAAACGGTGAATAAATATTTAAATAAAGATTTCTCTCAGAGAAAACTCAATCTTTTACTACTTTAAAGGCTTCTTTCTAACATGTTTTACTCTGAGTATAAAATTTAGAATAAGAAAACAGAAATGCTGAAACCATACAAAGACAATATAAAAAGAAAATAAACAAGGAGCCAAGCATGTTTTTAAATAGAAACTATGTGATAAATATTGAGTTTTTCAGTTTGATGCAGTTGGACTTGGGGTGGCTTTGTCTAGATGGTGGCTCATCTCCTGAAACAGCTCTGGCTAAAAAACCTGACAGAAGAGTGATCATGTTCAGATTATTAATGGACTGAGCAGCTGATTTGTAAACCTTCTGGTACATGAAAGGTGTAGAGTCCTTCATTTTACCCAGGAGACTCTGTCCCGCAGATGCCAGAGTGGAGCGGAGGCTAGGGTGGAGGTGATAAGCAAGCGACTGCTCTACCACGATGGATCAGCCAGACCCAAAACCTCACTGTTCACCGATCTATAAACCAGAGTAGTCATTGATGGGGACTCTGGCGAAAAGGTTTATCTCATTAGTGCTTCATCTCCTTCATGCACGCTAGGACAGCGGGCATAAGCTGTTTAGCCGGAGCCTGGCATGATGGCAGAGTTTTCCCATCTTATAAATCCCTCTGTTCTCCACTGCCATCCTGCGATGTAGGCCAGTCGATAGCCAGTTGGGCTGCCGCCCGTCTACACCGCACCTTGTGTAGATTGACCTCTGGCTGGGCACCGAACTGGCGGAGAGCTTGGGTAGGAGAGAGGATGGCATCTTGATTATCACTGTCAATATCCTCACTGAGGAGGTCCAAATTAGCATCATCCTCCTCTTCACCTCCATTGCCTGAATCCCCTTCTGAATTGAGGAGCTGGCCAAACAGAAGAGGAAAAGCCACATCTGGTCTTCCACCATGTCCCACCCAACAAACACCTACTGCAGGCTTGTCACTGATCTTAACGCATGACTTCATTGCAGCGTCAGAGAGGCTTGAAGCCGCCGTATGCTTTACACCGATGCATGCAATGCAGAGAGGGTGGGGGTATTTCCTCAAGATGGTAAACCCACAAGCAGCTGGTCAAGGTCTGGATTCACTGTCCTTCACCTCGCCTTCACTCTGGTTTCCCCTGAAAGGAACTGTTGTTAGCCATTATGGTAGCACAGCTAAAGCTAACAGATGTAAGGAACAGACAAGGTGCTTGCTGTACAAGCAGAAATAGGAGGTCCACCCCCACACTTAATAACCTCTGTAACTTACACTAATCCTGAAGAAAAGTGTTTATATCCTGACACCAGAAAACCCACGTCAGAGACTACCTTGACGGCTACGTTGTTGAATAAATAACCGAATAGAGTCAGAATAGCTGAGGAGTTTAAGTGATCTTCACAAGGAAGATCTTCTCATACCGACACCGAACAAGGTTTAAAAGAGAACAACCTTGTTTTTGTTTTGCATATGATTACGACAGAATCCATTATGAATAGTGGAGATATTTACCAATCTTTATGATTATCACAGCATTTAATGCAGCGTATATTTGTATAATCAAATATTTGTGACAGCATTTATATAACATAAGCATCTGTTTGTCACGTAAAGGTTCAAGAATGCCAATAAAAAGTGTAAAAATTGATTCTGTGCTGCTTCCATCCACCGAAGCAGCACCAGACAATAACTTCTCCACTTACAGGGATGTGGATATGGATTTCCTCATTGCTCCTTTGTTAAAATATGAAGTAACGAGTTGCTACATAGTTTATTTATGATGTACAAAGAAAGACTGCATGTTTCATTACTTCAGAGAACTGGTAAAATACATGTTTGTAATTTACAAACATGTATCAATATTCATGCTGTAAAATGTGCACATTTCAGGAAGCATAAAAATGTTTCTGAATGGTTCATTAAGACTAAAATCTATGTGCATTGATGCCAGTGGCTTTAAAGCTGTGACATTGCAACAAATCTGTCAGTTGCATGTGTTTGCAGCATGGCTTGCATTAAATGTACGAGAGCATTTGTATTAGAAAGGCAGATACAGCAGGAAGAACAGGAAAGCAGCATCTTTACTCAAAATTTCAGAACATGTGCAAGTAGGACATGCAAAAAATTGCATATTTGAAAGCCACCGTCACAGTAAGCTTAATATTCTCTGTGATGAATGAACTCTTCATGGCCAGATTTGCTGCTGCAGTTTCCACAAAGCGTGTGTTATAAAGTAGCACCTATAGCAGAAACGGAATAAAAAAGCAGAGACGATGACCAAAGAAGGAAGAAGAGATTTTCCTCAGTGAAACTCTGAGTGGCCCAGAAAGGATTTGATGCTCTGGTTTGAAGGATTATAGAAAGCAGTGGGTTTGACAAGATGGCCTTTTAAGTGTAAATGACAATTCACGTGTCCCTTCTTCATTCAATGATGCTGTGTCACACTCAGCAGCTGCCATGGCTTCATAGTACGACACAAATGGGATTTACAGGACAGTTCCTTCCTGAACTGCCTGCTTCTTTTTATACAGATTATATTTGTATATTTTAGGAGAAAAGGGACCACCAGGCTTTCACAGAATATGCACTCACACACACATTTCATGTATCACTATGGTGGTGAAAACAATTGTTTCAAAGGCAACAAGCACAAATCAGCTGTCTGGTTTTGTCTTAATATCTATCCTCTTCTTGTCAGCATCTTCTCATCTGAATTCCTCACTTGTTTTTCTTCTGTTCCCTCTCTAGAAACTGAGTCAGGAGTTTGAGATAAAGCGTCTGTCATTAGAGGAGCAGAGAGACCGTCTCCAGCAGCAACTGGACAACTTAAAAGAGGAGCTCTCGGCCAAACTCAACATAGCAAATCAGGAAGTACGACACTAGTTTTTGCATGGTCCGTCGCTCTTTTAATTCACATTTTTCACTGAGGATATGGCAACCATGTGATTATCTCCTCAGGTGTCCCACCTTCATGAGCTCGTGAGAGAGGGGGAGCAGAACCTGAGCTCGGCTCAGACTCAGATCTCCTGTCTGAAGGAAACTCAGGAGAAACTCAGGATCGAGCTGGACGCCACCAGAGCCCGAGTCCGCGAGACCAGCAACCTGCTGACTGACCTGCAGGTGAGGATGAAAAAGGCAGCTGGTTATAGTAACGCTACATCTTAGCCTTATTGACACTATCTCACCTGCTTAGGTTGAGTGAATAAAGACTGGCTTTCCATATAAATACATCCCAAACGTAATTAGTTGAAGTTTCAGAATATTTGAAGAAAATGAACCATTTTTGTCGTATCTCAGCATGCATACATTTCATGTACACTAATAACTGGCCCAACAGCTTGTACGTTTAATGGTAAATTCAAGTTGCTGCAATGGAGTGGCGACCAGTCCAGGGTGTACCCTGTCCAGTGACGGCTTGTGGTAACACTAAGTGGAGGGGCTAACATATATTTTTGAGCCAGACGAACCACATTTTAACCTAAAAGTGTCTTAATTTTAATTAAGTGCCTTAATTTAGTGCCTTAAATTGTAAAAACAGCTCTGTATTTATCAGTTAGGTGTCAGGCTTTCTCAAAGTGAGCTTTTGACTGTTCGATCATGATGCTGCAGCACTGAGAGGTCAGACCTCTTCGTCCGGCGTGGATTTCCACTGTTACAGCCATTGCTTCGAGTTCAGCTCCACAGAGCTCTTTCACTCACATCAAGTCATCCATCATTGGTTGAAATTTGCCTGCTGGTGCTGCGCAGATTTAACCCAAACGAGAGGCAAATTAAGGGGGCGTGTCACACTACCTGTCAATCACGCAGAGTCCAGTGAAACTGTGTTGATCTGCTTGGGCTGTAAATAATTAGCCCATTTTTAAATGATAAAGTGTTTTTTGTTTACATTTTGCTCTGTGGTATTATTAGTTTTGCTCTAGGTATTGTTGGTTAATCAAGAATTAGAACAACCTTTTCAGTTTTTTAAAAAAAATATTCATTAATGTATTATTTTTTCATCTTTTCTGAGACATCCAGGGAGGACTAAGCTCTGTTAGCCCACTTATAGCAGCCGCCCCTGCCTTGCAGCAACCCTGAACTGGATTAAGTGGTATAGAAAATGAAAGGATTGAAATGGTTAGAAATAAATTATGACTTATGTAGGGCTCGGGGAGCAGCACAGCGCAAAATCTAAGAAAAAAATTATTTTTTTTTCTACTGTTTTCTACTTTTTCCTACTGTTGTTTTAACTAAGAAAAACAATCTTTTTTTTCTTAGTTAAAACAACACTAGGCAATGGATGATACATTACTGCTAGCAGGAATGGCTTCTCTGATTGATAGACTGAGAGTCAGGTGTTTATTTGTATAATAACTAATCTTAGTTATAAGGAATAAAAGTTCCTCCTCTTCTTTCATAATAATGAACTTGCACTAGCTACTATTAAAAGATTGCATCTTAAAACGATGCAGAACTAGTTAAAAAAATAAGATTCAGAGGCGACGAGCTGACTGACACTTGAAAATGCCACGCATACAACTCTATTGTTTGTTCTGCTAAATGCAGAGTTTGCATGGCATAATAGCAGCACTCCATCCAGAGTGAGGGAACAGAGGCACACACTGATTCTGATTGCTCCAAGGTTAATAACAATGTTCATGCATGACAAAAGTGCAGAACATGAATTTAGGGAAGGCACAGCTACTTGTACCGTCACACTGAGGCTTTCAGTACCCCAACACAAAGCGGGACACACAGGGTGCTGCGCCCGAAAGGAACTTAATGGAAAATTTAAAGCAACTGGAGGAACTGAGGAAGATCTCCCAGAAATGTCTGTGCAATTATAACGTGTAAGCAAGTGATCAGAGTGCTGTCTGTTTACATCGTCTGATTTATTTATATTGTACAATCTCGCTATTTGGCTATTTTCTGCTAGCATTCCCTTCTGGCTGTTGCTGAAACAGTGTTTATTTTAGCGAGCATGATGTGTTGAAATTCTTTATATTTTTATTTTTATTTTAAATTTACATTTATTTATTTTTAAAATATTTTTATTTTATTTTATAAAAAATCTTGTCTTGTCCAGCATTATAGCAGGTAGGAATGATGGTTTGGCTGCTGTGCTTTGTCAAGAAGCTGCAATTCAGACTCAGGAACTTTACCATCGCCACACAGAAGCACAAAGGGAAACTCATGGGGCCCCTGCAGGGAGACAAATGCCAGGAACCCAGAGATGAACAAGCAAAATGTATAAACAGATAAATACATAAATAAAAAAGGACAATGTTGTATTTAATTAAAATCTGAAGCACAGACAAACATAAGGAAAAACGTCTGTTCATGGATGAACTTTAAGAAGAGCTCAGTCATCATGCAGAATGTACGGGGGGGGATTCTTCTTATTGTTACAGACTAACTGCTCCTGCATGTTAAAGTCAGCTGCTCTGCAGAGTTTTTTCATGTTTGCGATCGGTCAGCTGCTGCAAACACCACAGAGATAAGCAGCTTTGTAGTGCCTCTTATCATAAATGCAAATGCAAACCAGCCCAGGTTTCAGTCCCAGATGTGTTGATCCCACTTTGTTGTCCAGGCTTCTGATCAGGGCAGTAGAGTTAACCAGTAAGAGCAGACGAGGTCTCCCTTGCTTCTAATTTATGGGGCTTGTTTATTGAGATGTATTGCAGGTGGGGCTAATTTTCAGTCAGAAATATGTAGAAAGGTCGGCAGCGAGATTTAAAAGAATGGGCTTAGCATCAAAGGCTGAATACATTTTCTTTGCTTGAACAGCCACAATTGCAGCAGTGTGTTCTTGCAAGAGCTCTGATAACAGGCTTTTGTGCATTTGCCACTTCTTCACTGAACTTTGGTTGAACTCGTTGCGTGTAGCTGCATTCACGTTCTGTAAATAAAAGAAGTCATCACACGCAAAACTAGCTCCAAAAGCCTCTCATGCCTAACATATGCTGTTGTTTAACCTCTGTCAGATGTGAACGCTTGTTTTAGCATCTCTGTAATCTCTACACTGCAGCTGTCACACCGCAGTAAGGAGTAGAGGAGTGACATGTGAAAAATGTTCAAAACTTCATCACTGATGTGTGATGATTGGTGCAAAGTTGATGTGACATCACCTTCAGCAAGCCAAAGCAGGTTAACACAGGGTTTCATCATCCTCTCGTCAGGTTCCTGGGAGCTTATAAAGGACATAATTCATAGGAAACAATCATTCATGTGTATAACTTTTCAGATTTTGATGTGTTCTGTTCTATTTTATTCATTTCTCTGCAATTTTATGTTTTTTTAACCACATATAAACCACAAAGAGCAGCTTGTTGCCTCAGAGCTGTGTTAAACACTGTCCTAAAATAGACAGTGTTTATCTCATTTGCTTCCTTTGATTTCCCCTTCAGCCATGCTCTTACACTAACCATTAATAATTCTAGCATTTCACCTGGCAGACCATCATCATCTAAGATGAAGTTTATCGAGCTTGTTGAGGATTTAGCAACTTCTCCCTGTAGCGTGGAAGCAAAATGGGAGGGTGGTGAAATGGGAAACATTTTGAAAGCAGGAAATGGGAGAAACAAGCGCAGCTCTGATGGCCAGCTGTGACATGATGATGATGATGAAGCTATTATGAGCCGAGTGGCCAAGTGTTTGAAAGGAACTCCTGCTGGTTTGAGAGAGAAGAGCGTGACGACGGGATAACACATTTTCACCCTCAGTAGTATTATGAAGCGTTATGTTTGCATGGAGAAGATGAGCTGTTGTGCTTTTGAATAATTTCTGCATAAATGTGCGATGTTGAAGAAAAGTGAGCTGAAACTATGAGAGAGAGGCTGAATGAAAAGCGGCAATTAGATGAAATTGCACTCGTCCGCCGCCAGTGTTATATATAAAGAAAGGGATTTTCAGGGTACAGAAGTGGAGCTGAACATTGGATTGTACCTTTTATTCACACTGAGCTCATTGCACAAAACCAGCTGAAGCCAGTTTCTCAGTAAATTTAGAGCCACTATTGTTTAGCAGGAAATAACCCTTTATACTCTAGTTCAAAAGAGGCTGAATAGGAAGAGGAGTTCTGCTGTTTTGGAGGGGAGTTTTCTCTCCGTCTCGTTGGGTTGGATTGAAGCTAACATGCTATTCTGGAAGAAGAAGTTAGAAAGGTTGATATATTTATATTATTATGATTAGATTAGATTTCTATTTGATTCTATTATATCTATATATCATTCTATTCTGGAATGCGCCACTAGGTGGCAGCAAACAGTAGTAGCTCTGTGTTAACTGTCGTGATGTTTTGTGATATTTGTAATA
>JBAMHV010000026.1:8427898-8443232 GCA_037177535.1 Pseudomugil gertrudae | reverse complement strand
TGTACTTTTTTTAGCGTGCGCAACGAGTTTGCACGCGTTTTACTACACGCAAACCTTTAGTAAATCTGGCCCATAGTGCGATAAAGTAAAGTGCATGCTCCGGGACGGGAACAAACGTGCAGTTCGTCGAACTCGGGATACTGCAAAGTAAAGATCTCTCTGGGAATGTACATAATTAATACATGTACCATCAAAACCAGTCAGAACTTTAATAGTGTTCCTTCAAATTAAAGAGCACAAGTTAAAACACGCTTCCCAGAATCCATCGCTATAAATATGTCATTAACAACTCTTAAAAGCATTGCTGTGATCAATTTTTAACCCAGACTGGAACACTTCCAGAGGTTTTACCAACACATACCAGTACTTATATGACTATATAAACTTTATTTGTACTCGTTCATGGAAGAAAAAGAATTAATGGAAAATAAAGGCCTTACCTAATCACGATATAATAGAAAAATATTATGTTTTACTTTTTGTCCACTTCCAAAAATAATGTCTTTCGTGTAGAAAGGGGACCACAAAATCAAATCACCAAGTAAATAAAGGAAATGCGGAGCAGGTGGTTGGATCAGCGTTGGCCCTAGCTAAAGACGCACAGGTAGAATTAATTCTGATTCATGGCCGCATCATTCCCACGTCACTACCACAAATTCATCCCGTCTACCAGTGGTCCTAAATAAGGAGATTTAGAAAATAATCCGTATCGACTCGTGACGTTTTTTTTTGGGTAACATTAGCGACAGTTAGCGTGAGATACCTTCCACTCTCATCTCGCCTTTCTGTGTGTCTGTAGTCAAAAACAGGCAGCCAATCAGATCGCTGCCTCACCAGCTTTCCTAGCCAGTCAGCTCTCCGATTCGTCAGCCCTCCCACCATGAGTCATAAAGGCCAGGAAGAGGAGGGACAGGAGGTGGAGGAGGTAGGACCGGGAGGCTGCATTGTGCCTCTTCACTCCCCCCTCCAAAGGTCCCTTCCCAGAGTTAAGAAAACCCTACAGCTGCTCAGCCCTCTTCCTCCTCCTCTTTCTCAGCATCCTCCTCCTTCTCCTCATCCACCACATCATCCCATGCCAAGCCTTGCTCCTCCTCATGTTCCTCAGGATCCATTTGTGCAGCATCAGTGCCTACAAAACTTTAGGAGGTGAGACCGAACGTGAGCTTGTGTCACCACTGCAGTTCACTTTCACGTCTCGAATACTGGGAACAAAGCATGTGACCTTTGCTGCCCCCACTGTCTGCCCCGCACAGCGCACCACTCCTAAACACCTCCCATCCTGGCTCCTGTTTGTCTGCTTTTCTGGAATGAAGGCTGAAAATAAAACAACTAGTTGCATTGTCCAAGTCACTAAGCCAGGTAATGTTCGCATGAACATCCAGGAAAAGTATCAGACGTGTCGTTAGAGGAGGTTTAAATGATGTAAAACTTAAGTTTGGCCATGTGTGTGTCTGTGACCCACATAGGATTTAAACAGAAATTTCAATTTAGCCTGGAAGCAATCACCGAGCCCGACACTGATCTTTTAATTTAACTCTGCCGTCTTACTCCATTAGATCAGGGTCAGTACACAAAAATAATGAACATATAATCCCCCCTTTTTGATCCATTATGCCTAAACAGCAAATCTTCATTTTACACAGAGAAAGCCTTTTTAAATGCATCTGCAATAAAAGGAAAACACTGAAATGTTGCACTTACACATCAGCATCTACGGCAGTAAAGGAACTCAGAAGAAGGACTGATGTTTACTGCAGCCACTGATTAGAAATCACTGGGAGGTTTGCTGCTTGAGGGCTAAACTGGGGTTAAAATGAGGTGTTGGTTCAAGTCTGCGGGTTTGCTCAGAAAGGCTGAATTGCTTTCTGCTATTTTGGCCATCACAAGCTCTCACTGCATCCCCTTCATCACGCTCTGGCTCTGGCACTGCCCGAGATTACAACATTCAAGGCAATTGCTGTTTTTTCCTGCTCTTTAAAGCTCTGTCTCTATTTCTCTGTCTCTCTCCTCCCTTCATCATTTTAACAGATTTTTCCTCCTTTTCTCAGCCTTCCTGAAGCCAACCCTGTAACACCACCGAACCCGAAGGGGATGGAAGCAGGAAAAAGCAGAGAACATATTACAAAAGAAGAGGAGCAGTACTCCCAGTACTTCTCTTTCTGACCGGCAAAAAACAAAAAAAAACAACACCCCAGTTGTGTCAAAAAACGCATTAATGGGACAGAGAGCTAAAGCTGGATCAAACTGTAGGATTAGAGCGTTATGGGTATCAAACATCCAGTCGTAATCACAGCACTTCCATCACGCATTGAGATTCCAATGCAACTTTAACTTCAGGGCTTCCATACATGGTGAGCTTGATGAAGAGTGTGTGTCGTCTTTGTAAAAGTGTGTGTGGTGAGCAGACAGATGCAGTTCTGCAAAGCGAGACATTTTTATGGGCTCTATCGCTGCACAAATCAGCTTAAACCGTTCCTTTCAAGGTAAACTGACAGTGACTGCAAAGGAGATTAGATGGTTAGTCATTGTAAATAATGGTAATAAGTGTGCATGACTGTACATCGACCTGTAGCGCCTCCCTGAGGGCAGAATGTTAAACAGGTGGTTGTTGTTGTGAGGCCATTACTGGGAGTTTTTGGTGTCCTGCAGTGAAGGAAGAGTGCAGCTAATGATTTGCTGAGCTGTGCTGAGGAGCTCCTGCAGTGCTTTCATGTCAGCTGCTGAGAGGTCGGCGTAACCAGTAAGACGGGATGCATCAAACGCAGAGCAGTAAAAGGCCACCAGTAGCTTTTCAACCATGTTGTTCCTTATTACTCTCAGGAGGTGCAGACACTGCTGTGCCTTTAGTACAACAGCTGAGAAGTTAGTGAAGGCTTTCTGGGGTTTAAAGCAGTGAAATCTTTCCACACATGAGAGAGGAAGGGGGGTGGTTTGCACTTCCTGCAGACTATGATGGTTTTTTTCTTTTCCTTTGCATCCAGGGGGAGTTTGTTTACAGAGCACCATGGCTTCAGCCTCTGGATCTCATCTCTGTAGGTGGATTAATCATCTCCTTCAAATTTTATGGTTACAATGGAGTTATTTTAATATAACTTTAGCAAGTTTGGGTCATCTAAAGGTGTCCTGAAGCATCATAATGAATGGCATTGTAAAAGGCATTAACACAAACCATTCAGTTATAGCAATAAGTAGGGATCGAGTGGAAAATGTTGCTGTATTTAGCTGTAAATGTGACTGATCAGGCTTTCAAATACTACATCAATTTATATAATTAAAGTGTAGAAATAAAGTAATTCACTTTATTTTATATAGCATAATTCACAACAAGTAATCCTTTAACTGACACAGTCCAGTATAGTACAGTGTATTCCTGTTAAATCCACAATTTATTATAATTTTGCTGGTAAAAATTATTCCAGAGCCAAGCACAGCCCGTAGGGGCCACAAGAAGGGGAGAAATGAACAAAAAACCTCTTGTTTTAAGTAAATTAACTAAGCATAATTACTCCACAGCTCTTCCTAAAACGACTCCAGACTGTGTATCTTGTCCAGCATTTAACAACAAGAACAAGCCAGTCATTCATCAACAGTTTGCACACTAACACAAATAAAGGTGGAGCCCATAATGTACAGAATCGGTTGGTGAATGCTTTGTTGGATAAATATTTCCTCTAAAACGTTACATGAAATCTGAATTGGCTTGTAAATATTCTGGCTCATGCAAATATTGTATGTACAGTCAGAGCTTTTCTTCATCGATGTGTGTCTGAACTCTGACTGAACCCAGTGATCGATCCCTTCCTTCTTTCATGTTGTAGATCCATCTGTAGGTTAAACACGGAGGCTTTGTTGTGGTTTTCTGTTTGAGAGTTTGGATTCTGCAGTGTGAGAAACTACAGTACATCCCAATATGGTCACCAGCAAAAAACCTAGACCAACTTTAGCTTGCTGTCCCTGTGCTATGACTGTGTACATACACCGTGTGTTTGAAAGTCTTTTTAAATCAAATCTACGTTGGCTGAGAGGTGCTCGATTTGCCGTTTCAGACATCTCAAAGGGTAAAACATGAGGATAAACCAAATAAAGTACCTCTTAAATTTGTGTTATTCCACTGTTTCTAATGTAAAAAAGCTACTAAAGCTGTTTTTCTGTGGTCTGTTTTTGACGCCACTGGACCAGATACATACGGATGAAGAGTTCTGTCGGTGATATTGAGACATTTATTGACTCCTAGCATTTTTTTTATTTCTGGGACTTAACTCTTCTGCTACGTATCTCTGCCTGCGGGGCAGACCATAGAGCATGTGAAAACAGAAACACTCATAACGCTGCTGTGGATCACTTGAAACCATCTTATCTTATTGGTGTATTGTTCTCTTTTATTTTACTTGACTTGAAAGTTTACATCGTATCTGTGCTGGATTCCATTCAGTAACCTGTAAAGTTTCCAAACCGCATGGTCATCATCATCTTCATCAGCCTGGAAGAGACTGTTTGATGCTTCTTGAAAAGCAGGCAGAGGAAGACGACTTTAATCTTCCTCTTGCACGTCCATCCAACTCCACATTTCTGTTCAGCATGCTGAATACTCGTCTTCCTAACAGAATGGACTGAAGCTCCGGCGGCTCGGGAAGTGTTTGTTCTCTCACTGCTCGCAGCATTTCAGACAGCTATATACCGTATCGTAGATTCACCGCTTCACATGCTGACCTGTAGTATTAAAGTTTTAAGGCTTTTTTTCATCCAGTCCATGCAGATATAAATTAATGACCTTAAACTCATGCTTTTATTTTGAAACCCATTTCCTTAAGAAACTGCGTCACTTATTTTTACTTAACATAATGCATCTTTGTCTTCTTACCCAGAGCCAAATGAGAAGTTTTGCCTCTATTTTAAACAAATTTACACACTTTACAACACGCAAGCTAATAACTCTATGGCATAGAATATAAAAAATCATATATTTAATTTTTAAATCCAGTTCAAAACTTTGTCCCAAATATTAATACGTAAGACTTTAATCAGGATTGTTGGATTTTGTTTTTAATTGCATTAATTTAGCCTCTTGCTTCCTGTTTCTTCTCTGAACTCTCTCCAGCCAGTAAAAGTCAGTGTGATTATTGACTCTTTCGCTGTCATTGTCTCTCTTATTATTGCTCTGATAGTGTCCTCTTGCTGCCCTACTAAATCAGGTTCCTACTAGCCAATGTGTTGGTATGCAACACTGCTGTCACGCGATGCTTCAGGCTGGGAAACAAAGCTGTGAAGTCTTTGGCACCAGCAGGTGTGTCCCTCATGCGCTTTCTGACACGGCGCGCTGAGAATGTACATAATACATGTCTGTGAAACACTTTTATGGTTGGAAATTAATTTAAAGTTAAGGTCATGTGAGTGTTGAGCACTTCTGCTAAATTTGTTTGTTTGGTTTAATATATATATATATATATATATATATATATATATATATATATATATACTCTCTTTTTGCTACAGTGTGGCAAGTTAATCACTTCCTGGTTGTAAGCGATTCGATTGCATCATCACATCAAGCTCTTGATAAGGACATTATTAGTTTAGGAAATCTAAAAGTATACAAACTGTCTAAACACAAAGATATTGGAGATATAATTGATTTAAAGGTTTACATTACATATGAATTGATGTATCACTTGTCCACTTTGCTGTGTGAACTAATATATAATGATGAAACTTCTCATTTGATTGTGGGTAAGATGAAAATGAGGCATAGACAAACTGAGCTGCTTCCAGTGAAGACAACAAAGCACTTCCTGAAACCAGGCTGACACATCCTCCAGACATGTTTGTACACGTTGCTTGCGGAAAAGTAAAAGTGAACCCATCAAATAGGGAAATGTGTAAATATTCCAGCGGACCAAGGGGTCTGTAATATGTGGTCGTAGCTGCACAACATGAATGAAGCTGAAGCTGAAGTTGTGATGAATGTTACTTATTACAGTATGAACTGGCGTAAGTGTAAATACTGCCATGTAAAAAGGAAAATGACAATAACCTCTAAGGGATTGCAGCCCGGATACACTGAACCGCAGCGGGTTCATTCCTCCATGCACACTGTGACGTTTACATTTCTTTAGCTGAGATGTCTGCATCCCACAATGCACCGAGTTTTTTTTTTTATCTCTTTGTATCGATACATTCCCTCACAGTCATCAGAATTGTTTTGCTTTGTTGCTGACTGTTTCAGCAAGCACATTTCTGTGACCTCTGACCCGACATGTGGCTGAAAATAAGCTGGACAAAAGATGCACATCCTGTCAGACCTGTTAAAGGGCCATTCCACTGTTTTAGGATTCAAAATCAGTTATGTTTGGATGTCATTGATCTCAGATCACTTTGAATTAAATAAGACCAAGACTTGAACATTGTTTGAGGTAATTCATTAGGTTGTATTTTAATTATGTAATTATTTATTGATTTAAAGTGGGAAAATTTTTGTTTTATTTTGTCTTTATTTTAGATTTATCACTTCTTTGCTTTAAAAGAAGTTATTCTACTTTAGCTCCAATGTTAGTTTTTTTTTTTTTTACATTTTCTTTTTCAATTATTTTGATTATTTTTAAACAAACCTGCAGAAAAACTGTGAGAGAAGATTTCAGCATACAATAATGAATAATAAATCCAGGCAACACATGTTGCGTTTATTTAAGCTAAAAGTGGTCTGATGTAAGATTATAACTTATCATTTGATGATCTCTGTCTTGCTCTTTTTTTTAAGTAAACACATAATAATTATAACAATGATATTTATATTTATATCATTTCTGTTGTATGTTATGGAACAATAAAATTCTGATTGTGAGATAAAACGCTGGTCTTTTCATTTTCTCAGAAACATGCGATGGAGCTTGATCAATAAGCTTTAAAGTCAATATTTGGTGTGACTGTGTTTATTATCCATCCCAGCCTGAACCCTGTTACAAGAGCATTCATTTAAAGACATTTCAGGGGATTTTTCTTTGGAGATGTCAGCTGTGTTTTTATTTATTTCTATCAAAAATGTTTCCATACGGATTCATTAATTAGCTTAATTAAGAAACACTTCAGCTTCTGTTTGCCTAAAACAACAACAGGACAAAAGGATCAAACTGAATCGTAGCGATGTTACGAAGAACTTCACTGAAGAGGAAATAATGAAAATGATTCTGTTGCATCCCTCTGATGATGCTTTTGGATGCTGTGCTGTGTCAGTTAATCCAAACAAAGGGGTCGAGTTTTATAGAAGCAAGCTGCTTTTAATCTTAGAATGAAACTTTCATAGATCATTTTACATGAATATTACAGTAACAGAATATGCACATATTCACATTAGTGTTGCTTTCACTAAAGTAGAGTTTTATAGATTTGTGTTTGATGTTCAGGTCATGCAGCAGGTGGAGATGTTTTGTCTCAGAACATTTTCATCTCTGTTTTATTTCATACTTGTCATTTTTTTCTAATTTTTAAACAGATTTTTTTTTTTTCAGTTCTAAATAAATGTAAGAATTAAGGGGTTAAAAAAAACCTCTGCAGTCGTCAATATGATATGGGAAGCATTAATGCTGCTAACATCAGGAAGCTAAAGTAAAAAAAACAACAAGTCAGCAAGTCAAGTGGAAACATCTGTAAACAGCTGCATATGTGGTTAAACCACAACTGCAGGAACAATTAGTAAATTATGTTAATTGGTTTATATCACCAGAAGTCTCTTATAAAGATCATCAAAGTTTGACAATGTGGAAAACACTACATTTAACTCAACTCAGCTTTATTTATAATGCCCTTGAAAACAAAGTGCTGTACATAATCAACCAAGACAATAAAATCATCAGGACACTAAAACAGAATTTGTCTCATTCTGGGTTAAAAGCCACAGAATAAAAATGGGTTTTAAGATGAGTTTAGACCTGAGGAGGCTTGTCTGATGTGGAGAGGGAGCTCTCGCCACTGAAAAAACTCGAGCAGCATTTTTATAATGTTCCTTATTGTAAGATTTAAGGATTTAAATATTCAGCCCTTTATAGTGAAAAATTCTTGTTTAAAAATGCAGCGATTTGCGGAAGCTCATATTGATAATGGCAAAAAGCTCAAACTTACCTTCTTAATTGATCTAAAGTGTTGTTTACCCAGCTCTGGAAGCTTTTTTTTCTATCCAAGGTTGTTTTTTAAATACATATCTGCTTGTATAAATGTCCGATGGGGAACTGAATCCACTCTCCGTACATCAGATGCGATGTTTTCATGCTGATTGCAAAAAAAATGACAGTAAACTAACTGAATACACAGCTGTGTTTGCATTGCCTGATCAAACACCATGCTGACCAAATCACACTATGAATTTTGGCCTGCAGAAGTCTGCACATGTGCATTTGATACAGATTTCTTTTACCATGCAAAGCTTTTTACAATGCAAATACAAAGAAAAGATAAAAAAAAACAACTGCAAACATATTTATATGCAGTTTATTCGGTATTGGACAGTTTGAAAATGAGTTGGTACAGTCTTTCAACCATGTAGAAGACACTTATATTTCTGTTTTTACATTATCATACACAGTAGCAGACACAGCATTCAGAGTTGACCAGGCGAGTTGTAAAAAAGCCTTCAAATAAATGTAATATTTTACATATTTTAATCCCGCTGACTTAAAAAAGAAGATTTAACCCACGTGGGTGCGTTTAGTTTTCTTTGCCAGTGTTGCCTAAAGATGTGCTTATAACACAAAAATGTGGCGTAAGTTTCACGTTTGCTATCACGACAGACAATAAAACAAAATTATCATGTAAATTAAAACCATGCAAAAGTGAGCTTTAATTCCCAACCAGTACTGCAGACATCAGATTCCACAGTGTGTCGAGCAAAGAGCATAAAATGTGTGTTTAAAGCTCTTTGTCTGCACTCCACACCCGGCACCAAACAGTTTAATCTCTGAATGAAAAAATAAACCTAAACGGAATTTTATACGTTATATTCATTGTGTATGTTAAGTTGAATAAGATAAAATTGAAGAAATATACGTTTTTCTGAGTCTACTCAGCTCAACTCAGCAGTTCAGGTGGTTTTCTGTTACAGGTATCCCCTCAAGAGGTTGTTACAGTAGTGAAGTCCTGTGATGTCATCAGTCAGGTGATACACTGCAGAGGTCATTGTTATTGGACCTTGAAAGGATAACATTGTAGGTCACTGTTGCCATGGTTTTAAAAAAGATTTTATTTTCATGATTATTCAGTGATGTCACTTCCTGTCCTGTCAGTGGCCTGCAGCTCCAGTACATGGAAAACCCTAAAAACCCAGTCAAGTCGAGCTGAGTAGACAGCTGTGGAAAAGGGTCATTAATCGACATCAGTGCCAAAGATCTTGTCCAACTTCAAGTTACAAATGACATCTTTAGAAAAGTGTAAGGTAGTTTGCTTTTTTGGGGCGGCTAAGGCAGAAACACTCCACTTCCTGTCACTTCCGACCGCAGTGTTTACTGCTTTCCTGTCTATTTCCTTTTGATCATTTCTCACATTACACTCTCTGATAAACATCAAAATAGCAGCACTGACGTTTTAAATTAGCGCGGTGTGTCTGTGTGGGCTTTTATTGCTACAGTGGACTGAAGAAGAAGGAAAAAAGATCATTTCCAGTGTGTTCAGTGTTTTTGCTGTGGGTGTGTTTGGTGCAGGAAGCAACATGGCCCATGAGAAACAACAGTGTTGCATTAAATTTAGTACCATAATAAATTTAGATATGCTTATAAGTAGACATGCACATATATGTAGCACATCAGACAGCAAAAAGAGGGTCACTTGTGATCATTCCCTTGAGAAAGAGAGGCAGGGAAGCCGATCCCTGATCAGCTCACAAAGAAAAAATATTAAAATCTGCTTCTGCTTTGAGCTCCATCCTCCTTCCTCACAGCTGCTTGCTCAAAAGGGTTATACCGATAGGGGTGGGGGGTGTTGATGTCATCGTTGCTTGTTAAAATCTCAGTAAAACCCAAAAAACTCTCCCTTCACGCGTCTCCTCAGCTGCTCAGCAGGACGATGATGTAGATGAGAAGAAGGCAGATGAGGATGAGGGTGAAGTTGACAAACAACTCCTGCAGGTTCCTCTTGGCTTGGGGAGTCACCTCGATCTGAGACGCTCGGCGGATGGCCGACTTGGTCATGTGCTGAACACGCTCCATGGGTTTAGATCGAGGGGAAATGGCGGACGACCGGAGGCAAAGCAGAGATGTTACAGGAAGCGACCTCGTCTGGTTTCTTCTCTTCTTCGCTCCTGTAGATCCAGGAAAACAACGACAGAAGAAAATTCCATGTTAAATCTTTTCTTTCATACTTCAAATGACACAAAACACCACACACACACACACACACACACACTGTGCGATTGGTGACCTTTCTGTATCGCAGTACAGGGTGTGATGATAACAGAGCTGCTCAGAGGCGCCAGCTGAGGTCTGATGATGTGTTAAGCTCGACTCCAGCCAGAGTGGCAGCAGCACAAAGGTCACAACCGCAACCTGTTGCACCTTTGTTGGGGAAAAGATACTTAGAGAGAGAAAATGATAGCTGCTCGTGAGTTAAAGGAAGAGATGAGGGAGTCTTTTCACCGGTGTAATCTGGATATTATAAAAGAGCATCACTGTGCTGCTTAAATCCCTTTTGTCATCAGATCCGGGGGCTTACCTGGGATCACACCAACAAGGTTACCAAATAAAACCTCATCTATTTTTAACATGACCGAACGTCCTGCTAGGTGCCGGTGCTGCACGCATTTTCCCCCACATCCCAACCTCCACAAGGGATGCAAAAGAATTTGCAGAGCGACTGGAGCTGCTTGTGTCTGCCACTTCTCACATCCCGTGTCCTTGCTGCCACGTGGATCCAGGAAAGATAAAAGCTGCCACACAAACAATCCATTGTCTTGCACTCCCTTTCAGCACATCTATTTCAGTCTGTCTTTCTTCCACCCCTAATCTGCCTCTGAGTCAGCCATTATCACGCGACGTGTTAACACCTCTAACACACACACACATGCTTGTGGGATAGCAGTGTGTTAACCTTACTACTGGTGAGTTAAAATAAAGTGATTCTTTCATTGTTTGAAAAATCAGTCAGACAGAAAACTGTTTTAGAGGGATGTATGTGGACGTTTTAGTAGCCACAGCTTGACCCAACGGGAAGCTAAACAGTATTATAGCTGATTAGATCACAGCTAAACACAGGTGTACTCAGGTTGGCTTGAGGATGCATTCTGGCCTGAGGTTGTTGACTCTACTGTTAAATTCCCTAAAGGTCAGATTTTACAACAGAATCCTCTGACAGTAGATCTAGATTGATCTTGTTTATCCTTGTTTGTTTTGTAGGAAAGCCTGAAATGTCTCCATAAAGACCTTATGGCTACAGAGATCAACTCGTTTCATTATGGGTCTGCAGATTTTAAGCCGAGGCCTAAAAAATGTCCAGAGGGCTCAAAAGGATCAAAACACTGTCCTGGTGCTGGAAGTCCTCTGACTTTGTGTTTGTATCTCACAACTTAACTGCTGTGATTCAATCTAGCTTGTTTCATCCGTAGCTTTAAATGTTCTTCCATTACTGCTGATCCCTAAAGCCGTCCGTCTTACACCCATTTTCATTTAGGAAGTCCTGCTATTTAAACCATCTTCAGTCTGGAGGTTTGTGCTGCCACCATCTGGTGGTCATAAGAACTGCAGTGTGAGGATGAGGAGCAGTGGCTTTCCCACTCGGCTGCATTTACCTACACCAATAATAATAATAATAATAATAATAATAATAATAATAAAACCAGTTGTATTAGAGGAGAATTTAAATTCTTGGCATCGCCTGTTAGCTTTGTTCTGCTGCATCCACCTCATGATCCTTCTGTTGCTTTTAGCTTCTGTATCAGCATCCTTTAGTTTAGCCTTTAAAGCAGAGTTACTTCCATTTTGTGTGACATCATCATGCTGCGTGCTGACTGACACCATAAGCTGTCAGACCGTCGCCCTCCTTGTACCTCATTTCTGCAGAAAAGCTTTTTTTTTTTACTTTGTGAGTTCACAACACATGTTGTTCACATCTGTCATTTACATGTGCTTGCAATAAAGCAGCTATTCTCATTTTTCAACCATTTCCTTGTCATCACTTGCCACCTTGCTCCCACTGTTTGGACGCCCCGCAGGACCAAACAAACACAGCTGTTCTGCCAGAGCCAAGCCGTGATTGGTCAGAGGACAAATAACAGCAACTGGGGGGCTTAGAGGTCACTGTGTGATGCTACATGAGCTACTTTGGTGGCCATGTTGAGTCTCACTTAAGATGGTAAAAACGATGGTATCTGGGAACGGACGGCATATGCCAAAGTAACGACTCATTTATAGTGTGGAACAAATTTTTTGGGGGCTGCCTCTGAGATTGTTAGCACTTGTGTGCAATTTGTGGAAAATGTTAGCATACCCTGAGTTAAATTCAGATTTCCCTTTAGTTTCGGTGCACGGTTGTGCTTTTGTGTTTAAGAAAGAAGCTCATACCTTTGGGTGTTGCTATTCTGGTGTAATTTATAGTGTTTAGTTGATTATTTCATTTGTTTGATCAGCCTTTTGCTTTTGTGTGTAGTTCATTGTAAAGATAATTGTTATTAATTATTACCTCGTTGTGAGGACATTTTGGTAATTGTTTTCTTTTTGTACCAGATAGATAACTTACCTTTGGACACCTTTTTTGGTAATTATTGTGTGGAACTGGGATTTTTGTTATAATAATAAATAATATAATATATTGTGTTTTTATATAATTAAATAATTAATATAAAATATATTATTTAATATAATATGATAATAAATTATTGGTATATCTTTAAGTTTGACTGGTTTGTGTTGTTATGGACCCCATATCTCTAGGTTTGTAACACTTATAACATCAAAACGTTTAAAGCTACCCTCCAGTTCTTTGAGGAAAAAGTTCATGTTGCAGGAGGACATTATTTAATGTTACACCAGAAAGCTACTTGTGTGTTTCTTTCAGATAAAAAGGCATATTCGAAATTTTCCATTTAAATTCCTGCTGCTTGTTTCAGATGTTTTCAGCGGACGTGTTCAGCCTGGTAGGAACAACCTTACACCTGCAAACTCCAGTCGATACCTGTCAAGTTAAAACAAACTTCTTCCACATTAACTGTGTGTGAGAGGAAAAATGGACTAAATGAAGCTTTTTGGCTTCCTGCTGAACAGGACAGTAAAGAGTTACGGTGTTTTTCAGGATTTCCTTGTTTTAATGCAGAATCTCACGTTAGTGATTATTTTCATTTGATCGGAAATGAGCATCACATGACGTCAAAGTGGAAACTTTTATTAAGCGACCCCCCCTCCCCCTCCCTCTGCATCCTATTTGTGAGTTCAGCCTCTGTGTGCAGTTTTTATGTCGTACTTTTGCATTCACAACCTTCCTCTCACAGTCTAAAAACATGCATAAGTGCTGATTCTAGTTTGCATTGTTGTTCCTCTGCATCAGTGGCAACCCCTCTCACCCAATTGCTGCAGGGATAGTCTGCAGGGATAGTCTGCAGGGATAGTCTGCAGGGATAGTCTGCAGGGATAGTCTGTAGGCATAGTCTGCAGGCCTCCCGCGAGCCTGAATTGCATCGGGCAGGTAGAGGAAATTGGGTGGTTTGGAGCAGTCTGCAGACTGTGACATGCCGGTCATTCCACAACTGTGACCTTAATCTGCAATCCTAAAATGAGTCTTTACACACTTGTTTTACTCATTTAAATGTAATTATTTAGTGCTAAACTGTAACAATAAGTAAGTTTAGCACATCAGTGTGGCATGCAGCAGGGAAATGTGGGCTGAACAGATACTTTGGCATGCTGATTCTGACCTGTTATTTAAACTGGGGCATGTCCAGTGCCAACCACACATATGAGCCAGTTCTTCTCAACAGAAATAAAGTCAATGGGATGAAAGAGCATGTATTGAACATAAAACAATGTGTATTTTGGTGTAAAAGTCCTAATCTAACTGTTTAAGAGGGTTTTTATCATACATTTAGGTTTCATTGCAGTTGAAGCATTTCTGTATTTGCCTTTGCTTTGTTTTGTGCACTTTAGCTCAATGATCTTTTTCTTGTATTTTGTACATTTAGTTCTTGCTGCAGCTGTGGCTCCGTCATATCAGCAAAATTCCCCTTTTCTAACTCATCCATCATCAGTATGCTGATCTAAACTGTGAGATTTAAACATTTCTATCTCATATTTGCCATTTCTAATAATGTTTTGATCTCATAACCAGCTTTTCCAGCATGAAAATGGAGCAAATTAGCATGTAGAAGATGCAGATTCTTACCTTGCAGATGAGCAGAGAGCTGGTTGGAGATTGGGAGAGAAATGTCAGATATGCAGCGCTCTCTGAGGCTGTAAACGCACTGGAGAGGGAGAGAGGAGGAGGGAAAGAGGCAGGACATCCCAGCAAAGATTTTAGGAGAGTGGCGTGTGGATACCAAGTTTGTATCAGATCTGCTGGATTATATAACGTCATAACCTAAAAATTCATACAAGCATATTTAGAAATGTGGGTAAAAAACTCCTCAACTTTAGATTTTAATGAACATATATAAGCTTTTAAGATAACGCTGATAAATTGTATGCATTCAATAAAATCCCTTCACCAGCAAGTGCCCCTTCCAACTGATCGAGCTAACTTCATATGTATCGGGATCAATTTATATTCAGAAAAACAACATTGAAGAAGCAGAAAAAATCAAGAATGCTTGATTTAAGGAAGCTTTGAAGGAGAATCACGGTTATCCAAACCTCTGCAAACTACTGTAAAACCATGTGCATGGACATGCGTGTGCATGGACATGTGTGTGCATGGACATGCGTGTGCATAGATTCAGTGTAGCTGCCCCAAATTACATGAAGATGAAATGAACTACATGCAAAGTTTTTATCAGGTTGGCATTGACACAGAAAGAAAAGAAATCTTACTGCAGCAATTAGAGGCTAATTTTCCTACTTTTCTTAAATCTTTGCACATAAAACAGTAAACAAGGCAAGTTAAAGGGTTTAGCTGTTTGCTAGCCAGGTTTGTTAAGTATGTTAAAAGATGCACAAACCACTTTAATTGCACTTTGACTGCTTTCCATCCTCTAAGTAATGTGTTAGATGCATTGTATAATAAAGATTTCCTTTGAAATTGACAAAAATAGTGATTATATTGTCAAGCTAGAAGTTAGTTTGTTAGTTAGCCTGCTAAAGATGTTAGTTAGTTAGTTAGTTAGTTAGTTAGTTAGTTAGTTAGTTAGTTAGTTAGTTAGTTAGTTAGTTAGTTAGTT